>JAOWBP010004700.1:4411925-4425451 GCA_028571105.1 Tragopan temminckii | reverse complement strand
TTCTTTTTCTTTTTCTTTTTCTTTTTCTTTTTCTTTTTCTTTTTCTTTTTCTTTTTCTTTTTCTTTTTCTTTTTCTTATTTTGAACTTAACTCCTTTATGCTAAAGAAGTCCTACTTTAGATTCCAAATGGCTTAATGCCAGCTGAGTATGTATCAGATAGAACCACAGAAAAAATATGATTGCAAAGGGTCTTAAGAGGGTGTATAATCCATGTAGGTCTTTCCCCAAGGCAGGATCAACTACTTAAACTATTTGTATGAGAAGATTGTATATCTCTTATTCTCAGTAATGACCAGTGATGTATTGCAAACCATGTACTTACATATATTACAACAGAATTTGGAGAAAACAGGTCAGATTAAAGTCTCACTTCCTGACAGTGTGTGAACTCATAATAAGAAGCAGTTCTAGTTCCGAACAGCTTTCAGTCTTGCTAGACATAGCAGGTAAGGGAAAGAGAAATAATATATCAAGCTTATTTTATGTGAAATTTCTAACTTTTTAGCATTAGCCTAATCCATCTCCTCTTAAGCCTAATAGTAAATCTCCATCTGACCACAACTGGAGTAAGCAAGATACACTACAGATTGCACAAAGAAAATGCAGAGCATAAAAAGAGTCCATATGGGACTGCTGTCTAATCCAGATGTCTCACATATCAAAATGGTGACAAAGGCTTCTATGTCTAGCATGGAAGGGTTTTTCTTTTTTTCACTGCACATTTATAAAAGCAAACAATTTCCTTAAAAAGTAAATAGTAATCATTTTTTAAAAAGCCTTGTACATTATGGGGTTTTCTTATCACAGTATGAAGACATGAAGCCAAACAAGCTTATCCGTGTTCCCTGAGTGATGGCTTATGTTTTGACATTGACTAACTTATCCATGCTCAAGGCACAAGCATTCAGACTATCTCCATCAACAGTTTCCCATTAGAAATCATGATCTCTGCTGAAACAAGCTCAATTCCCTTCATTATTTCCAAGACGACAAGCAGTTTGAGAGGGAGGATATTACAAGTGTCAGTCTCTTTGCCTGCGGACAGACCATGGATGAGACAAGAAAGAGGGAAAACAAACAAACAAAAAATCTTTGTGCGTGTGGCAACTTTTTAATGTGTTAGTTGTACAGCTATACTTCATTCACTCTCCTGAAACAAGTTTACCGAGATTATACTCTTTGAAATCCTTAGCAAAAATGTGGCTGAGTAAGGACCTGCTGGTCAAACTGAAGAAAAAGAAGGAAAAATACAGGCGGTAGAAGCAGGAATGGGTGGCCCGGGAAGAAAATAGGAATGCTGTCCAGACATGCAAAGATGGGATCAGAAAAGTCAAGGCCAGTGATATGTGCTGTCTCCCAGGGGTCCATCTTAAGACCAGTGCTCTTCAGTATCTCTATCAATGGCACAGACAGTGGGATTGAATGTACCCTCAACAACTTTGCTGATGACACCAAGCTGAGCGGACACATTAGAAGGAAGGGACATGGACGGGCTCAAAAAATGGATATGAGAACCTAATGAGCTTTACCAAGGCCAGGTGCAAGGTGCAATCCCACATATGTCTACAGGAGAGAAGAATTCACTGAGAGCAGCCCTGCAGAGAAAGGCTTGGGAGTCCTGGTGGACAAAAAGTCAGATATGAGCCAGTAGTGTGATCTTGCAGTCTGGAAGGTTAGCAGTATCCTTGGCTGCATGACAAAATGGGTTGCCAATAGGAAAAGGGGAGTGATTGTCCTCCTCTGTTCTGGCCTTGTTAGGTTCTATATGGAGTGTTGTATCCAGGTCAGGGACCCTCAGCAAAAGAAGGCTGCAGAGCTGTTGGATCAGATCCAGAGGAGGACCATAAGGATGATCAGAGAGCTGGAGTGCCTCTCTTAAGAAGAAAGGCTGACGCTGCTGGGTTTGTTTAGCAATTTTGCTCACAAAAATGGGGTTGGAGTATTAGATAATTTTTAAGGTCCTTTACAACCCAAGACATTCTATGATTCCATGATTGCATGAAAAGTGCAAGTCTCTCTCCTTTTTTTCTCTGAAATTTTTTTAGGTTCTATTTTTCTTGCTAATCCGCTGACAGTAGGAACTGACAATCCATCTTGAAGAGCTTCTTTGTTAATGGAAGGAGTTATAGGGCCCCTTAAATTACCCCTTGTAAAAAATCAGAAATATTTTTTGAGATAGATACTAAGATACAGAACAATACACTGAGCTCTATTGTAAACTTGTCTGTAAGTATCTTCAGAGGTACCAGTTTATTTTTATTAATTCTTGAATTAGATTTCTAATGAGAGGTCTGTAAGTTAATGTGTACAGTCATATCTCTATCCACTGCAGTGGAGGTATGTTGCTTTGTGCTAAGATTTACTAATAAACATAGTGAAAGATAGTATCTGACCTGAACAACTTATTTGTCAAAGGCAGAATATAGACAAAAATGAGAAAAAGTGTGAAGAACAAAACAAAGTATGTTTTCCACTCAGTTAAGTCAAAATTGGTTATTTGAGTTTGCAAGTTGTTTCTGAATCCAGGTTACGGAAAGTGTTTCCTTACAGTCTGTTCTTACTTCTGTGTTTTTGAGGATATATCCCATAGCTATTTTGTGTTGAGATGCTCCAGAACTCTGGAAGAACTTCCATTAGAAGACCCTGTGGCTATGTAGATACAAGTAAATTGAATACTTATAAATCTACTCCTTGATACTGATGCTGAATGTCATGAAATGGTTCTCATCCATACTGTAACACTTTCCTACCACTCAAAACAAGATCTTAACTTCCTGCTATAAATGGTCCTTGGTCTCTCTGGATGCTTAAACCATGCCAAAGAATATATGTTAATAGACCATTAATTGCCATAAGACAAAACCATATCAAGAATCATTCTATTTTATAGTTTCAGTAATCATATTCTAGTGTCCATGAATGTTTTTGAACAGTGTTTTATTCATTACTATAGCGATCTCCCACTTATCCCCTCAGGGGAATTGCATGACGGCCAGTGAAAGAGCATCAGCACACAGGTGGGTTTTATTAAATGCTTATGAGTAAGAACATCTGAGAAGTAAGATAATAAAGGATTGGTAGTGTGGATATGCAACTAAGGTAGTTATCTCTGAAGAGAATCTATAGCCTTAGGAATATGATAACATTAGTATGGACCACATTAAAAATTTAAACACTTTCCTTAGCTGTTGACGTTCAGTATTTTGATGAAAGTTTTCATTAAAAAAATTCATCTTTTTTGAATATATTAAAGAACTTCAGTAACGGGGAATAAAATCAAATCATCAACATTCTGGCATTAAGAGGAGGAGAAAAAAATAAACAAAAAAATCATTTATAAGAAAAATGATGCAAAATAAAATAAGTCAAGGAAAACTAAGGGAGGATGAGTGTAATGTCTCAAGAAATCTAGTAATGACCTGCTAGAGGATGGAGTGGAAGGAGGTGTGTTTTGCTTTATTGTGCATTTCTGTAGAGTGCAGTAAAAGAATATTTCACCATCTGTCATCTTCAAGAAGTTGGCAGGCTCTGACATTGGACAGGTTTGTTCATACTTCCAGTATGCTACTCACTCATTTCTGCTGAACATTTTTGTTCTCCACTTCTCCCACATAATTTTTATTTTTATCATTATTATTAGTATTTAGAAGTTGGATCATGTTCCATTGTTTTTTTCTACAGTTTGAAGTTTTCAAGCAAAACATAAAAAGAAAAGGAAAAAAAAAAAGAAAAAGAAAAATAATTAAGAATAAACAAACAAAAAGCACCCCATGCAATATTATGATACGATATTAACTGAAATGCTTCATAATGTACCAACTCATGTTAAACATTAAATTTTTCTTACATAAAAATCAAAAAGGCAATACATATTAAATTTATGTGAGTAGCTTATATCTACTATTGTACAAGGTATATTTCTTCAGAATATAGAAAGAAAATGTCCATGAGAGGTTACAACTGTAAATCCAAAATACAGAATTTTTCTTACCATGTGTCAATGAAAATACTAGCTGTGTAGTGTGACATTCAGTTAGCCCCCCTATCTCAGCTGGATGTTACGTAGATATGTGGATACCAGTTCTAAGCTGATCAATCAGATTCTATGCTGTACATTAAGAGACCACTGTCTTGCAGTTGATTCAGTGCCTGACATTCACAGAACCACCTAGAATCACAGAAATATGAGGGTTGGAAGGAACTCCTGGGGATCGCACAGTTCAGTTCCCTGCTAGGGCAGATTCCACAGAGTAGGTTGCGGAGGAACACATCCAGGCAGGTTTTAATTATCTCCAGAGAACCTCTCTGGACAGCTTCTTCCAATGTTCCGTCACACTCAAAATAAATAATGTTTTTCTCATGCTCATCTGGAACTTCCTGTGTTCCAGTTTGTGCCCATTACCCTTCATCCTGTCACTGGGCACCACTGAAAACAGCCTGGCTCCATCCACTTGACATATGGCCTTAAGTATTTATAAGCATTGGTAAGATGCCTCTTCAGTCTTCTCCAGGCTGAACAGCTCCAGGTCTCTCAGCCTTTCCTCATAAAGAAGATACTCCAGGGCGCCAGTCATCTTTGTGGCCCTCTGCTGGATTCTCTCCAGTAGTTTCCTGTTTTTCTTGAACTGACAAGCCCGAAACTGGACACAGTACTCTAGAAATGGCCTCATCAGGGTAGAGTAGAGGGGGAGAATTACCTCCCTTGATCTGTGGTTTACATTCTTTTCAGTGGATCACATCATACCACTGGCCTTCTTGGCCACCAAGGCTGGCTCACATCCAGCCTGTTGTCCAGCAGGATGCTGAGATCCTTCTCCACAGAGTTCCTCTCCAGCAGGTCATCCCCTAACCTGTACGAATGCACGTGGTTGTTCTTTCCCAGGTGTAGGCCTCTACACCTGTCCTTGCTGAGACTCACGAGGCTCCTCTCTGCCTAACTCTCAGCCTGGCCAGGTCTTGCTAAATAGCACATTCTTATCATAGAATCACAGAATGGCTTGGATTGGAGGGGACCCCAGGAATCATCAAGTTCTAACTCCAGTGCCACAGGCAGGGTCACCAACCTCCAGACCTGGTACTAGATCAGGTTGTGCAGGGTCCCATCCTACCTGGTCTTGAACACCTCCAGGGATGGAGCATCCACAGCCTTTCTGGGCAGCCTGTTCAAAGACCTCACCATTGTCTCTGTAAAGAACTTCCATCTGACATCCAATCAAAACCTTCCCTCCTTGTGTTTAATACCATTCCCCCTTGTCCTATCATTATCTTCCCAAGCAAAAAGCTGATTTCCCTCCTTTTTATAATTCCCTTTTAAGTACTGGAAGGCTGCAGTGAGGTCTCTTTGCAGTCTTTTTTTCTCCAGGCTGAACAAGCCTGTCATTGTAGGGGAGATGCTCCAGACCTCTGATCATCTTCACAGTGTCAAAAGCCTTGGTGCAGATGAGGAAGACAACATCCACTTCTCTCTCCAGCCATTTTTGACATCACAGTAGGCTACTACATTGGTCAAGCATGACTTTCGCTCTGCGAATCCACGTTGATTACTCTCCTAATCTTACTTTCTTCAACTTGCTTGGAGATTGCATCCAGGATAGGTTAACATCACCTTCCCAGAGGCAGAGGTGATGCTGAATGGCCTTACATTTTTTGGATCCTCCTTCCTTCCTTTTTCGAAGACTGGAGTAACATTAGCTTTCCTTTGGTCTTTAGGCACCTCTCACATTCTCCATGACCTTTCAAAGATTATAAGAGGCTTGGCAATCACTTCTGCTAGCTCCCTCAGCATTCATGGATGCATCCTGTTGGGGCCCATAGATCTGTGTGCATCCAGTTTCTCTAGATGATCTCTGACCAGATTTTCCTTGACCAAAGGGGAATGTTCCTTTCCCCAGACTCTTTCTTACCTTCAGAATCTGGGATTCCTGAGGGCCATTATGTTACCATATATATACATAAATTCAATTTCTTTGATTTATTTCAAACTGTGAAACTGGTCCTAAGGAGAAAAAGAGGTCCTGATTTGGGAAAATAAAACAAACAGAAACAATAAATCAATCCTTTAATTCCTATATAAGAAGATTTTCTTAGAATTCACCTCCTACTTAATATTCCTCATTTTAAATTATTGGTACATCTCCATATTTGAATCCCAAATTAAATAAAAAGGAGAATAAAGGAGAGAATTTAGGGATCTCCACATGGCTTTCAACACATATTGTAGAATAGATGTGCAACTTAAAATTCAGGTTGAATTGAATTATTTCGCAGAAAAACAGTATAGGAGTAGAAAAAGATGCAAATTCTGAATTGCTGAACTAAGCAGGTCCATATGATATATAAATATGTTGGTGGTAGATTACTAAAAGAGCATTCCCTTGCTGTTTCAGTAAAATGGATTTTCAATGTTATTACATTTATTTATGGGCCAGATTTCTTACTGGTTAAAACTGTAATACTTTCATCAATTTCAGTGAGATGAAATTATTATAATTGTATAATTGAATGAAGATCTTATTTTTTTCTGGAGGGATGTTTATATTAAGGAATATTTTATCTTTGTTTTGTTGGTTGTTTTGTATTGGGTTTTGCTATTATTATAATAATTATTATTATTTTTAACCTGAGGATTTGGGATTACTGAAGAAGGCACACTAAAAACAGAATAGGATTAATTAGTCTGAAGCAACAGATAGACTTATAAGGAAAAATGCAAGACGCAAAGCATTGAGAATGGTGATGACTCAGGGACTTACTCTAGACATATAGCAGTGAATCTGATATCACAGTTTGGCCCACAGCCTGTAAAAGAGTTATCTTGCTGTCTGTCAGTGTTCATATGAATATTCTTCAAACTTAGCACTCTTTTTATAGTTCTTCCATCTGGAGATCTCTAATGTCAAGGTATAAGAAAGATCAAAATTCACCAGGTAGTTTATAATTCAGGGGATAGTGCTTTTAGACTGTTGGCACATACTTTGTAAGTAATACATAACAATATTTAGAACATCTATGAAAAGAAAAACTTTGGTAATTAAAGTACACATAGACACATTTTTTTCATAAAACAGGCTTAACAGATCACTTACACCAATAATGCTGATTGAATGTATACTTTTGCTCTTTTTCATTTTGTTTTGTTTTGTTTTCTAATAGTAAGAAGGTGACATTTATTGGACTTCCAGAAGTAACTGAGTTCCAGAAATTCTGTCAAGTGAAAATTAATACAAGCAAAGCAGAGAAATTAGCACAAAGCACACATTAGAAAAAAGAGGAGGAAAAGGTATTTGATTTGCCATTTTGTCCCCTGGGAAGAATCTGTCTCCACATGCTTTCCAGCATAGTACGCTATTTGGCCAGACAATGAATGTACACTAGTTCTGCCCACTGTCTCTGGAAATCTTAGATCATCTCAGAAGATCTGAGAAAAATACAGAGATGCTGAGCAGACATGCAGAGATGATATCATGAAAGTCAGGGTGCAGATGGAACTGATCAAGGATGTGAAAAACAACAAGAAGAGATTCTACAAAAGTGAATCTACAGATATACTGATTAGAAGAGTCAGGCAGAGGAGAGTGCAAATGTAAATGAGGAGAAAAATATGGTAGCAAGAGACATGAAGAAGGCTGAGGTAGTCAATGAGTTTTTTTGACTCGATCTTCACAGCAGCGAGGCTTCCCACACCTCTCAAATCCCTGAAGATCAAGATGGAGGTTGACAGGCAAAAACCTTCCATCTTTAAAAGAAGAGTAAGTCAAAGACAGATTTGTGATACTGAACGTGCAGTTTTATGAGGCCAGGTATGCATCCCATTGTTCTAGTTCTCATTTGCTTGGCAAGCCACTCTTCATCTTTTGGAAAAGTCATAGCTGTCAGGTGAAGACTCTGGTGACTGGAAAAAGGGAAGTATCATTCCTATTTTCAAGACAGTAAGAAAGGAAGCCCTGGCAAACTACAGGCTGGTGAGCTTCACTTCTGTGCATGGGAAAATCATGAAACAGATCCTCCTGCAAGACATGTTAAGGCACATGCAGGACAATACTGTGATCTGAGATAGTCAGGACAGCTTCACCAAAGGAAGTTGTACCTTACCAGTCTCATGGCTTTCTGTGACAGAGTGACAGCATCTGTGGTCAAAAGAAGGGCAACTGATGTAATCTACCTGAATGTGCCTTTAACACAGCCCCACACTGCACCCTTATTTCTAAATTGGAGAGATATGGATTTGAAGGGTGGACTATTCAGTGGATAAAAATTGGTAGGATGGTTGTAGCCAGAATGTTGTTGTCAGGCATAACTGGTGATCTCCAGGAGTTTGTTTTTGGATTGGTGCTATTCAACACCTTTATCAGTGGCACAGACAGTGGGATAGAGTGCACCCTTGGCAAGTTGGCTGATGACACCAAGCTGAGTGGTGCAGCTGAAGCAGTAGATGGAAGGGATGCCATCCAAAGGGACATGGATAGGTTTGAAAAGTGGGTCCATGTCTAAGAAGATTTACCGAGGTCCAAGGTCCAAATTGCAAGGTGTTGTAGTTGCACTAGAGTGATCCCAGACACGAGTAGAGACTGGGAGAAGAAGAAAAGCAGAGGCAACTGTGTTTGTTTAACTTCAAAAGGTTTATGGTAACGACCTCCCTGCAGCCTTCCGGTATTTGAGGAGAGCTTATAAACAAAGGTGGATGGACTTTTTATGTGATCTAATGGTGATAGGACAAGGGGGAATTGCTTTTAAATAAAGGAGGGGAGATTTAGGTGAGATATTAGAAAAAAATTTTTCAGAGTGCGGTGAGACTGGAACAGGTTGCCCAGAGAAGCTGTGGATGCCCAGTCGCCAGATGCGTTCAAGGCCAGGTTGGATGGGGTCCTGGACAGCCTGATCTACTACCTGATAGAGTGGATAGCAACCCTGCCTTCAGCAGTGGAGTTGGATCTGTATGATCTTTCAGATCCCTTCCAACCCAAGCCATTTTATGATTCTGTGATATTCTCCTTCAGTGACAGAAGAAACTGAGAGGCCAACTCCTCTCTCAATATTTCTAAAATCTGCCCTTTTTACTCTTCTCTTTCTTGTTTAAGCAAACAAAATAGGTATCAGAAATGGAATAGAAAAAATAAAATAACTTATCTGGTATCTAGCAGCTTTCCTGGGGTAAAGTTCATGGCTCCAAATGTGGTGCTGAATTTGACACCCAGCTCATAAGAACAGTAGGCTGAATACTAGGAGGTACTTCAGCATCATCCACATTCATACACATGCTCCCACTCCCTGCGTCTCATATCTGATGTACAGAGAATCTGAACAAAATCAAACATTCAACAGGGTAGGGCTGGAGAAAAAGGTGAGCAGAAAATCCTTCCTTGTCCATTCAAGCAGTGAGAATAAACCATGACATATACAATTAATGTACGTCAGAAGACAACTACCATACCTCCTGCCAGTGTAAAAAAACTTTTTGTTCTGACTAACATTAGATGGTTGGCTTTTTGTTACATTCTCATCTGCTCATTAGCCATCAAACTCTGCTGTAAAGAGACACTACTGTGTGAGATTTTTGTTCATTGTTGGTTGAGGATAACAAATATTTTTGATTGCATCTTATTTTCCTGGTGTATGGTAGGGGGGAAAAACAAAACAGTTAATCTATTTCATTTTACTGATCACCATCCGGAGTTCTGGATGGGTAATTTTGTGTCGTTACTCTGTCCCTATCTCATAAAGTTTCATTTACTGCCTTTTTAAACAAATGATGACTCCAAATCTATTTGTCACACAATAGCTTTCAAATATGCCAAACAATAACTATTACTATTCTTGGCTTGTTTGATCCAAATGGCATTTGCAGACATTATTCCTCCCCTCTCCTTGATATGACTTGAATAGAAACCTTTAAATAAATAAAACAAAACCCAGAGCAAAGCTCGAAAACAATAAACCAACATCCAAGCTCTGGAAAATAATCACAAAAACAGTGGCTGTTACTGTTGTAAGTGGGGAAATCCAATTATGAGATGTCAATATTGTTCTCCTTTCAATTGCTTCAAAAAGATTCATATGTGTGTAATTTTTAGGTTGATTTCATTGGCTTCGTCAAAAAGAATCAGAAATTATGTAGCTGAAAAAGGATTTAACCCCCCAAATCCTTCTTGCACACACCACACACATGCGAATGCAGACACATACAAACCCACATAGAAACACACACACATATATACATACAGTGTGATCGATATCAATTTTCAAATGTACTATTGATTTTAGTAGCCCTTAATTTCAAGACAAACAATAGTTTCTTTAGTAATTTCCATGCTGCTGATATAACTGCCATCATTGCTGACCTGCATGTTGTCAAATAATATTGATTGGGTATGAAATGAAATAAGAAGTGGCTGGCAGTAAAGGGTGTGATGGGAGAGGGCAATAATATGAGTGCTTTCTCTTTAGCCAACGGAATAAATAAACTGTATCAGCTGAGTAGCTGAGAGGGCTAGGTCATCAGGCAGAGCTTTGGTCTCCTTCATAAACTTTGTGTTCCTGTATAAACTGTTTTACCTTCTCATATCTCTGTCCTCCCCTTTCTCATGATGGTTTTTCCCATCTATTCATACTATGAACTTTGAAGAGGGAATTTTCAGCTTAAATCCATTAAATGCACATCTCAAGCCAGTGAAGAAGGATGTTTTTATGACAACTACTGAGGACTAAGGAGATTGGCATTTCCTCTCTGCTCTACCAGTGTTACTGAAGCCAAAAGTAAGTTTCCAGATCACTGATAATTCTACATGATCCCTCTGCATGGAGTTCATTCTGCAAGTCAGAGCTACGAATTCTTTTTCTGTCCTGCCTATTAAATGGTACACTTTTTCATGACAAGAAATAGTGATAGAGACATTCCATGAAATTTATCCAGAGCCCTGTCCTTGAGCCTCTGGAGGCTTCTGAGCAGCATATGTTTTGTTTTTGTTTTTGTTTTTGTTTTTGTTTTCCTGGAAGTTCTGTAACTGTGGAAGTCCAATAACTGCAGGTGGGCAGACCAGAAATGCAGCTCTGGACTAAATTTCTGAACTCCTTTAGGTCACTGGGGCATTCACCAAGGTCTTTTGATGCCTAGCATGACTTTGCAGAACTCCATGAATTATTTTGCAGTCTCTGAATCAGTATTCAAAACAAAATGTTCACATAATCACATCTAGAACTTGGAATTATGGATATCTGAAATAAGCCTCTAGCTCTCTCACATTTTTCTTGTTCACATTTCTGGACCACATGCTAACTGGTGTGAATATATTTTACCAATTCAGATTTCTTCTCGAGTATCTGCTAACTTTGATAGCATTCTGAACTTCCTATCCTGAGCTGCTTTATAGCACTGATGTATGTTTTAAATCATCTACTTCAGTCATGTATCTGCACCAACGGTGCCACAGCTAATTCATTCATTCATGTGTGAACCTCAGCCCAATTAATCTTCCTCTTAGGAAACTACATAAATAAGACCTTATGACTACATGTAATCTAAAATCTTTCATCCTAACATGTCTTATTGGGATATGCATATATATGTCCATATGCATAAATGGACATATATATATATATATGTACATACAATGAGAGGGATAAGAAGAGCCAATAATGCAGAGTTCAGATCCAAATTTGGGTCATAGTTACAAAAGATCCAGCTTCAGGATATGCAGATACTCTGTGGACTTATTTACACTTGCAGTTCTCTTAACTGACTTCATTAGGATTCAGGAAAATTTGTATGCAATACATTAGGTTAATCTATAGCATAGATATGAGCCTATGGGTAAAATCCCGGATCCCTTTGGAATCAATGTAGAAATTCCCGAAGGACTAAAAATTTCTTTCTGTCTAGGAATAATTCCCTTCAGCATGACAGTGCACCCCTCACTGGAGTGGGAAGCAGCTGCAAAGCTTTAATGAATGAAAAAAGAATATAATATCCAGCTAAAACTAGAGTGGGAATTATAAGTAGGCAAATCAACCAGCAGTTACTCAAATTTAAATCTATTGAGGATGCTGGGGTTAATGACTAGTTTATGCACTACATTTCCTTCCTTTAATATTATTTTAATATTGTTGTATTTTATTTTAATTACATTCAATCTTAGTTTTTCTGTTACTTTATAGAGGAAGCACATTTGAGCTCACTAGCTTGGAAAAAAAGCAAGAAGCAAATGTCAAACTTGTACCACCACATGGGATCTAAAGCTTGGTTTAATTCCTGTTGAGAAAGATTTAAATTAAAACCACTTTCCTCTCCCTATGGACCCCTTATTCAAAGACGACAGGCCCCTGAGTATATGTGCTTGGGAAAAATACATATATATTATTGAAAGATCACTAACAGAACAGAGGAAAGAAGTAGGGAAAACAAAAAGATGTAAAGAATTGTTTTGGATACTAAGATTTATGTGAGTTTCTCACCCTCCTAAAAAGCATCTGTCCTCCTTGCTCTTTGTGAGGATGTTTTTTAGCTTTTAGTCTGCTTCACAGAAGAAGAAAGTAATTTTAGAATCATAGAGGATGGGTAGAATGATGGTATGCAAGAAAGGAAATCTACTGTAGAGGGAATTGGTCACAAGAAGTCTTTATGATGTATTCTGGTGCATGAAAAAGGAAAGCTTGCATAGTTTCCACTAGATTGCAGCTGTATTTTCTAAGGATTTACTTATTTAGTGACAGTGAAAGTGCAAAATATTCTGGAGACCCACAAAGATTAAAAAATCAAATATTAGGTCTTGGGATGCTGCTTGCTAAAACTGATTGTCCAAATTCTGTTAGATTTATATAAATGTGTAGCAGCAAGAACAAAATGGTAAACAAATAAAGGGAAGATAAAATAGCTGTAAAGGCAACTGTAAGCATGAGGTTGTTCAAATCTTTAGAATCAACTGACAGCTTGGAAAAGAAAATTCTATGGACAAATTAATTTTCCCACCACTTAACTTCATGAAATCGATGAATGGCATTCCTTCACAGTTTTATCAATAGAATGTAATTCTGGCTAGATCAGTCTGTCAACAAGATACAACATCAAATCATTTTGTCCACACAAATAAATCACTTGCTGTTTATTATTTCTTTTCTTTGTTTGTGGATAAAATGGGGCCATCAAAATGTCCAGCATAAGAATGGAGTCTCTACTTCATTGCAGATAAAGCATATAACATGGAAAGAAAAATGACATCATTCAAACAATTACAGAATGCAAAAGATGCAATAAAATGGATGCAAAAGAACTTCTGATTGAACAGTGTCTTATACCTAAAATGAATCTTAAGTGAAATTAAAGTTATTGAGGCTACTGGTTAACAGCACATAGTACATAATAACCTTATCCAGATCTGGAGCTCTTTCTTGCAATCACAGTAAACTTATAACATTGTAAAATTTTATAAAATTGCCTTATTGAACAACTTACTTTGAGATGCAGTTATCAGTAGTGGTTGGTATGTACTTGTGGGACAATTTTAGGTGGATGTGGTTGTTTTTCTTCCCCCCC
>JAOWBP010004700.1:4397194-4411825 GCA_028571105.1 Tragopan temminckii | reverse complement strand
GGGAGAGCTTTTTCACTGAAGACAGAAGCAAAGAAGGCATTCAGTATCTCCGCCTTCTCAGCATCTCCCGTTACCAGAACACCCCCTTCACTTAGCAGGGGAGCCACATTCTCCCTAGAATAAAATAAAATAAAAATTGAAAATAAGACAAAATAAAATAAAATAAAATAAAATAAAATAAAATAAAATAAATAAAAGGAACAAATAAACCACTGCTTAAAGTGCCTATTTATTTCCATGGCATCAAATGTAAACATCTGCATAGAGGAAGTCTCGATCTAGACGAGATCAATCAGTCTTCAGTATGCACTACTAACATAATTGGAACTAGGAACTTCAGTTCAAGTCAAAGTTGAAATTAGTGGACTATTAGTAAGAAGAAGCACTGCATATATAATGAGCTGTAACTCTTTAATTCCTGTTCTAATATTCAATGCCTTTGGCTTTGGAGACTCACTAAGTGGCAACAGTTTTGTCAGCCTTCAAATATACATTTCTTCCATTCCAGGTCTTGATGAAGTACATAGCCTTTTGTCGTTTATTAGGGTAACTTATGCTAGTCTATTCATCACATGGGTGCCACTTGATTAAAAGCTTCTCATTTGACACTGAACTAATTTGAGATTTCCCTTCTGGAATTCCTTGGAGGACCAGGTAGGCTGCAAGACTGCTTTACTGCTTTTCTTCTCATTAGCATGCTTCTTCATTTCAACAAAACATGGAAATGAAGCTTCAGGTATGCAATAATTCCAACTAACTTAGAAGGGAACAGCAAAACATTCCAGTCTCTTATGAGATTTATTATTATTATTTTTTAATCTTATGAGATTTATCTTACTTTACTAAAAAATAGAAGTCTCTGATTGTTAGTCTTTATTGTGTACATGTGATGTATGGCTTGGATATCTTTTCTCTGTGAAAACCATCTCAACTCTCAAGTGAAAAGCATGCCCACGATATCTTTTCTTTAGAACAGCATCACTACATGTGACATGTGATGATACTATAAGATACAATACATAATACTATACAAATTGTAGAAATTCTGTCTGTGACAATGGCAGGATTTTCTCAAACAGGAGATTTAAGATTACATGGTAGCATCCTGTGACATGCAGACATCTCTGTAACCCATAAAATTTTTCATTTGAGATTAAGACTGCTTTCTGAATTAATCTAAACTTCCTGTCTTTCTTTTCCTCTCTAAGAGAAGTATTTAGCAGATGAAACAAATATAAAACTCTCTATATACCTCCTAAGATAAAATAAAATATAATACGAGATATGAAAGGTTGTTTTCTCATATGTGTCCCAAGGAACCTATCACAGAGCCTATAATATTTTCTTATATTTTTACCTACTAAGTAGCACAGTGGAGGAAAACAATACAGTATTTCTAAAGAAATTCCTGCCCTGATTTGTGTCTTCCTATGGACTTATGCATGACTATGGGAGCCAGGAACCTACGTTCCACTGAGTTGACGTATGTAGGTATGTATGTGTATATTTAATATATCATCTTCCATTTCCCACTGTGTTACATCTTGCATTTTAGATTTAGCTAATCTCATTCTCATATTTAAACTACCTCCTAGAAAAACATTTTAAATTTCATGTTAATATTTAGTTTTCACCATTTGCTTTGAGTTAAATTGTTATTACAAGTGAAATTCATTTCTAATGAAAATTACTATTTTAGGATGCTCTCTTTGTTTTAGATTAAACTGTTAGGAGTAAATATACGGAAACAGTAAATTCTCTGTAAAGAGTCTGTTTTGTTATGAGAATACAATAATTTGGAATGAACGAGCATAGACAATAACTCATAACGCATCTATATCATGAAACAGATTCCCTGATTCCCTGATTCATAGTTCGGAGTCTTAAAACATTTCTAATTCAATCTAATTAATTAATCTAATCATTGGGTAGTAAGTGGCATATTACACCCTTTCCTGATCCTTAGCAATAAGTAATTTCTTCAGTATAAGCTTCTGATATATTTTTCTGACTATTAATATAAAACTGTGCAGCTATTCAGTCCAATCAGTAGTGCTTTAACTATCTTTCTCCACAAATAAATGGTAAGAGCAGGAAACAATATAAAGCTTCCCCCCCCCCGCCTCGAAACTTTGTCTCCTTTGCTTTATCCATCAACTCTTTTGCTAGTATTTGTAATGTGCCCTAATGTGACATCTTTGCTCGCTTCCACATGTTTTATACATCAGTTCCTCTAACATTCAGGCAGACTTTATAGAGATCTATTCACAGACTGATATATGTGCACTATTAATTGTATATATTATATATAGTATATGAAGCGAGTGGGAGAAAGAGAGAATCTGATTACTCTAGGGCATCGGCTCCTTTCAACCAATAATAATTTAACATCTCTATTAACTACGTTTTGATGTTCTATGTAGAAGGTACATACTGTTTTATATACAGGATGCATAATAAATCCCTATGAGATTATGCTGCAATTGGGTATAAAGTCTATAATGCATAAGTGATGGAGCTGCAAAGCAGCTAGGAAGAATTTTCCTTTCTAAATAAGGTCACATATTTATATCTCATAGGACAACATGATGGGTGCTGAGGAGCAAGAGTCACTGAGTTGCACTTGCTGGTATGCAAACCCTTTCTTTATATTCACTTCTGCTGGAGTCAGGGGTACTAGATGACATGAGGAAGACGAGGAAGATAAAGATTTGACCTTCTGAACCCCCAGCCAAGGATCTGGTGTGACTCAGAGTAGAGAAAACAGAGGATGGGAGTAATCTCAGCTATCATCAGCCAAATGAGACATCTCTTCAGTAGAGTAGCTCTCTGACTCACCTCTCTTAGGTGTGATAGTTTGACTGAGAGGTATGCACTTATGCACTTACATATGCTTTTTCCTTTGATGCCAGAAGGACTCTAGGGGATGAGCACCAGTATCTTTCAGCAGTAACTTGGAAATGGGTCATTCAGTTCACAGTCTGAAAGAAAGATATTCTATATCCCAGCTGTATCTCCAATGCTTTGAGATCTCAGAATACATTTTCACATGCTGTAGCAAAGAGACTGAATGTCTCTAACAGTCTTCCCTCAGAAGAAATAGATTTATATTCCAATCTGTGGTGGCATCTGACAAACCAGGAATACGGAGACTTTTTTTTATTAGCTACAGAAGGGTGGTGCATTGTGCAGTCAATGCCCGGATCTGCCACTTGGTGTTGTCTGAATTTCCAATGAACAGACAGGTTTCCAGAGTAAGCTTTGGTATGGACAAATGAGTATTTTCAGTAGGAGAGAAATATACTGCAATCAATACCATCTCAAATGGCTAATGCTGCACGGAAGATCTTTGCTTTCCTTCTATCAATTAAAAATAATAATAATAATAATAATCTTAACTGCTTGTATTGATTCAAGTTGGAAATATGATCACAAAATATTATGTACTCCTATATTAGCTACAAATCAGAAAACAAATATTTTGATATTCTTTGCTATGCTAACAAAAGCTTTATAGCTTTGCTCACAGAAATTTGAAAGCTGGCAGTTGGAAGTAAGGTTCAGAAAACTGTCTGTTCAGTTGTTCTTAATTTTCCTTTACTTTCTAATTGATTTTACTCTTACTTCAGTATGAAATAACGGTTTCTTAAAATTAAAATTGACTATTAAAACCCTCTTAGCTTGAAAACTGAAATGGTGGAGGAATGTGCATAATTGTTAAAATGTAATATAGCTTTTCAAATGGAAAAGAAGAAAAAAGAAAAAAGAAAAAAAAAAGCCAAAATTAAACAAAACAAGAATCTTATGTTAAGGGACCTGATAAGTTAATATATTAGAATGTATCTTAAAAATGAATTGAATTAAAAATGAAAAAGAATGAAAACTAAATGGACAAGCTTAGATTCAGACCTACTTTCTTTTTTTAAAAAAAAAAAAATTCTTTTTTTTCTTTTTTTTTTCCTGAGTATCAATTGAAAACAAACAAACAAGCAAACAAACAAAAAAACAAAAAACAAACAAAAAAAAAACACAAAAACACCTGTTCTGAGTGTCTTGGATCAGATCACTTTTTTTTATACACATACAGGAAAATCTCTTTCTGATCCTTCTTAGTCTGGGCTGCGTTTATCTCCATAGCCTGCCCTTTTCAAGGCTTCCTCTAAATCAGGCATGTCCAACTCACTGCCCATGAGCAGCACACAGCCCAGCACACTTTGCAGTGTGACCTCCATTGCTCAACCACAACCAAACATCAGTGCGCCATCGGCACTGTCTGGACTGGAACTCAGTCACTGGAAAGGTGCACTGCAGTGTTAACTCGTAGCAAATGATTTCATGCCTTTTGATACATAGGCTAAATGCATCCTGGGAAAACAGTGAAAAATATTCAGTGTTGCTTTCCATTTTGATCAAAGAATTTTAGAAGAGGTTTCAAGACTGGCAAAAAAAAAAATATATATATATATATATATATATGTTTGTGACTTCATTTTCATTCAACATACATACATACCTGAAAATTATCAAATGGAATATATATAGTTGCAATTAGGTATTCAACTCAAAAATTTAATCATGTCTGTCTTCTGGACTTTCATGAAAGATACATCCCTTGCTTCACAATCACACCTTATTCGTGTCGTCACTTCTTGGCAGAATGTAAATTTGTGTATGATTGTTGGGGAGAAGTACAAGAATAGTAAAATTTCATCAAACATCTCTGATGAACTTTGAGAACTGACTGAGAATGTCAACCACTGCCACCAAATCAGACTGCTGGTTAGCTTCATAAAAACAAGGTAAAATACCATGCTAGTTTTATGGGTGTTTTTTAGTTCTCTATCTTTGTTTAATGATTTAATGAAAAGCATTAAATATTAAAATGTTTTATTACTTACATACATGAATGATAGTATATGTTTTAGGAGGACTGCTCCAAAAGCAATGCTTTCTATTTTATTATTTTGGCCCACAACATCAGAGGCAGATGGTGGTGGTATGGCAGTAAGGGTTGAATCTTCCCAACAAAATTCCATTACAGTTTGTTGTCATGTGACAGTCGGCAGCAGAGGTAGTCTGATAAAATGGCAAACGGGAGCTTTGCTCCCTATTGTCTTACGCTTTCTAAAAGATGTGGAGCCACAAGACACTGCAAGCTGTTGATACAGTGATGTCTTTACCACTCTATATGTTTAAAGTTTCTCACAGAACTGTAAAAAAAAGAAAAACAACAAAAAAAACAAAAACAAAAATATAGTTTTCAGTAAGTTAAAAAAAAAATACTAAAGAGATTTAAAGACTCAGAAAATATATTTTAAAAAAGGAGCAATACGCAAAAAGAAACAAAAGATTTTTATCTCTAGATCGTTAAATTTGTGATCCTTCCTTCAACATACTGTTACCTTACTTTCTTTTCAAGTCTTAATGCTAATGTGACTGATTCCTTATTTGTTTTGACTATAATAAGCATGACTGTCTTGTGGACCAGAGCATTTAGAAACATAGAACATAATAACATAATACAGAGGACAGCTGGCTTAGCAGTGCACGACTAATGCAAGTGTAACTTCTTGCTGCCTCATGTCATGCACTCAGTTCATAATCTCATTCATTCAGATGCTTTTTCTCCCTGTGTGTATATCCACACACAGATATGAGAATGCACGGGTATGGTGCTCATGTGATGTGATGTTTGTAGTCTTTGGGATCAGAGGGGCATAGAAAGGAAAAAGCAGGGAAGACAGACTTTGCTCAGCCACAAGCTGTGCTCTAGCTACACAATTTACTGGGACTGAGTTATCCAATCTTCAGCTGCCCCCCTTTGTCTCCAAACTTCTCCAACAGTTAAGGACACTGCTCTAGAGTGGCATTCACTTGATAAAAATGCTTACATTTATGGAGAGTGACTGACTGGGAGGAAGGTAATGAAATGTGATATTCCACATAACAGTGCAGTGCCAGAATCATGCAGAGTGACTGTCAAATGTCAACTTTCAGTGAATAAGATCAACTTGAAATGGAAAATGAAGTCATTAAATTATTTTACACTGTACTGAATATCTGGACAGAAACTGGCCTCATCATGTCCTCAGATCTCCAGTCACATTTCATAGCTACACCTGTGTTACTATTGCTTGGCCTTAGCTTTTCAAAGCTCTATATTTCAAAGGCTTGGGTAACACAACCTGCTGTGAGGAAATACTGACAAACTATTAACCTATAACCAAGGATAGACTGTAAACAATATTTTAAAGAACACATTATTTCTCTGTGCATTCTCCTCTTTGCTAATTCTCTCACGAGATGCAAAGAAGTTTTCTGAAAATTTTGAATTTAATCTTCTTTCTTTCTTGTATTTATCTTGTATTTATCTTAAAACCTCTGTCATTGAGCAAACTGCTGTTCTCCTTCTCATGCTTCCACTTCCCTGTCTTTTAAGAGAACCAATGGTATAGAACTCCTCTGAAAAGGAAGTTTGGTATCAACTGTGGTGAAATAAAGACTGGAAAATGTAAGTCAATGAATTTCTAAAATACAACTTCAGGGTTCTCCAAGATGTTACATATTCATATTCTGGATAGTAATAATGAACTTATGTTTCATACCATGAGATGAGTTTGTTAGGATTATTCGGAAAAAAAAAAATAAAAAAATAAAAAAAAATGAACAATTGCCTGAAGTAGCTGTCTGTGTAGACTTTCTTTTTTCCTGGTATTTTCTTTTATTCCTCTTCTGCTTCAAATCTCCTATTTCCTTTCTTCTACCATTTCTCAGGATTATTTTTTTTCTTCTTTTCCACATCTGTAGCTTGCCACATTCTGTGATTTTCTTTTTTTCTCTTATGTACTCTCCCTTCTTTTTGAGTACTTAAAGCTAAATCTGCTTCATTTCAGCTTCTTTCTTGCTGCTTCTCAGATGGTGCTTACCTATACCACCTTTACGATCACACAGTGACCCTCCAGTGCCTGGTACCCCTCAGGTGTTAGTTTCCACAGTCATCACCTTCACTTTCTGCCTCCAGGATTATTTTTGCAACACCTGCTTTTATTGATGGTCTCTCTTCTGCTGCTGCTGTTTTCTGCTATGGAGTGAGTACTGAATCTCACCTGAGCCCTGAGGGCTTCCCCTGTACTCCCGAGGATGCAGTTTAGTCACTGACATTTTCCCTGCTAAGAGTTGTCACTGTGATTGCTTGTATGTGGCATCTCTTCAGCACGAGAAAACATGCCCTACCAAGACACATTTGCATTTGACCTTTTGTAACTCCTCCGTTTACTGTGTGTCAATTACACCTTCACAGATCCAAAGAATCATAGAATCATTTATGTTGGAAAAGGCTTAAGATCATCAAGTCTAGCAATTACCTAACGCTACAAAGTCCACCACTAAACCATGTCCGTAAGCATTACACCTACTTGTTTTTTAAATACCTCCATGGATGATGGTTCCACTCCTTCCCTGGACAGACTGTCCCAGTGCCTAAACAATCTTTCCATGAAACAAATTCTTCCAATGAAACCAATTCTTCTAATGTAACTTGAGGATGTTTTCTCATGTGCCATCACTTGTCACCTCAGAAAAAGAGATTTCTCAGGATAAGAGAGTAGTTTTAATGCTGCATTTACTTTTTTTCTTTTAAGTGATTACAGTGGCCAAGTTTTTCTCATTGAACAAGAAATCAGAAGGAACATTGCTTTCAAAGAGCTTAGACTAACTTTCATTTCATGTTCTTTGGAACTGGATGGAGTGGGAACCATTTTGTGTTGGCTTGGATCCCTGCAATGATTTATCCTGAAGGAAGATCTCACTTACTCAAGCAAAATATTCTTCAAAGATCTAATCGCGGACTGTTTATTAAAGGGGTTCTGTAAAATGTATGGGAATTGACTTCATGGCTATCCACTTAATCATGTGTAAAATTCAGAAAATTAGTTTTTGACCCATATTTTGCTTTTAGATGATAACTAACATATTAACTTATTTCAGTCCTTCTTAATCTGCAATTCAGGAGGTATTAGAAACCAAAAAATAATCTGTGGAATGACTGCAAGACATAATTACAATTTCTCACTTCTTTTGCCTCTTTAGAAGGTCAAATCTCCAAGCCAGCTATCTTCACTGTTTAACTGCATGACAATTTGCGTGAAAGATAAGGAACTTTCAACTAAGTCATGTCAGATTAATCTAACTTGTTATACTTACGTCTGAGAGATGCCTGATTTAGCTGGGATTGACCTGGTCAGTTTATAAAGCACTGTGTAATTATCTTAGTTGAAACACTGGAGGGATACGTGTAGACAGTTTTCATTATAGCATTTACTTATTCTGAGTTAATCTCTACAGAATGTCTGAGACATTGCTCAAATACCAAGAGTAGAGTAATAGATGGTGATTGATAGTTTTCAGTTTGCTTGCATGATGCATCCAGCTCCCCTTATTCAGTACCTATTTAGGTAAGTTGCTTTTTACATTTTAAGAATTCAGCAGAGACTAAAGTTGAGCCCAGACTGCTGGCAAGCTTGCTACAAAACAAAACAAAACAAAACAAAAATCTTTGTTTTCAATTGTCAGAGATTCTTCTCCGTCTCTCATTTCTTCTACAAAATATCAGAGTCCTAATCTGCCAGTCTTGCTTTTATAAAAGAAGCCAACTTCAGAAACGAAGAGAAAAGGTACAGCAAGCTTCCATGGACAACATAGAGGGAACAGCATGGACAGACACTGTCATAGCACAGTTATATATGATCTGGTGGGAATAGTAAGAGAAACAAAAAGCAATGTTTTAGTTCTTTGGGTTGGGATGTCCAAGATCTTACTAGTATCCTAGGTTAGCAGAGTAAGAAGTGGAATTGCACATATTTATATAGGCCAAGGAAGTGTGGGGGAGAGAAAAAAAACAAATAAACAAACAGAAAACAACAAAAAACAACCCACAGCACTGATAATGTAGAAATTTATAATTATTCTGACACTGTTAGTGATTAATACTATGCAGTATTTTGGAAAAGCTGCATCCATTAACGGAATAGCATACTAGCGCAGTTAAGGTAAGCTCTTCTGACATGTGCTCTTGCAGAAATGTTTGAATAAACAAACAGTGTAGTAGTTGGAACTGCTTTATTCAGTCTTAATATGCATTTTGGATGCACATATCATCTTGACAGGCCTGAGCAAATGCACAAAAGCTGCCTCTGTTTATTCCTTGAGGCTGGCTGTACAGCTACATGTATCTGTGCCAGCCCAGTGGCTAGCAGATAACTTGAAGACCTCATTTCTTCCTAAATCCTACTTTATATGCCCACCCATCCAACCATGCATGTCTGGTTGGTCATCCTTTAGTACAATAACACACACACACACACACACACACAAAAAAAAAAAAAAAAAAAAAAAAATAAAATATTTCTCTTAGCATTGCAATTGGTATGAGACAAATACAGTCAAGCTATTAAGCACAAAGAAAAACTTTTAGCAAAACAAGAGCTTAGTGTTTTAGTTTAAATCAGAATATTACAGCCACAGTTACCCTAAAACTTAATAGTTAACTCTTTTTAACACTTGACTCTCTTTTTTCTTAAGAAATAAGATCACTTTTTTTTTTTTTTTTTTTTTTTCCCCCCGCATACAACCAAATCCACTGTTCAGCTGTGGTTTCTGATTTGTAAGACAACAGTGAAGAAGAGAAGGCAACTGCAACACACCGTTTAAAATTGTCTGTTTTCCCTGATTGGCTTCTTGCTGCTACAAAATGAAAGAGGCTTTTTTATTTTATTTTATTTTTTGGCTCCAGAGGAGTTGTCTTGCATTTAAAATATTACCTTGATTAACAGCTCCCCTCTACCACACACACTAATGCATACCACCCATGTCTTTATGTCAGTTCTGCTTCCAGGTTTCACCTTTAAATGCTTACTTGCAGCAGAGATTCTGAGTGACCTGTGAACCATACAGAAAGTCTCTGAAACCCTGGGGCAAAAGGGTTAACTACAGATGACAAAGTGCAACCGTCACTGCTATAACTAACCCTTCATGCCATTTTTTCTAATAGGCTTTTGCACTTTCAAATTGCTCCATTCTCAACCTGAAAGAAACAGCTACTGATCCTGGGGCAAGAGCAAGTTAAAAATAAATGACAGCTTGATTTAGCTGGGATGGCTTGTCATATAGAGTAGTGATTTGTTGCTTTCTGCAGTTGTTTAGTATACTGTAGCCCAACCAGGTACAGACATTTATGTGGAATGGACTGCAGCATTTGTTTCTCTTCCAAAGATTCTTCTGAAAGGCTTCAGAGTTTGCAATATATATTTATAGCACCCAGAGCAAAGGTACAAATACTGGTCTTTCAACATACTGGGACCTCTGTGCCACAGGCTTTAAGAGACACAAAGCCCTCTGTGTTATCTGTTCCATATTAGGCGCTGGGACACAGCAGAGTATTTCATTTAGATCCATCACCATCTTCTTAACTGGTAGTAAAAGGGTTTCTTCACAAGCCCTCTTTGCATTAAGATTTCTGATGGACTACATTACTTTCTACCACTCCTTCACCCCCATCAGCCATGTTTTCTCATTTGCACCTGTAGACCTGTCCACAGAAATAGATAAATAATTGGACCAAACTGAAGCCGTACCTATCTTGGTCAGTATGTTATAATCTTTTTGCCTCTATACCATCTTTCAGTGAAACATACCACAGTTTAATTATATGCTAGTGAAAGAACACAACCTGCTAGCTCGTCCATGCCTAGCCACTGACCTGTCACTCATCACTCCACTGTTTGCTCCCCTTAACTTTAATAGTCCTGAATGGAATTGGAATAAAAAAAAAAGTTCTCGCAATTTCTAAGTACACAAGCTTTACATTTAAAATATTTTTGTCACCCCAAGGCATATAGGCATTCCTCACCTTAAAATTTATTGTTTTTTTTTGTTTTGTTTTTTTAAATGTTTATTTGCCTCAGTGGTCCCTGATCTCCACATTCCGAAGTGTCAGGATTCAAGATCTGTATAGTTTACTGCTTAAGTAGAATCCAAGAAAATCTTTCAGTTTCCGTCTGCTACTAAATTGGGTTAGATCACATTATCAAAGGAGGGAAAAGAGATCTAGCCTTTTGTGTGACATTTATTTTATTAATCTTTAATGTAAGGGATGATTTTTCCATGTATCTCTGAAGCTTTTCAGTATATATACCTGTGAGCAAAAGACACAAATGAAAGAGTTGCATGGTCCTTAAACATCCAATCACTTACTTATAGAAAAAGCCTAACTATTCATGGACACTCCCCAAAGTTTATTTGCAACCTGTAGTAATCAGGCTTCTAAATTAGATGCTTTAGTTAATTCCTAGAAGTTAACTGGGATGACTAGCCTTACAGCATTTTCTATATTGGCAATCTTGCAGATGCATTTCTTTACTTTGTTGAGTGCAAAATGCCCCAAAATCAAAATTTCACGCTTTGTTTTCAAATGATAATTACTGATAAGGGCGAGGAGGACAATAGGTAAGCATGGCTGGACATAAGAGCTTGTCGTATATCTAAATGATTATATAACTGTCTTAAATTGTAAGGTCTGTATCAGGAACAGGTTTGTACAATTCCTGACACGCTGTTGACTATAGCTCCTAGTCATTATCATGCTGCAAATAATAACTTGTAACTATAATAAACAATATATTTTAAGTCAGGAGATAAATATAACCAATAGCAGAAGTGTGCAATGCCAAAATGACATTAGGAACCAGTCATCTGAAAAATAAATCTGTTTGAAGATATCATATTATGATGCTATGTCTTTACTGATTAGAAATTCTATAGGCCAGAAACATAATTTTGATCAAGCCACCAATAATAATTAGTGATATTGAAGTCTAATTATTTGTTGCTCTTTTCTTCAGAAATTCCATTTCAATCATTCAAAAAGTCTTTGTTTATTTATTGCTAACTACCGTAAAAACTTCAATTTATACCATGAAATTAAAAAGTGGTTTTGGTAGGAGCTGCCTTCATGCTGAAACTCATATCAAGAAGGTGAAAAGAAAGAAGGAACATAGTGCTGCTGTTTGTTAATTAATAATAAAGCAGCCAAGCATTGCAGAACACTCCACTGCAGCTGAGATGTAAGTCATCCTCTTTTTTTTTTTTTTTTTTCTTTCTTTCTTTCTCTCTTTCTTATTATTGTCTATATTTTTAACATTTCTAAAAGCCCCCAGATATTTTAGGGTATCACTGTACAGATGCGTAATTAATACATGTTCTTGAATAATGCCAGTCTGAATTTCATCAAACATAAAGAGAATGGACACAGTGAAGCAGATTGTCCATTTACACTCAATAGAAAAAGTGAGGAATTTCATCTAAATCTCTTTCACTTTAGCATAGGATTTAAGTCAGTAGATTCTATATCTGTCAGATATTTCAAATTTTAATTCAATTTTTTGACTCATTCTTCTGATTCTAAAAAGCTATTCTTTTATGATAAACTTAACACTTTTTAAAGGAATGTGCATCTTTAACATTGATCTACTAATTTAAGATCTTTATGGTAGTCAGTAATATTCGATTATTCAGAATTAGAAAACGTAAGGAGCATATGATGACAATATAGATACGAGACTAATAAAATGTAAAAGAGTAAAATTAGAGGCAGTATATGGCCTGGTTGTTTTTAGTCATAATAATGGAAAATAATGCAACTGTTTTTAAATGGGAATATTTACAATCAAGATTCTCAGAACTGAGAGATGGACTAGAAAATCTATGCTGGCTGTGTTCAGAAAGCATGCTTATAAACATCATTTGTTTTTGTTTAGTAAGACTATTATACTAGTAACAGTCACGCACATTTTGAGATACTTTTTAGACAACTTTTTTTTAATCTTTTTATAAATATAGCTGAGAATTATTAATTTTTTTACTGACAAGCTGCTAATTTTTGTTTGTTTGTTTGTTTGTTTGTTTTTTGATTTTCTGCTTAGAGATAGTGTTTCATTAACAGTGAACCTCTATTCACACTATGGTTCACATATGTAGATGTCCGAAAACCTTGCTTGAAACGTACTTCTTAAGTATAGATAATACTTGTAATTGAAATATGTAGTAGATTGGCTGCCTGTCAGTAATGTTCAAGATAAAACCCAAGTTTGTAATCTGCACATCAATTTTCTTTGTCATTTATTATCTATATAATCAGTCACTGCACAAAGTCTTGCTACCACTATATAAGAACTCTTAATCTCACATTAGTATAACATTGTTTTCTGGTTAACTCTCATGATTCTTAGCTACTAAGAGGTATGGATTTTTTTTTTTTTTTTTCCCTTGCTTTGTTTTATATTTGTTGTTTGTTTTGATTTGCTTTTTTTGCTCTTTCTCTGAAAAATTTCATTCTTTTGTAGTGGGTCCCTGAATTAAGGGACCATGCCTGGAAATAAACATTTATTTGACCTGACCTTTTGTAAACTAAAAATTTTGTAAGCTCTAGACTGCTCTAATTTATTTCTTCTTTTTATTTCATTTGATTTTCAGTCCATGATCAGAAACAGAATTTCTTGATGCTTCATCATTGGTTTTGATTTCAAACCCTTCTAACTTAGTCCATTTACTTGGTACTGCTCACAGTCTCGTAAGGCCTACTTTTTGCCTTGCACCTCATTTGCAGATAAACAACCCACTTGGGTTAACATTTTATGCACTCTAGCATGTATTCATTTTTAATTGTTTGGTAGTGAATTAAAAAAAATAATTTTCACAGCATGGGACAGAATTTCAGTATGGGACAACTTCTTTGTTGCAAAAATACCAAGAAACTAGTATAAGAATGTGAGCGCTACGTAAATAACAAAATGTGACCAACACTAGACATGGACATACCTTGATACACAAAAGAAGAAAAATATAGTAAATTCAACACCATCTACAGTTCCAGTTGTACATTCAGAGCCATCATAACAAACATCAAAAGTATAAAAGAATGAAATTCACCAGCAATGATGTTCAAGGGCTGCTTAAATAATGTTACCTGGATGTTATCCAATGAGTTCAGACAGAAAACAATGAAAAATATCAGTTTTTTTTTTTTTTTTCTCATTTATTTGTATTTCAAGTGTCTCTTGAAATGTAAGGAGGTAAATTGCAGTTAACTGACTTCAGGGCCATAGAGTCAATTATTTCATCATTATTCTTCCATTATTTCACTTGGTACATTTGTGGAGATGCAAAAATGACTCAGTTATCATTTCTGGACATTACAAGGTCAGCTTGACTTTCAGTTCAGTGTACTCCTTACAGGGTTATTATCTACTCATGAGAATGAGTTAGATAAGCTGAGTACAGGTGGTGGCTCTACAGGAGATGTTAACTGCCTTTCTCTGTTCCCCTCCCATCCTTCACTCTGCGCCGAACCTGAGGAATCACAGGAACTAACCATGAATCAGTAAATCAGCAGAGATCAGAGATCAGTCAGTCAGTCAATCCTAAGAGCAATTCACTCTTGGATTTGTGGATGTTGTGCAAAAGGATGCTTAGAAATATCTGAGATAGGTTAGTTATTAAAGAAGATTAAAGGGTATTATCTAGTGCTTCAGCAAGTTATAATTAAAAAAAGAGAGAGAGAAAGAGAAGGGATTGGAT
>JAOWBP010004700.1:4372047-4391669 GCA_028571105.1 Tragopan temminckii | reverse complement strand
TCCAGGGATGGTGACTCAACCACCTCCCTGGGGAGCCTATTCCAGTGCTTAACAACCCTTTCTGTAAAGAAGTTTTTACTGATATCCAACCTAAACCTCCCCGGCACAACTTGGGGCCATTTTCCCTTGTCCTGTCACCTGTCACCAGTGAAAATAGACCAACTCTACTCTCACTGCAGTCACCTTTCAGAAGATGAAAGGTGAAGAGAGCAATAAGGTCTCCTCTCAGACTCCTTTTCCCCAGACTAATCAGCTCCAGTTCCTTCAGCTGTACTTCATAGGGTAACTGCCTTGTTGCCCTTCACCAGCCTTGTTGCCCTTCTTTGGACTTGCTCCAGCATCTCAATATCCTTTCTGTATTGAGGTGCCCAAAACTGAATTCAGTACTCGAGGTGGGGCCTCACCAGTGTCAAGTGCAGCTGCAGGATTACTTCCCAAGTCCTGCTCCCCACACCATTCCTGACACATGCCAGGATGCCATTGGCCTTCTTGGCCACCTGGGCACACTGGTGGCTCACGATCAGCTGTGCATGGATCAACACCCCCAGGTCCATTTCCTCCATACAGATTTCCAGCCACTCTGCCCCAAACCTGTAATATTGACTGGAGTTGTTGTGGCCGAAGTGCAGAGGTGAACAATAATGCTAGCATTTATTTACTTTATTTTCTAAGACAGATTTGCTATAAATAAAATAAATATATAAAGCCACATAGCATGTTTGTTGCATATTGGACATAGACGTTAATGGAGGTGTTTTTGCACTTTCGTATCACTTTTAATCCAGTGTTCTTAAAATGCTCCACATTAATTAAATTCTAAGACCTTTTGTTGAGGTTCATAAGAAAGGTCTTGCTGTCATTCTTTGAATGTAAGGAGATTAATTCAACTACTTCACAGTATTCAGAAGTTTGCATGAAAATTCTAGCAAAGAAGAAAAAGAGATTTATGAATTTCATTTTATTTTCATTTACTTATTTATTTGTATTTGATACTTGTTTTCAGAGTAGATGCCCCTTAATTTTTGGAAATAATTTATTTCTTTACTGCAGGATGGATGATACAAAGGGAAAGATGAGCTGCTTCAGATCCTGTAGAATTCTGCATCTAAACATCAGCAGATCAGTTTTCATTGTCCATCAGTGTGAAAAATGAAAGAAATATATAATAGTAATAATTTATAAAATCCAATAAAAATAAAAGATCTGTCACAGCTGTCTAACAAATCACTGAGAAACACGCTCACAAATACCTAGATTAACTGTTCCCTGAGCACCTAACTGGTTATAATCATACAAAATACTCTGTGATGTTAAAAGCAGGAGCTTAATTTCTCCAGAGGATAACTCAGCCTTTCTCAGATCTCAGTTAACTGGTAAAAAAAACTTCTCTCTCTTCCTTGACTAGATATGAAGCTCAAGGCAACTATATTCCAGTTTAAAAACCCTCAGTTGCTCCACAAATGAGTGGGGTTACTCCAAGTCTAAATTTCTATGTTTGACTGATTCCTTTATATAATGTTTCCATAAGAAAACTATTTGCCAGTGTATGTATTTAATTGAAAACAAACAGAGCAATGGTCAAGGTATGAGTACTCCCGATGGAAGCTCAGTTTTATTGAGTAGAATTTAACTAGAATGACAATGGTAGCCTTCAGTCCCCAGCCAGACTCTTCTGATGCTGATTTGTACAGTGTTTCCTTGTAGAATTTCTGTCACACAAAAACATCCTGTGCTGGATGCACACTAATCACTATGTTAACAGTGTAAGTTATGGTTAGTTTCATAACTACAAAGGAAATCAAACTCATCATACTGAACTTATATAAATATGTATAATAATGAACAAATGTTCAGATCCTCCAATTTCTACAGCTAACTTATGTTTCAGGGCCTAGGTCACAATGATTTATATGTTACTTACCTGAATATTTTTAATGACCCAGAGCAAAAAGACACAGCCTAGGATCCCTGCCTGGCATCTTAAAAGAAAGGGACATAAAGAAGAAAGGCAGGAAACTACTGGAGAGAGTCCTGCAGTGGACCACAAAGATGACTGTGGGCTTGGAGGGTCTCCCTTATGAGGAAAAGCTGATAGATCTGGAGTTGTTTAGCCTGGAGAAGAGAAGACTGAAGGGGGATCACATCAAAGTTTATATATGTCTAATGGGCTGGTATCAAGAGGATGGAGCCAGACTTTTTTTGGTGGTGCCCAGAGAAAGAACAAGGGATAACAAGCACAAACTGGAACACAGGAACCTCATTTGAACTTCTTTATTTTGGGGGTGATAGGGCACTGGAACAAGCTGCCCAGAGAGGTTGTAGAATCCCCTCCAAATATATTCAAAACACGCCTGGATGCTTTTCTGGATATTGAATTAGTGGATCTTCAGAGGTCCCTTCCAACTCCTGTGATTCTGTGATTCTATGACAACAGTGATTTCTATTGTATGTATTAAAGCCAAGATTTCACCCCATCTGTTAGCAGAGACTCTCATTTGAAACAAGCCTGGATCACTGCAGCTCCTTCACCCAAGTCAAGAGATTACTAAATTGCACACCTACTTCTTTTTTTTTTTTTTTCTTTTTTGGTAAGTTTTTTTTTTTCTTTTTTTTCTTTTTTTCTTTTTTTTTCTTTTTTCCTTTCTATTGTCAGCTTTTGGAAAACTGCTGACCATTCTGTTCTCTGAATGCACTGTATTGCACACAGCATTTCTACTTAAACACAGTGTTTTCTGTGATATCTCCACTGACCAAAACTATCTTATTGATTAAAAGAACACTGTTTGTTGATTCTGTGTTTGACTCTTCTTTCATGCCATACATGAAAGGAACATACAGTACTTAGATACAATATCTAAATTCATATAAGTTGGCTTTTCCTGGATAAAGACACATTAATATTATATATAAAGACACATTCATTGTTATTTCTTCCAGATGAATAGAGTAGTATCAAGAGCATTCTTCCCTGTAGTTGGACCAATAATATATTGTCAATGGAAAGGTACCTTAATAAGATATATAAAAAAAAACCTGTTCAATGACAGGAACAATAGATTTCATTGGAAACTATGTGACAGAAAAGAGGCATTGCATTGTTTGGAACACCTGTGGTTAATTATCATAGCTGCATACATTAAAATCAGTTTCCAACCTCATATATCTTCATAGACTGTTTGGCGATATTAAGTGATAAAGGCTTAATAATCAAAAGTACTGAGTTAGCAAATGTTTTCTAATTTTAATAACTTCTTGTTGTAATTACCAAGTCTTGGAGTGAAATGATTTAATTAGAAAGTAATCAAGAAGTGTCTACTGTTAATTGAAGGAATTATAAAAGATCTACATTTTTAATATATTTCTTGGTAATAAAATTAAAGTCTATGATAATTATTTTTTAAACCGATAAGAAAAGTTTGATACTAAAATGAGATATTGTGTATAATAATTCCCATTTGCCTTCGGCAGGTATAAGCCAAAATAAGGATACTTTGGACATATTCATTATCTGTCATTTTGCATCTTATCATACTTCAAGAACGTCCATTCATGCTCACAGTTCTTACAAGTATATCAGCAATTATCATTATTTCTATTTTCTCAACTAATAACGTGAAGTTAGGTACATCAGGATAAATCATGGCTATTTGTAGGTTAGACTGAAATATTTTTGTCTAATCTCTTTGTGATAGAACACTGGATTTATAATTAAGCTGTTTTGAAAAGAAATGAATTTAGTTTTCTTTTTATGAACATTTTAACTTTTGGAAAGAAAAAAGGGTACATCTCAAATCAAAGTAAAAAAGTGAAAACTGGAATGTTCAGCTAAAACCAAAAGTATTTGGATTTAGAAAAGTCAGTAAAGTATGTAGTAGGATTTATAGCTCATGTTCATCATCTTCACATTATTCTCTGCCAGCTGAGTTCTGAAAATGGATATTTCCCAGAACCCTCTATGGTTATGCATTCACAAGTTGAACCATACTCAGCAAGTGGGGTGTCAAAAATGTTGAATGTGTCATATGGATAAAGCCTTTTTTTCCTGACAGCTACTGTTTCTGTTAAACATTCCAAGACACTGATCATCCACTATAAAACTTCTGTGGTGAACTGCTATTCCCTATTGGGTGTCTGTTGAAGTTAATTTGTCAATGCACAAGAAGCACAGGATAAAGATCTTCTAATACCAGCTTGTCAGAATAGAAATGGTATGTAGGTTTCTGAAAGGGTACATGTTCTCAAGTCCTACATTTGTGTGAAAAATTTCTCATAAATAAATGTTATTAGAAAAGATGTTTTCTATGAAAAATAAAAAATTCTTGCTTGCAAGACAAATGACAACTAAAAACAAACACCCAATTTTTTTCCAACCTGCAGTGGAAATATTTGGAGAAAATAAATAAATTCTAAGAAAATGAGAATTTAATTTACCTTTTATGAGAATTCTATTATTGTTTTAAGACTTGTAATTATTTCTCCTGAAAAATCATGTGATTTAAGAAAACAAACAAACAAACAAACAAAACACACAACAGAATTACTGTTCCTATTGTGGCTGCTTTTAATCCTGAAGGACTTTTCAAACTGTCACCAAATGATGTTGTATGACACACATGGTATACAACTACTAGATGGATGGAACGTGACATCTGTACAGCTGAAGAAAATTTAAATGATCTGTCTAACAAGACTGCAATATCTTGAAGAGGTGATTGACAAACTGTCAGACACTTCAGACCAAGTTCATGAATACATACACATTTTCACTGTTAATTTACGTATGACGTTAAACAATGGAAGGTGCAAATAAGACACTTACATGCCAAAAATATACTAAGAGCTGGAGATATCTGATTCACATATGTATTTTTTTGTCTTGTCAATTCATCTAATTTTTATGCATACATACTTTTACCTTAGTTAGGTAAACATTTGAAAATCAATAAAGTAAACAAAATATAGCTTTTCTGGAAATGATCAAATCAAACTAAGTATAAATAATGTGTCCTTACAGATCAGTTGTTTTGTTTTTTTTTGTTGTGTGTTAAACCGAAGAGATGAACTTGACACAAGGCATATATTTGGAACTTGTAACTAGATGGTGATAATGTTCTCTAGGTGTTCACTAGGCCATCAGCTTCTCCTGGAAGTTCACTAATCACCTGCCTTGATCATTAGTGCTTAAATTAAACACATCTTGAAAACATACAAGTTTCCTTTTTATTTACCTGCCTTATGAATTCAGAGACTTTCTGTCAACAAAGGAGATATGAGCCAGTGTCTTCATTGTGAGAAAAAGAATGAAAAAATTCACTCTATGGCATGCTTTCTATAAAGAAAAAGGGTAATTATTTGTTACCTTTTGCAAGAAGAAAGTCTCTAGATTACTTCCTTTACAGAAGGTACAGAAGGAGGAAGTCTATTTTGCAAAAGGAAATAAGAAAGGTAAACAAACAGTGACAACAGAACAAATGAATAATGAACTGAAATGAAATGAATAAAATAAAATAATAAAAACAAACCAATATAAAACAAAATTGGAGGAGTGGAGGCATTGGAGAACTTTGGAACCTATTAGGAAAACAAAATAGGGAGCATTACAGAGACTGTTCCCAGCTGTGCATGACTATGTAAGTTACTCAGAGCACCTTATTTACTGAAATGCAGATGTATATGCATGAGGAATTCCCAGTTGCTGACATTTTGTGAGCTTTTAATAGTACCATTAGTCAATATATCAGTATGCAGCATATCATATTGACTAGAGTTGATGTTTATAGTGGAAAGCTATTGACTTATGGGATGAAAAAGTGGATATAATTCAGCTTTAGGCATTATTGCCCACTGGAGATTACTTTTTCATGTATAGGGATGATAATTTGCCCTGTAAACTGAAAACTCCTGGCTTACTATATATTTTACTGTGCAATTTAACAACTATTTTTTTTTTTGCCCTAAATGTGCTTTATATAGAACCTGGAACTTCAGCAGTAGTACCCGCTATTTCCATAACTAGTACTAAAACAAATGTAAAAAGAAACAAATTAGCAAAAACCTTTCAGTAACTAACTAAAAATTCTTAATTTTAGAAATAGTCAATGGCATATTTAGATATATAAAGAAATTAATACTATTCACCTATCTATTAAATTGCGTGACATTGTTAAAAGTGTTGAGGTTGAATTTTAAATCTTGACTGTTACTTATTTATATGCCTTTATTGTGGGATTTGGATCCTTATTGTAAGATTAATTTCAGCTAACTATGCCTGTCCCAAGCAGTCAAACAAGTTCTTCAGACAGAATGTGAAATCCTCATCCACAAAGATTTTCAGGACAAGATTAAATATAGTGTCCAAATCTAAGTCTACTTTGAGCAAGAATTTGAGCAATTAATCTACCTTTCTACCTTGAACTCTCTTACAGTCCTATGTACTCAGTCATTCTGAAACTTTATACGGGCTCTTTCTCTCTTTCTGCACTCAGTAGAGAAATAGAGACAGTTTCAAGAATTAGTTCACATCAGTAAAAGAAAATGTCAGAGGCAGGTAGCATGAAATGTTTTCTGGAGGAGCCTGTAAGATTAACCTGCATTTGATAATTAACTTTCAAACAGTTAAAAAATGATAATATGGAAAGGCACTTCATCTTGACCACACAAACTACTGGTCAGTTAAGGATCGCATGACTATTACTTTTTTTTTTTTTTTTTTGGTCTGTGACACATTCATCTTGAACCTCAACAGATGAGTTAGAATGTTATGAAATCAGTATTAAATAATTGCGGAGGGTAAAAAATACTATATGCATCAACAAACTAATGGGCAGGATTCTACAATTTAGTAAAAGATTGGCTTGTTAGATGCAAGATACACACGCTTCAGCTGACAATAGATTTTGATAAGCTGAAAAAAAATGTCAGAATTAGCTTGTCAATAGCAGAAATGAATCAATAGCAGAACAACTGCTATCCACTTCTAATCATAATAATGGCACAATAGACAATATTCATTATCCACCTGTCAAACTTGGAGTGAAAAAACAGCCATAATAGATCAAGAAAAATATAACAGTAACAGGAACAATAATAATAGTATATAAAGACAACAACAACAAGAAAAAGATCAAAACAAAACAACAGCAAAAAATCATATCCTAAAATTAATGACATAAATCTATGAATGTCTTCACCTGTCATTTCATATTATGGTACACTGTAAAAAACAGAATAACCCAGAATATGCTAATACAACATGACATCCTGTTTTTACTTCATGCATTGTAATTTAAGATGTGAGTCTTTCACCCTTTGGATAGTTGCTTACTGTAATGCAATATGTTCAGGGATTTTCCTCAGGCTTCTTGGTAAGATACCCACAGATATATGGTAGCATTCATCCCCAAAATTATTCTATGTAACAGGACCAAATCTTTTCGATCACAGTTTGACACCTCAATGCCACATTCTTCTCATAGAGGGTAAAGTCATTTGAACCAAAGTAAAAGTTGGACTGATTTTGAGAGCTCAGGAAAACCAGCTTTTGCTCTGTGTGAAGTTCTTGTGTTGTTTTCTCATCAGGCAACTTCCTTTTTGGCCCTTGATTATCACTGACAGCACTGCAGAGAGCCACGATAGAGTTGATGCATTTAAATGTCATTTGAGATGCTCTATAGTGTCTAAAATATTTGTAAGAAGTTGGTAGATATGTCACTAGGAGGGTAAAATTCTTCTGTTCGTTTGAAGTGGCAACAAAGAGGGACAGCCAGGGGCATCTCAAATGATACTACATAAAGATAATAAAATCACAGAATCATAAACTCCTTAGAGTTGGAAGAGACTTTTAAAGGTCATCTGTCCCAACTCCTCTGCAGTGAACAGGGGCATGCACAGCTAAATCCGATTGCCCAGGGCTTGATCCAGCCCCACCCTGAATGTCTCCAGGGATGGGGCATCCACCACATCTCCGGGCAATCTATCCCGGTTTCTCACCACCCTCACTCTTAAAGACTTTTTCCTTATATCCAACCTAAATCTACTCTCTTTAACTTTGAAATCATTTCCCTTTGTACTATCACCACATACCCTCCTAGGGAGTCCGTTCTCTTCTTTTTACTTATAGCTCCCCTTTAGATACTGAAAGGGAGTCCATGCAAATTTACTTTATTCTTAGTGTCAAATTTATGACAATCATTAAGAATATACATACAGTATGAAATATAATTGGATGAGGGACATTTCTTGATCACTGAGGTTAAGAAGCAAAATATATTTGGGACTACATTTGTGAGTTCTCTAAGCTTCCAAATAGGCTGAATATAGTTGGGCTAGTTATGTACAGTGAGTGGTTCTCACTCTTAAAATCTGCCACATATTACAATTTTCTTAGTTGTTATGTATCAAAACTAAGACAGATAGGATACTGATAGATCCTTAATATTCTCAATAATAATTTTGGACATTATTTCACTTAACAGTCATAGATTAAGTGTTTAGGAATTCAGCCACATCTTCCAGACATTAAATAGATTCCACTGAATCCATACAGACATTAATGGAAATGTACTCCCTGTTCAGACACTAGAAATTGTAAAAATTCTCATTTTCCAGTCTCCTCACTCCTATCTCCATCCAGTATTTCTAAAAAATATTTCAACCCTTCTAGATAACATAACACCAGATGCACCAAGTTCTGGTATATTTATTTTTCTCCATTTCTCTTGATGTAATTGCCATTCAGTTCTTGAGTTCATGTATTACAATAGGCTTGTAGCTTTTGAGCATTCTATTCATTCTTCCCTGTTTCTGATTTTCTCTTTCCATTCAGACACAGAGCATAAAAGAATTGCCACTGACAAAACCCTCACTCCACTGGAGTGAAAACCATTCATTTGTTGTCTCAGTTTTAAGATTCCCGAGTCCAAATGCAAGGGTATTCTCCATGGATGTTATGGGACATTTAGCAATTCATTCATTTTCTACACATGCTACTTAGTTAGACACTCAGTAGTTGGCAGCTTTGATGTGGAGTGGTAGAAATTATAAAGACATTATGTATCATAAAAATATAAATGAAAGAAAACATTGTCCCTGTTTTATATCAGAATAAATTGACTAGTGTCATACTCAGGATATTCTATTTTATAAATTATAATTGTTGGAGGAAGTGTTCTCTCGAGTGAAACCTACATATCTATTTCATATATAATACCAACTCTTTACTTTTTCCTCTGCAAACAATTGCTGTGTAAGACAAAAATACACAAAGAAGTAAATGTACAAACTCCGATGGCATGCATATGAATACAAAATAGTATGTCTGTGTTTGAAATCTTAAATGTAGTTAAGATCTCTGAGTGTTACTGAAGGAAAAGAAATAATATTATAAGGTAACAGTAGACAAACAACTCCAGAAGTAAGGCTATGATTGTTCAGATATATTTGTACAGAAGGAAAATATAACTCTTTATGTTATTATTCTATCCCATTTTCTGGACATTTGATGGGGGTTGACCCACAAGAAATTAAGCACCCTTGGAGATGCATATTCATATCAATTCCTGCAGTGGAACTGAAGAGAAAAGAAAAAGAACAAAATCAGAAAACTCATGGATAAAGATAAGGTGGTTTAAAAAGTTAGGGAAAGAGGGGAAAACAAGCAAACAGCAACAACAACAAAAAACAACCCCAAGTTTGCAAAGATTATGCACCACTTGCATAATCAGACTGTTTCTTTGCCAGTCTCTGAGCGAGAGCTACAACTTCCAGCACCAATTTTTCATTGTGTATGACATTAATTGGCATGGACTATGCTTATGGCCAATTAGGGCCAGCTGTCTTGGCTGTCCAATCCCAAATTCTTGTCCATTCATAGCCTACTTGCTGCAGAGGTGGAGAGTGAAAAGGAAAATACTTTGATGATATGCATCCTAAGGTTAACCAAAGCACTAGTGTGTTATCAATGGTTTCAGTCAGAAATCCAAAGTACTGCACTGCTTGGGCTCTTATGAAGACAGGCAACTGCATTCTAGATAGATTCAGAACACCACTGTAAATGTTGGTGCCAAAACAATGTTTGTCTTAGACTACAGTACTGATGCAATGAATTCAGTGAGATGAAACAGATGGGTCCACTTTGGGATCTATCATACTTTCTGATTTGATTTTAATGATCTTCTTAAGTTCTAATTAGTCCTTTTTTTTTTTTTTTCCCCCCCTTTTTTTTTAAGATCTTATAATTTCTCACTACAAGCTCAAAGAGGTTTATCCTTTTAGATATTAAAAATTTTGACAGACACAGCACTTAACAACCTGATCTACAGTGGCTCAACTTTGAGTCGTGGACTTGGATCTCATGGATTTCATCCACAGTTTTTTGCAGTATCTTCCAGTGCCATTGGAAGATACTCAGTGGCTGGGTATCATACTGGTGATGTTTTCACTGCAGTTTTCACGCTGTAACTCTGAAATACTGTGATAAAAATCACAGAGGAAACTAGCAATATTTGTTAATACTTGTACACATCTAAATTTAGTAAATGTCTTGATGTGCAGAGAGTTTGTCCACAGATATAGATTATGGAAAGTACTGAAAAACTCTAAATCTTACTAGAGCCTACTAGTTGAAAAGGAAATTTAAAGGTCAGCTAGTCCAAATTTCCTACAAAGAACAGGGACATCCACTGCTCAATGACTTGCCCAGGTCCTGATCCAGCCTCACCTTGAAAGTCTGCAGGGAAGGGCCTTGTTTTTCCTGACCTCATTCCTACACAGCCTAGCTGTCGCCTCATACTCTTCCCATGGCTCCTGTCCTTATTTCCACTGCCTGTGCATTTTTTCTTGCTCTTCAGTTTGACCAGCAGGAACTGTTTCAGCCATACTAGTCTCTTACTTCACTTTCCTGACTTGCTACACTGGGGGATGCAGAACTTCTGCTCTCTGAGGAAAGCTTCCTTAGAGATCTGCCAGCTCTGCTCTGCACCCTTACCTGTGAGGACAGTTTCCCAGGGTGTTTTGTTCATTGAGACCCAGAAGAGCTGAAAGTTAGCTTTCCTAAAATGTAACATCCTAATTTTACTCTTTCCCTGTCTCATATCCCTTTGGAGCATGAACTCAAACATAGTATGATCACTACAGCCCAGGCAGTCCCCAGTCTTAATGTCATCAATCAGTTCATGTGCAGTGATGAGCAACAAATCCAGTACTGCATTCCTCCCAGTAGGGCCATCAATTATATGACTCAAGCAATTATCCTCAATGCACTCCAGGAGCCTATTGGATTGCCTACCCCTCACTGTACTACTTTTCAAGCAGTTGTTTGGGTGGTTGAAGTCCCCCAGCAAGATAGGCCCTTGTGATTATGACCTCCTGTAGCTGGAGGTGGAAGACCTCATGGACAGATTCTGCATAATTGGGTGGCCTGTAGCAGACACAAATCACAAGGCTCCCACTGCTGCCTCAGTCTCTAATTGCTACCCATAGGCTTTCAACTTGCTCACGACTATTTTTTCGGAATAGCTGTTCACATTCTATTCCTTTCCTGGTATAGATAGCAACACCTCCACTTCTCTTTCCTTGCCTCATCCTTCTGAAGAGCATGTAGACATCAATAGCCATACTCCAGTCAAGGGAATCATTCCACCAGGTTCCAGTGATGGCAACTATATAATGGTTTTCTGGCAGCAGAGTATCTTCCAGCTCCTCATGTTTGTTTCCCCAGCTGCATGCATTGGTGTACAGGCACTTCAGTTGGGCAGCAGGTCTTGTCACTCCCTTAAAGAATAACTCCTTAATTCCTTTTAAGTATTTCCCTTGATTTTCCCCATTGCCTTCTCATATTTCCCCAGCCATCACTCATCATCATAGGATTTCATAGGTAAGGCAATGTTGCAAGTACCTTTCAAAGCAGCAGGTCTTTCAAAGCCACTGCTAGCACCTCGTGTCTCTAATATAGCTATACCATACCACACCTTGTCATGGGAAGGCTCACTATTCCACTTGTCCCCCTTCAGACCTAGTTCAAAGCCCTCCCAACAAGCCCTGCTAGCTTTCTCCCAGGGACTCTTCTCTCCCTTTGAGAAAGGTGAACCTCATCTGCTGCCCACACACTCAGTGCCATATAGAGTCAAAGAATCACAGAATCACAGAATAGCCTGGATTGGAAAGAACCACAGTGATCATCTAGTTTCAACCCCCCTGCTACGTGCAGGGTCGCCAACCACCAGACCAGGCTGCCAAGAGCCACATCCAGCCTGGCCTTGAATGCCTCCAGAGATGGGGCATCCACAACTTCCTTAGGCAACCTGTTCCAGTGTTTCACCACCCTCTGTGTGACAAACTTCTTCCTAATATCTAACTAAAACCTCCCCTGTCTCAGTTTAAAACCATTCCCCCTTGTCCTATCACTATCCACCCTTGTACACAGTTGTTTCCTCTTCTGTTTATATGCTCCCTTCAAGAACTGAAAGACCACAATGAGATCTTTCTGGAGCCTTCTCTTCTCCAAGCTAAACAAGCCCAATTCCCTCAACCTTTCTTCATAGGTGAGGTGCTCCAGTCCTCTGATCATCTTAGTGACCTTCCTCTGAACCTGCTCCAAAAGTTTCACATCTTTCTTGTGCTGGGGGCCCCAGGCCTAGATGCAGTACTCCAGATGGGGCTCATAAGAACCAAGTAGAGGAGGACAATCACCTCCCTCTCCCTGATGGCCACCCTTTTTTAATGCAGCCCCAAACACAGTTGGCCTTCCGGGCTGCAAGTGTACACTGACGGCTCACATCCAGCTTCTCATCTACCAGGACCCCCAAGTCCTTCTCCACAGGGCTACTCTCAAGGAGGTCTTCCCCCAGTCTGTATAAATACTTGGGATTGCCCCAGCCCAAGTGCAGCACCCTGCACTTGGCCTTGTTGAAGGTTTTCATGGGCCCACTTCTCCAGCCTGTCCAGGTCCCTCTGTATGGCTTCTCTTCCTTCCAATGTATCGACTGCACCACTCAGGTGGGTGTCATCTGCAAACTTGATGAGGGTGCACTGGATTCCATCATCTAAGTCCTTGATGAAGTGTAAGATACTATTCTTTTACACCATTGTCTCAAAGCTTGCTGGGAACACAGATGAACAAGTCGAAGCAAGTCCTGGGCAAGGGCTGAGAAATCCTCTGTCTGGAGAACACTGATGGACAAGTCCTGGGCAAGAGTTGCAAAATCCTTTGTTTGAGGGACACAGATGGACAAGGCCAGGGGCAACAAGACAGAGACAAGCCACAGCTTAATGGCCGTGAAGCGGTCTTTTGTGTGGAATTATCTCAAGGAAGACAGCCATCTCAGGGGGTACTCACAGGACACTTGCTCAAGCAGCCAGGGATGTCACGTAGGCAGGAAAAAAAGGAGGATAAAAGAGGGATCAACAACCATGAGGATAGGTGTCTGCCATCAGATTCCTCACTACGGAATTCCTGCATGCTGACGGGCTCTCCTGGGCCTGTTACCTGAGTCCTGCTGCTTCCCCCTGGACTGGCTCTGCGATTTCTTCCTGCTACCTGCTTGCTGCCCAAGGCCGGCCATGCTGCTGCTGTTCTCCCCCTGCGTTTTTGCCTCAGACCTTCGAAACGGCATGCAATGGAACCGCTGCTGGATCCTGGTGGTGACTATCCCCACTTCACACAATTCTTGCTTATTTCCTATGTTTTCTATTGCCCTCCTTCCCTTCCCCGTCACCCTAATTCATAATAGTCGCCGTCCTTCCCTTCCCCGTCTCCCTGATTAGGATTTATAATAAACTGCTCGGACCAACATTTGAACCATTGTTTCTTAATCTCACGCTGGGTATACATATATTAAAATGAACCTCCTCTCCCTCCTATAAATTGGAGCGAGACATGAAAAATATTGAAGAGCACCAGTCCAAAGACAGATCCCAGCGGGACGTCAGTTGTGACCAGCTTTCACCCTGTCTCAGAACCATTGATCATAACTCTTTGGCTGCGACCAGCCAACCAATTCCTAATCCGTTGGACAGTCCATCCTTCAAATCTATACCTCTCCAATTTAGAGAGAAGGATGTGGTGAGGGACCATGTCAAAGGCTTTGCAGAAGTCCAGGTAGATGAAATCCATCACCCTTCCTCCATCCACCAAAGCCGTCACTCCATCATAGAAGGCCACCAGATTAGTCAGGCATGATCTGCCCTTGGTGAAACCATGCTGGTTGACTTGAATCACTTCTTTATCTCATATATGCCTTAACATAGCTTCTAGGAGGATCTGCTCCATGATCTTCCCAGGCACAGAGGTGAGGCTCACTGGCCTGTAGTTCCCCAGGTCTTTCTTTCTCCCTTTCTTAAAAATGAGAGTAATGTTTCCCTTTTTCCAGTCACCAGGACTTCACCAGACAACCATTATTTTTCAAATATGATGGAAAGCATCTTGGCAACAACATCAACCATTTCTCTCAGAACCCTAGGATGGATATCATCCAGCCCTATGGACTTACACGCATTCAACTGCATGAGGAGGTCTTTGATTTGTTCCAATGTTACAGTGAGACAGAATCTGCTCCTCACACCCTCACCTAGAGTTTCAGGGTCCTGGCAGACCCTGGGAAGCGTGGCCACCAGTGAAGACTGAAGCTGAGTACCTCAGCTTTTTCTATGTTTGAGGAAGTCACCTCTCTGTTACCTTTTATCAGAGGGGGAACACTCTCCTTGGCCAGTCTCTTCCTTCCTATGTACTTGAAGAACCCCTTATTGTTATCTTTCACATCCCTCACCAAGTTCTGTGCCTTGACTTCTCTAATCTTACCTCTACACAAATGGACAACAGGCCTGTATTCCTCCTAGGCTATGCAACCCTGCTTCCGCTTTCTGTACATTTCCCTCTTTTCTCTCAGTTTAAGCTGCAGATCCTTGCACAGCCACATTGGTTGCATGCCTCCCTTGCACTTCTTCTGCTGGGGAATGGAGAGCTATTGTACTCACTGAAGTGTGTCTTTACAGAGCTGCCAGCTCTGTTCTGTTCTTATGCCCTTAAGGACAGTTTCTCAGGGGATCCTATCCAGCAATTCCTTGAGCAGCCAGAAGTTTGGTCTCCTTAAGCACAGGGTCCTGACTCAGCTTTCTGACAGGCCATTCTTCAAGACCAGAAACTCCACCAGGTGCATGGTCACTACATTCCAGGTTGCCTCCAGTTTTAACCTCTCTAATGTTCTATTCTCCTTCGCACTGGTGAGCACCAGGTCCAGTAGGGCTTCACCTTGCATAGGTCCATCTAATAACTGGACCAGGAAGTTATTCTCAATAGACTCCAGGAATCTCCTGGATTGATACATGCCATTTGATTGTCAGAAAAACTAAAGTTTTGGCACTGGCACCAATCACGAAGCCAGATATTTAAAACTAAGATCCTTTGGTTTGTTTCTGTGTCCTTACCCAATAGAGGAGGCAGAGAAGAAAAGATGATCTATGTATTTAATTCCTTCAGCCCTTGTCCAAAGGCCCTGAAGCTTCTTTTGATAGCCCCTGACATACTTTAACTGCTTCATCTCTCCCTAAATGGAAAAGCAGTTAAAGGCTTGTGGTGTGACAGCTGTATCAGATTAGCTAGTTTTCTGGTGACATCCTTCAAATGAGCCCCATCATGATATTCAGCAAACCCAAGTGTAAGGTCTTGCACTTTGGTCATGGCAACCCCCACTATGAATACAAGCTGGGGGAATGTAACAGTGGAGAACAGTATTGCTGAAATGACATTGGGGTACTGGTGGATGGCAAGCTGGACATGAGCCAGCAATGTGCCATCACACCTCAGAAAGCAAACCATATCCTGGGCTGCATCAAAAGAAGCGTGATCAGCAGACTGAGGCTGGTGATTGTGTGCCCCTCTGCTCTGTGCTGATGAGACCTCACCGGGAGTAGTACACCCAGGTGTGGAGTCTGCAGTACAGGAGAGACACAGATCTCCTGGATCATGTCCAGAGGAGGATCACAAAAATGATCCAAGGAACACCTCTCCTACAAGAATAGGCTGAGAGATGGGGCTGCTTAGTGAATGTTTTCTACAAAACATTACACTTATTGAGGTATTTTTACTCCAAACATTCAACTATTTTAATATCTACAAAACATTGTTTTTACGCTGCATGCTACTAGTTTTTCTATTCTGTCCTCAGCTGAAGGATGTTCTTGAGATCACATGTCATTACATACTGGTTATTCTCACAGAAAGGGCACACAGTGATATGTCTTGCTTATTTTGTTCTGCAAGAAATAATGGTTTCTCCAGATAGGATACTATATCTACAGTAATATCATTTATCTGCATTTATTTAGTAAAGTATAATGGATTTTTTGCCCAAGGCAGTTTTCACTTTGTTTATTTATTTATTTCAATCTTCAAAAAATATATAACATTAAAAATAATCAACATATATATTGCTTCTCATTGAACTGAAGTTAAAATTCTGAATGACAATCATCTTAAGATTCACTATTAATGAAATTTTCTGTTTGTTGGAGTGCTTCATTATGGGGAATTACGTGAAACATGAATGGTGTAAATATTACAGCTTTTTTTTTTTTTTTTTTTTGATGGTTTTTCAGTTAATAGGCAAATAGCTCATATGAAAATTGCCTCTATCAGATTTTGTGTCAATCATGAATCAAACTTAAATCTATCACTAGTTCTTGAAAATTCAGACACATGAAGTATCAGTCCATCTTTCCCCGAAGTTTTGTAATAGAATGTACTGAAGCGTTTTGTTTGTTTGTTTGTTTGCTATTTGTCATTTTTTTGTCATCTGTCATTACAGTGTTTTTAAAGTCATGCATTATCACACCTTTTTTTCTTTCCTCAGATCTACACTGTAATGATAAAATGAATGGCTGGAATATATTTGAACAATTTATGTTTTTACACTTATTCTATATCTTTTTCTCAATTCTTCTTAGTATTTTAATTTACTATGAAAATCAGGAATATATTTATATTTGCTACTGATGTCTGATAACTTTTTCCCTTAACTCTTTATGTATTAATTTGTTATCTCTTAACTTCTTTCTCTCCATATATAGTGTTTCCTTGCTAAAGACTCCTGAAGAACATCAAAAATGTTTCTTTTACTAATCTTTTGACATTGGACATACTTTGTCCAATATCTATATATATCTATATCTAACATTTTTTTTCTTCTATTGCTTATTAGTGTCTCCTTGTCTCTTTTGTTCTTTATCATTGAAAATCTTAGTTATAGACCTATTTTCATCCTTTCATTTAATTTAAATGGAATGAACTTAAAATCACCCTATCTAGGCTTCATTTTCATGTTTGGTTTACCTTCTCATCATACCACTACCAAATCTTGCAGTGAGATCAGAAATCTTTCAAATTTGGTATGTGGCAAAACTGTAGCAAGACACAGCAAGAACTGATATTCTATCACAGTGAAATTATTCTGAAGACATGATATTGACAATGAAATTTTGATTTTCCATGCTCCTAGGAAAGTACAAAAAACAGTAAGCTGCTCTAACTAAGATTAGTATGGAAGGAGGCTAATTGGTCTTTCACCTTATTTTTGCTGTCATTTCCTCAGGGATTAGGTTAAGCCTCAGTGTATGTTTCAACTGGAAATCACAGAGATTATACTTTGTCTCGCTGTCTATCATCCAGACACTTCCTCTAATGTTGACTTGATTTTTATAAGCCTCACAACTCATCATGCATTTTCTTTTAGTCAAAATAAGTATATAATTTATAGCATCAACGGCAGCTGTTAGGGTAATTGAATGCAATGCATGAGATAGTATCATGCTTACTAAATCTTCACTAGTCTTACTGATTTCCCACCTTTTACACAGGCAAGTCTCATCTTACCTATCAGAATTTTGCTTTTTTAAAATAAAAGGATGCTAATGAGGTTCTCTGTGAATCTGACCTCAGACACATAAAGTATTCTGGGTAGAACTGAACTTGTCTACTGTGAAGTAATATAGCCAAAAGTCATGCCCTGGTCCTTTAAAATAAAACCCCACTCACTCACAAAATTGAATTGCAATAGGAAAATGTTAATTACTCAGCACGATTTAAATGACATAGAAAAATCAAATCTTTTTCTTTTGGTTTCAGCTATAAATCATCACCAATACGAAATCATCACCAATACTGTAAAATTTCTTATCATTGTGGTGTCTAAATGCTTAAATATCTATAGATTTTTTTCTTGTCCTAAAGCTTAAATTATTTTATTTCTTTGAGATGGAACTCATTAAGCTTCAAAAGATGACAACTTCTAATCCTGGGATATCACTTTCAAGCCAGTAAAATAAATAGTCATTTTTTTAGGTAGTGGTTCCTTGGCTCTACTTACAAGTTATCCTTGGGATGAGTTGAATTCTACTCTACCAATACCAACTTCTTGTTTTGATGACAAGATAAACCAAGGGCAAGACTAAAGTAAGAAATCTATGATTGTTCAAACAAATCTTACCCTTTGTCTCTCTGCACAGTCAATGAAAATAGATACCCATGGAAGATAAATCATACTACCTACAATCCATGTTTAAGGAAGGGAGAGTGAATATCATTTGAAGGATATCTTTCTGTGCTGTATATGCAGAAAAATCTTTTAAACAATCAGCTTAGAAAAAAAAAATGTTTAATTCCTAGTTGATCAAAGTACATGAAGTGTATTTGAATTTTTAACTGTACATACCATTCATAAATAAATCAGGTTAGGGGATAACCTGCTGGAGATGAGCTTGGTGGAGAAGGACCTGGGCATCCTGGTGGCCAACAGGTTGGCCACAAGCCAGCAGCGTGCCATTGTGGTCAAGAAGGCCAATGGTATCCTGGGTATATTAAAAAGAGTGTGGCGAGCCTGTTGAAGGAGATTATCCTTCCCCTCCACTTTGCCCTGGTGAGGTCGCATTTAGAATACTGTATCAAGTTCAAAATGGACAGCGATCTCTTAAGAAGAGCCCAGCAGAGGGTCACAAAGATGATAAAGAGCCTGGAGCATTTCCCATGTGAGGAAAATTCACTAACATTAGCTCATTCTATTCCCTTCACTAACAGAGAAGGACTGGTGGGAAATGTGAAGGCTGGGGACTGTCTTGGGCAGAGCAACCATGGAACTGTAAACTCTCTATTCTTGGCGATGTCAGAAGGGTGACTAGCAAAACTGCTATCCTGAACTTCAAGAGGGTGGACTTTGACCTGTTCAGGATGCTTGTAGCATGAGTCCCTTGGGAGTTGCTCCTTAAGGATAAAGGGGACCAGAAAGCCTGGACGCTCCTCAAGATGGAAATCTTAAAGGCACAAAAACAGGCTGTCCCTGAATGCCATAAGGCGAACCTGGTGTGGATGAGCGAAGAACTATTGTTGAGACTCCGGAAGAAAAAGAGAGTCTATGTCCTCTGGAAGAAGGGACAAGCTACTTCTGGAGATTACAAGAAAGTTGTTAAGGTATGCAGGGAGGAAGTTAGGAGGGCAAAAGCCCAACTTGAACTCAGATTAGCCACTGCAGTAAAAGTGAATAAGAAATCCTTTTATAAATATATCAATGGTAAGAGAAGAACCGGGGAGAATTTCCATCCTTTACTTGATGCAGCAGGGAATGTGACCACTGAGGACA
>JAOWBP010004700.1:4345633-4360069 GCA_028571105.1 Tragopan temminckii | reverse complement strand
ACGAGATGCCTTTTTTATTTCTTCTTTATTCAATTCTACAAAAATACTGTGGCACTATTACCCCTATTAGTATTTCAAATTAAATGATATCTGTTCTATGATTTTTCTTTTTTAATTTTTTTTTAGTCTTAATGTTTATGTTACTGTCTTTAAACTGTTGTGGAAAGCTGCTACAACACTACTCAGAGAAACAGCTCTGTTTTACACAGCAGTGCATTGCTCTCAAAAGGGAGGGGGAGATATGCCTGCAGCTAGAGAAGGGAAACACAGAAATGAAAGCCAGGAGCAGATGGGAGAGGAAGAGCAACTGAACAGAAGGAAAGTGAGAAAGAAAGGTTAGCAGAGAAGAAGGAAAAAGAGGAACTACAGTCCAAAGAGTAGGAGAACAGGATCACAAATGTCCCACATTAACTTGGGATAATAGAATTGTAGAACTGCTACAGATCATCTCATTTAAAGGTCATCTAATCCAGCTCTCCAGCAATGAGCTGGAATATTTACAGTTAGATCAAATTGCTCGGAATTTGGTTTAGGCAAACCAGCACAGAGCTGTCTATTATTTGGCTCAAGAATTTATCCTCATTGAATTCCAGAAGCCTCCTGGATAGCCTACAGCTCACCATGCTACTTTTTCAGCACGTCTGGTTGGTCCTCCAGTCCTCCAGCAGGATGAGACCCTGCAATCATGATGCCTTCTGTAGCTGGAGAAAGAAGGCTTCATCAACAGCCTCCTCTTGATCAGGTGATCTATAGCAGAAAACAATCAGAAGTCTCCCTTTCTTGTTTCAGACTCTGTTTCTCACCCACTGGCTTTCAACTTACTCAGACATTTCATGGATGGCTCTTCACACTCTATTCCTTTCTTGATATAGAGGGCAACACCAAAACTTACTCCCCTCCTTCCTAATCTGTCCCTTCTGAACAGCTTGCAGCCGTCAATAGCCACACTTCAGTTATGTGCATCATCTCACCAGGTTTCAGTGATGGAACTACATTATGGTTTTCCAGCAGCATGTTGGCTTCCAGCTCTTCCTGTTTGCTTCCCAAACTGCATGCTTTGGTGTAGAGGCACTTCAGCTAGGCAGCTGGCCTTATTGTCTTCTTGGAGGATAATTTTAAAGTATCTTCCTTGACAAGATGTCCTAGGGTAACCTTTCTAGATAACATCCAAACATTTTATTTAATTTTATTTAGGAGTGGAACAAAATGTAGCCAAGAAGGAGGATTTTTAAGAATGCCAATGGGTCTCACAGGTTGTTCAAGCTAGCCTGAACAAGCAGCAGACATCTGGGTTCCTTGTTGGGTAGCAAGGAGGAGGAATAGATTACCAAATAAAACAAAATAAAATACAATAGAATAAAATCCTGAAGATAAAAAAAAAATAAGAATCTCTTTATTAGTCTCTCAGAACAGTTTGTTAAATTGACAAGTAACCGAAAATCTATTCACGTCACTGGAAACACTAAGGGAGAGTCAAAATAGATACCTGTTGAAGCTCCTTGTTGGATAGTCTGCAGAAAGCTCCTCAATTTCAGTTGGAGAAACAAGCATATTTGTGACTGAATCAGACCTTTAACACTGTATGACTTATATAAAAAGTGAGAGGAGTGATAGGATATCAGAGAGGACTGTCGAAGAAGAGTGAAGAAGATGAGTAGGAGGGTGTGGAAACTGGAGGAATTGAAAGCCTGAATCTGAAGCAGGCAGCAGAGGGCTCTAGCAAGGAAATCTGCTCTTCAGCCTGATTCAGTTGCACAGGCTACATTTTTTTTTTTTTTTTTTTTTTTTGCTGAGCTGCCTAGCATTGCTTCAAACTATCTGAGAAACCAGTGGCATTCAGGGCAAATTACATCTAATTTACTGTACAAATTGCCAAACTATTGGACCCAGCAAATGTGTTTATTAAAAACCAGAGGCATAGGCATGGGTCACATCTTTGTGGCACCAGATAATCAGACAGAGACTAAGCCCACTAATATGGTAAATTGCATTTGATTTTTCATGCTGGAAAGGTTACCAATAAGGGCTCCTTCATCCTTGCATTCACTATCCTGAAGTGTACATGGCCCAGAAGGGGGTGCTTGCCTATTCCAGTACTATTGAATTATTTTTGGGATCTTAGTTATTGACCCACGCTCACGATTAGGACTGAGTAAACATTTCTCTCAATTTGTAACTCATGATGTTTCCTAGCAATGAAGATGTAACTACGGAAAACTGGGATTGAACTGGATGAACTGTTTGAATGGCTATAACTCTTCAGAAACTCTTCTTTTACTTTGCAGTGGAAAGAGGCATGAGGACTGGTCATTAGAGGCATTCTGGAATTTACAGGGGTATCCAAATGAAGGGTTGATACTGATAAACATACAAAGCTGGTAGAAAGAGATTTGCTGTTATCTAGCTAAATTATTTCTTTTCTTCTGCAAAAACAGATAGGAAAAATATTTGTTTTTTAATCTGTAAAATCATATAATTTTGGCATTAAAATTGTCTTACAGAAGGCCAACGAATATATTATGACTCGCAAATAATATGATACTTGATGCTGAGCTTAGGAATTATATTGCAAGTCAAGGAGTCTAGGCGAAATTTTCTCTCAGAAAGGTAGAAGGTGACATCAATGGCTTTTTGTTTTGTCTTACTCAAGGAAAAATTTTCATAGATTTTAGAGAAATAATCAAATTCTAGTTAGTGAGATAATGAAGAGTCTTAATATATCTGAATTTTTCTACTTATCTGAAAAAAAAATCTGAATTATTTCTTAACAGAATATAATATCGGAAAAAAACAACATATCTGGATTATGGTAGTACACTAATAAATAATACAGAATTATGTTTCTATGGTTGAGATTAAGCATCGAAAGTAAAACAAAAAATACACAAACAAACAAACAAAAAGAACAAACAAATCAGTTTTTGATTTTTGTTTTTTATGTCAGAAAGGAAACTGGGAATGACTCATTCATTCTAACTCTTCCTGCCTTGGCATATGGAGGTCCAAATTGGAAGCATTCACATATGTCACATCAATTAATTAATTTAACCTTGATTGGAGACCTAGACTGGGTTTTGTGATTGGAAATTAATCAGTTTGCATGAATTTATGTTATTCTGTTGAAGACCTAGCTTAAGTGGATCATAACATCCAAACTCCTATTCCATTATGCACTGATGTCACGGAGTTAACTAGATCAACTTATGCCTGTGACAGGGGGGCAGTAGGTTCTTGGGTCCAACCCCCAGCCCCACAAAATGGGAAGGAAAAGGGAAAAGGGGTAGGGAGATGGGCTCAAAGAAGGGAAAACAAACAAACCAACAAACAAACAAAAAAAACAGCGGCAACAATCGATGGAGGAAAACTTGTTTTACTAAGAATGCAAGATAACACAATATCATACAATCTAATTGAAACTGAGACTAATAAATCAAATAAAATAGGAGAGAGAGAGAGTTCCTGAGTCAGACCTGAAAAGCTTGGTATGACTAGGAAAGCACCCTCCAGCACCCACTGCAAGGCAGTAAGAGACCGCCCCACCTGGAAGGGCCAGATCCCATGACTTCCGCAATGTAGAGGGACAGGTACCCAGAATTGGAGCATTAACACTTTAACTCCCAGTGCACTACATGATGTTATGATGTGGAATACCGAAAACCAAAAACCACAAAACCATGACAACTGATTTCCTTTGTGTAAGAAACCTGCAAAGTCCCAGTCTCTTAATATGTACTTACAGGTGAAAATTTTACCGTTCAACAGAAGTTAACTAAGAGCTGGATAAGATCATTTGGAATGGATAAAGAGTGAACAGGATTTTCAATCTTGATTGGAAAGAAGAATATCTGAAAAGGATACAAAAGTAGATTTTGTTGAAAAAGGAGAAGATATATGCAAAGTGAAACTTAAGATTTATAGCTTTAATGAAATAACTATATAGAGATTTATTTATTTTTTAATTTCATCTCTACCTTTATATCAAAAGACCAACTTGCAACCGGAAATGCTATTATTCACACTAGCCTGGTGCCAAATAATTATATGGATTACTGTATAAATATGTACATTCAAGATTCTCTTCAAAAGATTGATTTATTCAGAACTGTAAAGACTATACTTTTTGATTCTAAAGGTCTTTGTTTTAATATCCACTTATGCAATAAATACCATCTTGACTGACATTTAAGGCTTGAACTAAATGTAGTCAAGCTGAAAGCATAAGCTATTATAGCTTGAGCTCAAGTTCCAGATTTTGTTTGTTAGGGCTGGAACAGACTCAGAGCATCTGCAGACTTACTGTAAAGGGAGGGCTATAGCACACATTCTCCAGTATACTATGATTCCTGTGATCATGAATTTTGCTGAAGCGTGGTTTAACACACCATAGGCATCTACAGTTCCTATTTGTTTTCATAGAGATAGGAAAAGGATATTTATCTTTTTTATTATTTTTCTTTTTTCAGAAAATCAGAAATATTATCAACTCCATATTTTTTGAATTATTTTTATAGTAATTGTAGGGAAAATTCATCTTCCAGATAGTATTCCAAGAACGTAAATATTTAGTGTAAAATAAAGGCAAAAGATAGATAGTGAAATTTAATCATGATTGTGATGCAAATGATGGATAATCAATGAATGTGCTGCTTTTGTGGAAATATGAGTATTATTTACAATGTTTACTGATTAAACTTTTAAAGCAACATTGACCACTTATGTACCTGTGTGCTCTGATGAAATTCAAAAGCTCAGTACTCAGTAATTTTGTGGAGTTTGCTGGGAAGTTGTTACCAGATATTGAAAACAACAAAGGAGGGATTAGTCTGCAAGTTAATAAAATTTCCAAATTTATACTTTGTGCAATTTCTAAAATTTCTACATAGAAAAAATCTGTTCCAACTTATACATGTCCTTCTCATCCAGAGAAATCAAGAACAACTTTATCAGCCGGAGTTCAAGGCTGAAATGTCAAGGAAAAATTGAAAGCATCAAAGCATCTCTGTATGAAAAGACCGAAAAACTGGAAAGTGATTATGTATACAAAATTGAGTATTGTTCTAAAAATAAAGAAAATACATTAAATGTATGCACTAAACATATGTACTAAATATTTCTACTAAATATATGTACAAAATATAAAGAAAACTGTCAATGAGGTTTCTCTGTATCATAGTCATTTTCTGTAATATATTTCCAGGGAAGAGACAGTAGGATATTATTTTAATGAATGTCTCTTTAATAAAAATATCTGTAGACAGAGAGCTTGAATTGTTTTCAGAAATATCCAGATCTGAATTCTGCATATATTCTTAGTACCAAGAAATAAATAAATAAATAAATAAATAAAATCTTGTGTTTCTCTATGTGAGAAAAACCTGTAAACTTTCTTTGTTGTAGCACAATGTTCTCATTATCTATTTTGATCTCCCACAGAACTTGGAGCACTGAAATGACCCGTAAAACCTGACTGAAGCATTTTTTCTCTACTGTAGTTCATTGTGGTCACTGTTTGAAATGCAGCTACTCTGATGGCTGAACGTTGGAACACATGTTGGCATCTGAAGAAAATTCTTTGAAGGAAGAAGTGTCCCTGGAAAAGTCCCCTTTGGCTGACACTATTGTTCTTTACAAGAGTCAGTAATTCAGTATTTCTGTTAAATTTCTCTGACATACAAAAGTCTGTCTTCTTTCCAGCATTTATTAGGAACTTTTTCTAACCTATTTGCTTTCTAACAATCCTCTATTCTGTTCCATAAGTCAATGACCCGTTCTTAATTATACATGTTTAAAAAAAGCAATACTATGTACCCAAGAATGACACTGTCGATGTCTATGAGACTGTCTTGTACTCCTAGTCAAAGCATGTCTGCCTAGAATCATGACAGTTTGGCTGTCTGTAGTATGTTAAATAGTGGACAGACAAAATTTAAGTTTTCACTTGTTATTTGCAAGATGAGCTGTTTCCTGTCTACGAGAACAAATTCAGGGTCTAGATACATGCAGTGCTATCACCACTATCACACAACTGTCCAGCTTGTTTAGTTGTTAGCCTACCTCTTCAAATGGTTTTAGCTCTCCTGTCAAGGTCTGACATAACACTTTTAATAGACATTGCACACCGATAGAACAAGACAACGAAGATGGCAAAATTTACTTAATGTTTTACTAGAAGGTTCTAGATACAGCTGTGTTAAAAAAGATTTGAGAAATCACTGAGAAATCATAAGAACAGTACCTGCGTCATGGATTATGTAGACTTCCAGGTTTCTGTCCAATTAAATTTCATAGGTTTGTAGTCAGTCTTTCCTGGGTACGCTACAGTTTTGTACCATCTTGCTCTGTGATGTAGTTTATGATGTTCCATTGATATATAGGATGTGAATTAAATTGGCTGGTAGAAATAAGTATCATTTCCACAGCATAACTACACATGTGGCTTTCAATGACAACAATATTATAACTAATGTACTAGCAAACTGTACAAGACCGAACCATGATGCTTTTTATTTTCCAGGTGTCTGAACTCAGCTCGACTCATAAATCATGATTGTTGGACTCTGGAGATTTTCTTGGTAACTCTGCCATATAATGATGCCTGACAAAGTTAATTTTCTTTTTTAAATATCCGTATTTTACATAGAAAATCAGTACTATTGAAGGTCAGGTTGTACTTAGCTTGATGTTGGATACTAGGAGGAGTGTTAGGCCTGCATTTGGAGGTTGTGGCTGACAAGAATCAAATTGCGACTCTCCAGAGCTCTCTGCAAGTTTTCATTAGGATCACTAGCTCTGAAGGATTTCTAGATGCATGGAGTTTAGGATGGATGTGCAAAATGCACACCAATCTACTAATTGCATGTATAATGTTAAAGAGTAAAAGAAGGCATGGTTTTCTAATGCAAACATGCTCATCCTCCATAAGGTGAACCCTACTTTTTTGCCTGTTCTGTCCATATTTAAATGCACACAGATCACAGAACATAAAATACGGTTGAATGCTCTTTACCATCATCTAAGGATATTATGAACAATTCCATGGATTTGATAGCTACATCACTGTGAGTGAAGAATGCTTATGCTTGTCTAAGTCTGTAAATGATTGTTACTTAGACACTCCTGTTATGCAGTATGTCCTGCCACTATGCGCTGCCGTTCACAGCCATTTCACAGCATCTTGCAGAACAAGTAGTAGACCCTGACTTGCATGGCAATAGATTGCAAACCAATGACACAATGCCCTAGCAAAGTCCAAAGGCAGCAATCCATTAGTGACATCTCTGAAAGAACTATCATCCTTACATGAGATCAAACACCCTTCTAGCCTGAACTGAAAGAGCATAAGAGACAGAGCAGGTACAAAATTAGTGTTTTTTCTGCTGTAGCATTTCACTTCTATCATTCTTCTGACAAACTTCTCAAGCTGATGGATTTAATAGCCCCTAATAGCCCATTCCTTCACAAATTTGTTTAATCCTGTTTAAGCTTTAGATACCACAGCATCATGTGGCAATGAATTTCATACTCTAATGACATAATTCTTCTTGCTTGTTTTCACTCTGCTTCATAATTATTTCACTGACTTATTTTCATTCTGTGAAAATAATATACAATTGTTGCTCATTTGCCTACCTGATATTATTCACATCCTCCCTTCATCCACTCTTTTGCTCTTTTACATGGTAGACAAATAACTTTTAAAATACCTTTATAAACAAATAGTTTCCTCTAGATATATATATATATATATATGTATTTTTTTTTTTTCCAAAGAAACATTGGAACTTTAAGAGATCAAAATAATTGTTTTCAGAGAGAAATGTCATGCCAATTCTGTAGCTCTCTGCTTTTTGTAGCCAGATCATGTCTTTTGGAAATTTGAAAGGAATAGTTTCTGTAAGTGGGTATTTTGAAGGCACTGTTTCTCAATACATGTCTAAAATGATATTACCTCACTATACTAAAAAAGTTCTTCTGAATAAAATGTTCTAGTACAGAGGATAGAATAATAGTGAAAGTAGTCATTAAACTGTTCGCATTTGAGATATAGTACTAAAAAATAACCACATTTAGCTATCATCACAATCTCACATAGTAAAGTATGGATTACAAATCCATAACCCAAATGATATATACCATCACTTCTTTTTTCTTACTACCTTGCTTGAAATAGACTTGTATTAAAGAAAACATAGCCTTTCTCCAACTGTCTTACTGGATCCTTCTAATTACAGTGGGTTTGTCTAGACTTAGGGGAAAGCTAACGGGTAGATTGTGGACAGCTGCATAATGGTAGGCTGAGCAGAAAGTGGATCCAGACATTTCTTGGAGGTGCACTGTAGAAGGATAAGAAGCAATGGACACAAGCTGGAGCACAGGAAGTTCTAACTAGATTTATTTATTTTTTCTCCATAATAAATACCCACAGAAGTTTTAGAATCTTTATCCTTTGGGATACTAAAAACTTTGATAGGCAAGGCCTTGAACACTCTGCTTTAACTGCATTTCCCTGTATCAGCTCTGGTGAGGCCACACCTTGAGTACTGTGATCAGTTTTGGGCCCCTCACTATAAGACAAACATTAAGGCCCTGGAGCATCTCCAGAGAAGGGCAACAAAGCTGCTGAGGAGTCGTAAGCACAAGGCTTATGAGGATGATCCATTCCTGATGGAACTGGGATTGTTTAGCAGCGCTAGGGAATGTTCAGGTTGGATATTAGGAAAAACTTCTCCAAAAGAGTGGTCAGGCACTGGAACAGGCCCAGTTCTACTTTCAGATGGATTTGTTATTTCAGGCATTCCTCCATCCTCTCTTACTACTAATGTAGAATTCTCTTCCCCTCAGTGAGACTGGAGATCACACTGTGGGAGGTGGAGTCAAGACGGACAAATGGCCCTGTATCCAGTCTACATCAGGTATTCTGTACACAGGCATCCATTTTTGTTCACCATGATATTTTATAATTTACCTTCCTAGGATAAAGTGATTGGAAGTATCTTTTCTCCTTGTCTTTGTATTGGTTTCCAAACAATAACATGTATGTTCTGTTCAAAATACCTGCTAAAGAATAGATGTATTGCTTGTTAATTGTCACCATGTTTGGAGGAATCTAGTAGGGAAAAAGAGGAGTAATACAAACAGGATTTTTCAGCTCCAAATCTTCCACAGCTGCTTGAAGACAAGACTACTTGAAATAGAAGGCACATACATAATCTTATTACAAACTTGACACATACTTCAAACCATTTCTGGATTTTGTTTCTTTTGTATTACGCCTATGTTTACAGATTCTACTTTAGTAATGTTTTGGATTGTAAACTTTTAATAAAGTCATACAAGGCTAACAGTTTAAAAACAATAACTGACAGTTATCCACTTAGGGGGTTAGAAAACAGCCTTGAGAATGTAAAGTACACTATCAATCATATCTTTGTTATTTAATGGTGAGCTACTGTAATTTAGTTGTTGTGACTGTCATGTAATGGGCCACAGTAAATTCACTTGAGAAGACCGAAGGCAGGATATATACCACTGTAAGGGCTCTGAGGGTCCTAAATTTATATTTTCCTGTAATGCTAAAGAGGTTTTTCCACTCATTTTCCATTCTGAAGCCTAAATTCTTCAGACTGAATAAACCATAACTCGTAAATTCACTGTGACAAACAAGGAGGCGAGTGTATGTACATGAAATATAGATTTAATAAATATTCCTCATATATGGGGAAACTGCTGGTATGCGTATAGCCTACTGCTGTCTCGTCATGGACCCTTCAAAAAGTATGACTGGCAGTGTGCCATATTTTTTTTTGTAAGGCTGCTAAGAACTGACTTTGTTACCTTATTTTAATACTGTTTTTTTTCTTAAACATTCAGAGGCCTATGGTCATGAGAATAGTACAGTGACACACCTTAGAATCAAAAGATTGATTGCAAGTTCCATTCGGTGCTTGAGTAAAGGTTGAAATATTTCATGTATTAACCAAATCCACTTAGAAATGCCTAGTTCTAAAGTTTTCTCGGCTTATTAACTCTCAGGTCTACTTGCATGTTTTAATTATTAATGCAAAGTTAAACAATGTGGCTGTTTTGGACTGTTGAAGCTCTGCCAGTTAGGTCTTCGTGCCTGTCTATCTGGATCTAAGTCCACAGCCTCAAATTTCAGATAGTATTAAAATAAGAAAAGAAAATACAAATCTGTCTTCTTCTCCCAGGCTGCAAGCCTTCAGCTAAACTACTCAATAACATGCTTTGTATGATTTCTGCTCATATCATCATGCATTATTATTACACAATTAATCATAGTGACTGTATTGAGGAAGATAGAGTACTGAATAGGCCCACTTGAAAGTATTGTTTGTACATTACAAACATTTTAATAGAATCTTCTCAAAGTTAACACCAAAAAATATCTTCAATAATTATTTTTATTTGAAAGAACAGCCAGATCATAGGAAAATCCAATACAGTATTAGGGATTTTTTTTGTGGGTTTTTTTTTTTTTTTTTTTTGATTGCTGATTTAAATACTTAACATTTGTACCCAGATAGGAATTATTCTAATGACTGGAATGAGGAGGAAAGCAAGAAGCCATTCTTTACAGCAAAGTGTTTCATCATGTAATAATCTTGTCTTCTTGTTGCATATGCAGGAAAGTTCAGTCTACGGAGCATTTTTTTGAATAACTATGTCTGGAAGCAATATTTTTACTATTTGCAGTGTATAAAAATATTTGTCACAAATCAGTGTTACACTTATCCAATCATTTTCTGACTAAAGCAATCCTTCCTCACTTTACCCTTTAGTAAAGGGTAACACTATGTAAAAGAATGAAGGTTTTTTTTGTATCCTCATTTTATGCTAATTGTGTTCAAATTCTACATCACATACCCGTGCCTGCCTGTGAAGAGCCTACAACATTCTGAGATTACTGTGCAGTTCAGAATGTGCCAGTGATTGACTGCATATTATATCTAGAATATTTTAAAAGCTGTATCATTCTAATTAGCCATACGAAAGATTCTTTACCTGGCTAGACTTAACAGAGCAATGATTGCAGAAGAGGTTACCACTAATGTGAGACACAAGAAGGACTAATCACAAATAAGTAGAACAATGTGTCACCTTACAAGTGCTATGATGATTTACCATCAGAAAGCTATTGTCTATCTCTTTTTGTCATCCTTTTGGTGTGACAAAATCCATACAAAAATATGGTGTCTGATTAAGTAACTCGAGCACACAACTGTAAAATAAATCTGCCTTCTGAAAAAAAAAAAAAAGAAAGAAAAAGAAAAAAAAAAGACTTAAAAAAAAAAGTCCTGCAGCTCTGTTTGTGTAGTATTAAGGACACTTATCTTACTCACAAAGCCATTTTTTTTTCTCTGGATTGTAGACATTAAAGATATTACAATTTCCAATCTGCTTGCAGTATAATTGATTCTTTGATGTCCATTTTCTGTATTACAAACATTAAACAACATGTCTGCAGGTCAGTAACGATTTTTATTTTAGTGGGACCTTATTTTTTTTCCATGTATTTGATGTGAAGTTTCATTTATTTACAAATATTTATTTTCATGAGACTAGTATATGACTCCAAATTCTACCTTCCGCATAAAGGAATAAGAGGCTTGAAGTCACTTGGCCTGGATTCTCTGCTTTCCGTACATCAGGAGGATATAAAAACATTGCAAGAAAATGCAATTGAAGACACTGAGAAACTGGACAAATCAAAATATACAACTACTTTTAGATGGAAAGATTAGTCTGGATTAAAAAAAAATAAATGATGATTTTTTTTTGCATTCTGTAAAAGGGAAAAATATTGGAATATTTTCTGTCATGAGTAAGACTAAGATGTCAGCATTTTGAGAGCTCTTTTCCTTACTTGAAATGGAATAAAGGTGTTTTGTTTTGTTTTATTTTTAAGTTTGGCAAGATTGAAATAGTATCCTTGAAACATTTATTTTCAAAAATGCTCTGAATCATGACATTTCAAATGAATCGTAAGTATTCCTTATAAAAAGTGAAAATGAGACATACAAGAAAGAAAAAGGTTTAAGAACTCGTTCATTATAGTGAACATTTTCTTCTTGTAATTGCTTTGTTGTTTTTGTTTGCTTTCTTTGCTCTGATTTTAGGACTATTTCTGGATGTCTATTTATTTATTTATTTATTTATTTATTTATTTCTAAATGATCAAGTAAATCATTAAACTATATATATTTTTTCTTTTTCTTTTTCTTTCTTTTTTTTTTTCTTTTTTTCTTTTTTCTTTTTTTCCAACAAACTGTAGTTTATTGATAGAATAAAATGCTATTTTGAGTGATGACAGGAAATTGTTATTCTGGACAATACCAAATAACTTGTTTCTGCATTTCTATAAACCAGAAATCTTGTGCTATCACCAGCAGGATTTACACGTAGTAATTCTTTTGGTCTATATTCACTGTATTTTCCTTTTCCTTTTCCATCTATCTAATAGACTGATATTCTGTCATAGATCTTTAAAGACTATGTGATAGAACTTGAATAGAGACAGTAGAAACCACTCTTCTTTCCTGAGAATCAAAGTCAAGATGTTTTTAAGAAAATTTCTAGGGTATCATCAGCTGCAACCAAGGCAACTTGGGAAACAAACAGAAGTTGGAAGGCACTGTGCTGCTGGAAAACCTCAAAATAGTTGCACAGTTGCAGTCACCGAAACGTGGTGGGATGATTCCTGTGATTGAAATGTGGCTATTGACATCTATAAGCTGTTCAGTAGGGACAGGCAAGGAAGAGAGAATAAAGTGTTGCCCTCTACATCAGGAAAGGAATAGAGTGTGAAGACCTGTCTCTGAAGAATGGACACAAGCAATTTGAAAGCATGTGGGAGAAAGTTAGAGTCAACAAAAGGAACCTTCTGGCTGAGATCGACAACAGGCCACCTGATCAAGTAGAGCCTATTGATGAAGTTGCCTTCCTCCAGCTCGAGGAGGCATTGCAGTCACAGAGTTTTGTCCTGTTGGACGACTTCAAGCACCCTTAAGATCATGGCGAAGGTAAAATATTGCCTGTTAAACTTTCTTTCTGATCATCGCTCCTTTGGAAGTACAATGAGAATATGGTGAGTGGCTCTCTAAGGTTAGGAAGCAAATTGATTTTGAACTAGAGTTTTGTCTACCAACAATTTTTAATATGTAATCTTGTCATGAGTGAACTAAAGTCATTAATAATACAGTAAGCAAAATGTGCTACAGTTAACCTTAAATTATAACTTACAAAGAGCATTCTTGCAGTTTCTGCTATGATTTATGGGCTCAGTTTATTCTATGCAAATTCATGCACAGTTTCTAATAAGAGGGAGGAGGAAAGATAAAAGAGCCCTGAATATTTTATAAGCTTTTTCCACTTACCTTAATTTAGAAATATGAAGCTGAATATGTAAGTAGAGAATAATTACCTATTACTAATCTCCCACATAGTTTATCTATTTCAGCCTTGAACATCCTGAGCAATGCAAAACATAACTGTTTTACTACCTGTACCACTGTAAATATGATAATTAGGTATACTTCAGTGCTAGTTTTTGCTGATACATGAGAAGATAGATACTGTAATATAAGCAAGCGGTGCTGTGCTATTGTTTTATATCCCTTTTAAAAAATAATATGCCTGCTGTTCTGTATTTTGTTCATCAGACACAGTAAAGTTAACTTTAAAGAGGTTGGTGCCCTACATATGTTCCTTGAGTGTGCTTTTCCAGATGCAACCCTTCAATTTTGGAACTACTGTAACACATTTGATAATGTCTTAGAATTCCACATGAATGTCTGCAGCAGAACTCTACTCTTTTCTCAGTAGCAGGAGCATTTCTGGCAATTGGATTTTCCCATTAACCCCTCTCATTTTAGATCCTGACTCATAAAGGCACTTAGGTACCCATGCTTTATTTTAAGCAACTCACTCAAAAAGAGCAATATGCAAACTGTCTAGCTCTAAAGCAGTATCTCTAAACCTGATCAACTCTGAAATTTAAGCAGAAAATTAATTTATGAGTCTTGAGGTTACTCAGACCTCAACTCAGGTTCTCTTTGGAGGATAGCTATGCTGTGTGTGAGTTTCATCTTGTGACAAAACAGCAGAAGGGTTAATGCTGTGGTCTGTATTTCATGTCCAAAAATCTGAGGCAAGCTGTCTTTTTCTTTCATTGTTACTGGGTAATGCAGATAGGAACGAGAGGGGCCCATTTGTGGTATTTGAAGGTTTTAGCAAAGCAGAACACACTGATTATTTGATTCAGTGAAGAAATACACTTTGTAATCCAAGACTTCTTTTTTTCAGAGAATCTAACCTGACAATAGTCCTCTGGCTCATACCATTCTTTTCCAGTCACCATGAATAATTTGAAAAATATTTGAGTTAATCATCTAAACTAATGCTCTTTAAATTATCACT
>JAOWBP010004700.1:4318344-4345533 GCA_028571105.1 Tragopan temminckii | reverse complement strand
TTGAGGTCCCTTCCAACTCTGACCATTCTGTGATTCTGTGAAAACCAAATGTTGCGTCCAGCACTTTGGTCACAACCTCATGGATCGTTATAGACTTGGGGCTGAGTAGCTGGAAGGCTATGCAGAGGAAGAGGACCTGGGGATGTCTGTAAATGCTCAACTGGATGTGAACCAGCATTGTGCCCAGATGGCCAAGAAAACCAATGGCATCCTGAATTATATCAGAAATAGTGTTGCCAGCAGGAGCAGGGAGGTGATAATCCCCCTGTATCAGCTCTGGTAAGACCACATCTTGAAAGCTATGTTCAGTTCTGGGCCCCTCATTACAAGAAAGATATCAAGGTGGCCCTGGATTATGTACAGAGAAGGGCAACAGAGGTAGTGAGAGACATCTGGAGCCCAAGACTTATGGGGAGCAGCTGATGGAGCTGGAATTGTTCAGTCTGGAGAAGAGGCTCAGGGGAGACCTTATCACTCTCTACAACTTCCTGAAAAGAGGTAGTGCAAGGTGGGGGTCAGCCTCCTCTCCCAGGTATCAGCAATAGGATGAGAGATGATGGCCTTGAGTGGTGCCAAGAGAGGATTTGATTGGATTTTAGGAAGAATTTCTTCTTAGAAAGAGTGGTTAGGGTTTGGAACAGGCTGCCTAGGGAGATGGTGGAGTCCCTGTATATGTTTAAGGAAAAGTTGATACAGAACTCAGGAACATGGGTTAGTGGGCAATATTGGTGGTTAGGTGGATGTTTGGACGAAATGATTGTAGAGATCTTTTTCAACCTTAATGATTCTTTGATTCTGTGTTTCTGTAAATTTACAAATATGTACATACACATGGTCTGAGTTAAAATAAACACATTTAGCTGTGAAGAAATTAAGAACCAATTTTCATTTTTGTCTTTCATGTTTAAGTGTCTTATTTTAATTGTAATACAAGGGAGTTAGACTTTTGATTATAAGGCTACCTCATAAAATTAAATTTATACTCCTAAATAATTTATGCTTTGATGTTGTTGTTGTTATACAAAGGCAAATAAACAAAAAATCCATTCTTCTGTCCTCTAAAGTGTACATGGTTTTACGCAAGTGAAAAAAAGATTAAGAATGAAGTTTATCTTCCTTTACAGGACTTAAATGCTTAGTGAAATAAAGAGACACAAAAAAGACTAACAAAAAAACCCGACAACAACTAGAAGAAAAATCCCACATCACTTAAACTGGACAGAATACACTTTAATTTGGAGGTTTTTTAACTGTTGTCTAAGAAATTAACTGAAATAACAGTTTAGTTTAAGTCATAAACAAGACAGAATGTGAATGTTTGTACATATATATATATGGCTTTGTTGAAGTACTTCTGTCCCTGGAACTCATCTACCTCCTCCAGTCTTGGGGTGCCAGAGTCTAGGCACCTGATCAGGAAATCTTGAAATGCAGTTCATGAAAGTTGAACAGTTTGGAAAACATACGATCCATCTAATGTTTTATGCATACCTACAGGTCGATAATGTTATTTATCATTGCAGCTTGCTGGCATGTAGACAGAGCCCGAGAGAGGAGCGCAGGGCTTTAAGCCAAAGGGAAGTACAAACAAATGACAGCCCAGCAATACAGTGCATCTATTTGTTGGCAATTATCAGTTTGTGAGTAACTACCAGGAAAGCAGTGGGAAAAAAATGACCTAATGTCCACAGGTGATGGTTAGAAACCTCTGTGAGTTCTGTGGAATAGCTGTGGAAGAAACTTGTTAGCTATGGGTCAAAATAAATAATTCTGAACTAAGCAACAGTAACAAAAATTTCACAGCTTACATGTAGCACTTACAATGACATTCCACAATGTCACAAAATGCCATATAATTAACAGAAGAAACAAGTGTCCAAATTAATGAAACTCTATTGAATATTTTGTTTATTTATGGCTGCTATCTCAAGTTTTAATCAGATAAATCAGCTGAAATTTTCCCGTGTAAGTGATAATAGCAATACTGAGGCTATACTACTTTATGTGCCACACATATGAATAAATGAATCGTACCAAATTACCCTGCAGGAAAATAATGTACCCACCTATTGCAAACATTACTGTGTACATACGACATATTGCAGTGTCAGCCCTGCTTTTTAGAATCCAGGGCCAGATTCAGTTGAAATAAGCTGAGCACTTGGGAATTAGAAAGGGAAGAAAGGATGACATGAAATAAAACCACCAGTGGTTTGCAAGAGAAGTGACTGGTAGGCACAAGAGTAGTTGGCATTAAAGCTCAGTGGTTTAGTAATTGCTTTCCTTTGAGCATTCCTTTAAACCATGGCCTTGCAAATGCTGGTCCCTGGAGTGCTCTTGGATATTTTCAAGAGACGCCTTTCAGAATGGAAAGCTTTGTATAGCATTTCTTGAGGTGGCATTCCCTCCTAATTGCAGCCTAGTCTGTTAGACTTAAGAAAAGCATAGGTTTGTCTTGGCTAGATATTTCCTTAGCATATTTATGACTGTTTGATCTTATGCAGAAAACCTCACATTTAAAGGAGAGTCTACAAACAAGAAAAAAAATCAGGTTGCATGAGAAATTAGAGATTCAAGAAACTGTGAGAAAAGCTGCAGAGACAATCTAGAAATCTTTCCTTTAGGGAAATCTAGATGGATATAGATCAGGAGATGCAATGAGAAAATTCCATTTGTGCAGATGAAAAAAAGTTAATTTTGTTAAAATGATTTTTGTCATGGCAGTATGTAGTTAAGTTGCCACAAACAATATATAATATAAACTCATAACCATCTTGAGAAGCAAAACTTATTGCATGGGTGTGAGAGTCCTTCTTTGTTTTTTTTTTTTTATTATTTTTTTTCTTTTGGCTTGAAGCTAGTTTCCTGAGGTATTTCTTGTGATAAGACTGACTTGTCTAGAAGATAAGTGATGGGTGTTGCCGTGTGGCAATCAACATCACTGTGTGGACAATTTTAGCTGTTTGCCTTCGGAAGAGAGTGCTGAGGACTGTTTACTGGCAGAAGACCTAGCCTGTGACCAAATAGCTTCAGCTTGCTATGGAAGACTGGGGGGTGGTACCACTGTATCCTGTGAAGGCAAGATACAAGTGGGCGCCTCCCTGCTCCCTCTTATCTGCTGACAAGGCCCAGAAGATGGGAACAAAAGGAGTTCCTGCTGAGATCCAGAAGCTGCCACTCCAAGGAGAGCTCAACCACTCTGGACTTATAAATAAGTTTGTACTACCATTGGAAAGAAGTCGCCATCATCGCCATGGTCACCATCGTCCTCAACAGAACAACAATGCCCATTGACCACTACTGAAGATCAATGACTGAACTATGAACCATGCTGGATCCATGGTGGTGACTATCTCACTCTTGCTTCCTACAAAGACTCCTTGCTTCTTCTTTCCTATCTTTTCTATCATTCTCCTTCCCTTCCCCATTACCCTAATTCATAATAGTGTCTGTCCTCCCCTTCCCCATCTCCCTGATTAAGATCTGTAATAAACTGGTCAGACCAACATTTGAACCGTTTTTTCTTAATCTCACTCCGGGTATACAGATTGCAAAGAACCTCCTCTCCCTCATATAAATTGGAGCGAGACAGTGGGTATATATGATCCATATACATTTTTGAGTACTTGGCAGGAGATTGTTTTTGGTGATATCGTAACAAGGAAATGGTTCTTCTCTTACTTTCATGATGATCAATTCCATGTTTGGCTTGCTTTGTCTTGTCCATCTATGCAGTAAGCTCTTCAGGTTTGACTGAAATTCAGTTTTTTACTGAGGTCTTTAAACTGGGAGCACTGTTGCCTTGGCTTTTTATAATGACTAGTGCAGAGGGCACGGACAGCCCACAAAATAACTCAGTGTTGTGGTGATACAGAGAAAGCTTAATACATGTGCTTTTGTTAAGTTCCTAAATTAAGATACTACTAATGTACTTAAAAACTGTGTCTGTCTCTTGAACAGTGGCTAGCAGAATGGAGAGGTCTAAGTAAATCTGTAATACAGGATACAGTAATAAGCTGCATAAGGATAAGTAAAGTTGTTTATTACAAATCAAGCCAAGTGACATCTCTCAAGCTACAAAGCTTGATTTATTTCCTTTCTCCTGGCATGGCTTATGGCATGTGTTAGCACTGTTATCCATGCATTATAAATATTTATTTATGTATTTATATTTTATGCTTTTACAGGCCAGTAAAAGCAAATAACTGAACAAGTTTACAGGCAGTTACTTTTGTGTTTAATGGAAATAATAATCTGCGAATGTCCTGCTTTGTGAGAGCACTGAGTTTAGTTTCTCCGGGGAACAATTTATAGTAACTGATTTTTTCCCTCTGGGTGCTGGGAAACCAGTCTTCGAGTCCCATATTTATTTTTTTTAAGACAATAGAAACAGCAAATTTCTGTCAATTATGCTGAATATTCTCAGAAATTATTTTTTCAAGGATGTAAGTATGGAGCACGAATGGCAGCAGTTTCCCATTGTCATCTGAAAAGAAATATATAAAGCTTTGTCCACTTTATTGAAAAATAAATAATCCTTGTTCACACATTTAGCAATAACACTGTGTTTTTATTTTTGAAATAATAATTAAAAAAATACTAAGACAGTTAAAAACTATATATTCTGGTTTTTTTGCTTTCTTTAAAAAAAAAGTTATGGGAAAATAAAGGGCAGAGGATGGAAGATCTGGGGAAAATAAAAGGAATGAAAAGGTAAACAAATGTGGAATCTCTTTGAAAATATAAATTAAAGCAATTAAATGATCCTGTTTTGATTATTTTCTTTGATCTATTTAGTTGTGGTTTGTAGAAGATGAGAATATTTTAAAAGCAGTACATTTTCTGTGGGAAATATAAAACAAAAACAACAACAACAACAACAACAAAAAACATTTATGTTCATTTTGCAGAACTGTAGAATTGTAAAGTATCCAGAGTTGAAAACGACTCACAAATACCACGGCATCCTAGCTCTACACAGGACAACCTCAAATTCAAACCTTATGTCTGAGAGCACTGTCCAAATTTCCTTGAACTTCAGCAGCTTAGTATTGTGACCGCTCTTCTGGGAAACCTGTTCTTGTGCTTCAGTCTGGAACCTGAATGAAGAAAAAGATCTGGCAAAAAACTAATTCCGAGTATGCAATCTGAACTTCTCTTGACAAAGCTCCATGCCCTTTTCTTTGGTCAAATTTAAACACATGAAAAAAACCTTTTTTTTCTTTTTTTCCTCTTTCTTCCTCATTCTTTTTTATTTTCCTTAAACCAGTTGAACTTGGTTCAGCACTACTTATTGCATATCCTCTGAAATACCATATCTCATGTGGAAGAATTTTCAGTTTAGCTTAGAGAAAGTCACCTTTACACTATGGGAGGGGAGGTCATAGACAGGGATGGCTGAGAACAAAAATATTGTGTTTTCTCATCGGTGCTGGATGTCAAATCCCTGACAGTGTAGGTGAATAAAGGAAGAGCAATTAATATAATTTACCTGGACTTGTGCAAAGCCTGGTTGCCAAATTGGAGAAAAATGGATTTGATGGATGGACAACTTGCTGGATAAGGAATTGGCTAGATGGTTGCACTCAGAAAGTTGTGGTTGTCATGGCTCAGTGTCCAAGTGGAGACCGTTGTTCCTCAGAGATCGGTACTGGGAACAGAGTAATTTAACGTCTCTGTAGGAGACATGGACAGTAGGATCAAGTGCACTGTCAGCAGGTTTGTAGATGGCACCAAACTGAGTGGTACAATTGACATGCTAGAGGGAAGGGATACTGTCCAGAGGGACCTGGACAGGCTTGAGAGGTGAGTCCACGCCAACCTCATGAAGATCAACACAGCAAAGTGCAAGATCCTGCACCTGGGCTGGGGCAATCCCAAGCACAGATACAGGCTGGGAGGTGAATAGCTTGAAATCAGCTCTGAGGAGAAGAATCTGTGGGAGTTGGGTGATGGAAGATTCAACATGAGCTACCGGTGTGTGTTTGCAGCCCAGAAAGCAAACCGTATCCTGAGTTGCATCAAGAGAAGCACGGCCAGTAGGTTAAAGGAAGGTGATTCTGCCACTCTGCTCTGCTTTCAGGAGAATCCACATGGAGTACTGCAGCCAGTTCTTGGGACCCCAGCACAAGAAGGACACTGAGCTGTAGGTGCAGGCCCAGAGGAAGGCCAGGAAGAGATCAGATGGCTGGAACATCTCCCATATGGGGACAGGCTGAGAGTGCTGGGTCTCTTCAGCCCAGAGAAGGCTCTGGGGGGGGCCTTATAGTGGCCTTACAGTATCTCAAAGGGGCCGGGAAGGAACATTTGGAAGGGAATGTAGTGGGGAGGAAATTTTTAGAAGAGCATCTAATGACCGGACAGAGGGAAATAGTTTTCAACTGGAAGAAGGCAGATATAGATTAGATAGTAGGAAAAAATTATTTACTGTGAGGGTAGTGAGACAGTGGAACAGGTTGCCTAGCAAGGCTGTGGATGCCCCCTCCTGGAGGTGTTCAAGGCCAGGCTGGATGGGGCTTTGAGCAACCTGGTCTAGAAGGATATGTCCCTGCCTATAGCAGGGGGTTGGAACTGCATGATTTAAAGGTCCTTTCTAACCCAAACCATTTGGTGATTCTATGAAAATAGCTCAAAAGTGATGAAAAGACAAATATCTTCCTCGTTTTTTTACTAATAGGAATGTAAATGATCAACAAATCTCCCATGAGAAAAATCTATATCGTGAGTTTCCAGCCACTGCGTTGTCATGGTTTTGTGATTTTTGGTTTTTGGTATTCCACATCATAACATCATGTAGTGCACTGGGAGTTAAATTGTTAATGCTCAAGTTCTGGGTACCTGCCCGGAAGAGAAGAAGAACTACATTCCCCAAGGGACTTTGTGGTCACAGAGAGGAGATATAACTCCTGGCAAGGTCACTTGATGCTCTTCTTCGTCTGCTTTTTTCTTCATCGGCTCTTCTTCCTGCTGTTCAACCGGACTGCACATCTCACGTCAGCGTTATGGTGAGGCCTATCCACCTTTCGGACACACTCTCTCTCATTATATTTGATTTATTACCTTCAATTCTAATTATATTGTATTATAGTGTGTCATCTTGCATTCTGATACTATATTTAGTAAACTAGTTTGTTTCTCCTCAGATCATTGCCGCTGTTTTTCATTATTTTGGTGTCCCGTGTTTCCCTTTTCCAGAGGTGCGGATTTTGTGAAATCTCTCCGCCCCACTAGTCACAGAACTGGGCAGAACCAGCCCATAAACCGTTGGCATGGGGTCATCCAGGTGTCCTAGAATAAGAAATTTTATTATATATCTTCATCAAAGTTATTTGTTTTTTGTAGTATGTAAGAAAAAGGAAAAAGACACTGAGTATTTCATTATGCCCCCCCCTTCTCCTTTAAGCAATTCAGGATTCAGCTTTCACTTTGATAGTGGTTTAAGAGAACTTGATAATAAAGTAAACTAATTACAGTGGAAATGGAGCTCTGCAAAACTTTTAGAAAAACACATTATTTTATCTTAGGGTTCAGTTCATATACATTCATTTATCATCTTTATAAGAGATGTACAGCAGAATGATGAATAATCCTTGGCTTCCAATCAGGAAATGTAAACTACTCTTCCTTTTACTCCCCCACCCCCCTTTATCTATCTATCTATCTATCTATCTATCTATCTATCTATCTATTTATCTTTCTCTTTTTTTCAATGAATAATGCATACTAGCATATTAGAAGAAAAAAATGTTGCCAAAAGTCTGGCAGGATGTAACACCAAGCAAAAAATGTAATATGATATGATAACAAAAAAGCCTCTAAAGAGAAGCTAAACACTGTTATTCCTTCAGTCACAAGTACATCATCAAATATGAACACAGGTAAAAGTTTGTGAAGTACAAACTAGAAGAATGATGGGGATTGCACAGTGCTTCATGAGAAATATATTTTAAAAGACCCTTTTTGTTGTTGTTGCTGTTTTGTTTTGTTTTTCTCAAACTGGGTCTCAAAATCATGTCACTGAACCTGTGACATCCACCTTCCTACCTAAAAAAAATCAATAAAAAGCATCAGTATCTTGTCCATAAATGTGCACACCTGCAACATCACTGAGATGTTATGTCTGGAAATAGTTGAGCTAGCTTGCAGACTTGCTCCAGTGCTGACAAAAGGAGTTTCAGGTTATTGGGCTTCTTTACATTAGATCAAGTCTTCAAATTCGTAAACTTACATGGGTTGAATCTAGTTTATAGCTTCATCCTGCTGTCTTACATAACAGTCAACTGTAATGAACACAGATGAATAATAATAGTTTAAACCCAGCGCAAGAAGGTGTTAGTGGAAGATGTACATCTATGTGTGTAGAAAAATCAAAGAACTATGTAGCAAGGTCTCATGTTGTCATGGTTTCATGATTTTTGTTTTTGATATTCTACATCATAACATCATGTAGTGCATTGGGAGTTAAAGAGTTAATGCTCCAGTTCTGTTGATTGTCACTATTTCTCAGTTCTTGGATCTCAGAAGAGAAGAATTACATCTCCCAGAAGACTTCACTGTTCCTTTTCCGTTTTCCGTTTAGAAGGAAGGATAAAACTGCTCATGAATCATGTGATTGCCTTTCTTTTACTGCTTATCTCTGTGGTGTTTCCTCTCTAACCACCTTGCCTTCAGCATTAGAGTAAGGCTTTCTGTTTTGGACTCCCTCTCACATTTTATTTGGTTTATTAGCTTTAATTCCTATTATATTGTATTATAGCATGTTATCTTGCGTTCTGTTATCGTATGTACTGAATTAATTTTCTCATGTAGCTTGTTGCCACTCTTGTTTTTATTTATGTCCAAATACCTACTTTTTTTTCCCTCTCCCTCCTCCCCCTCTCAGTCAGCATGGGTCCATGGTTTCCACTGCCCCAATTAGTCATGGAACTGGGCCGAATTGGCCTGCAAACTGTTGACACGTATTTCCCTGAAATGTCCAGACTCAGTAAAGGTGTATTCCTCCTCTTCAGAGTCTGTGACTTACAACTGAGCTCTACAGCAATAGCAATAGCACATGTGAATCATAAAGAGCAGAGAGAAAGCTTTGAAATATCTTTTTTTTTCCTTTTTTTTTTTTTTTTTTTTTTTTTCCCCAGCTTCTTAAAATCTCAGAAGAGTGAAAGGTTATGAAAAGATACCCGAACCTTTCACTATTTTAGTTACAGTCTTTAAATTTACTTTTATGCTCTTTAATGAAAATAAACAACGATACCCCTAAGATAAACCACAAACTCGTTAGGCTGAAAGCTATCTCCATCTGTGTCCTTTAAAGTCAAGAAGAACTTTGACAACCAGATTAGACAAGAAGAAATGCACTGCAGAGTTATAGGCATTGATTATTAAATATAACACAGCAACCTGTAATCACTTTCCCCCTTTCTTTTTAAAACTTACACGCATTTTAAACTGTTCAGCTCCTCAGCTCCTCAGTGGCATTTGCTTTGTGAACAGGACTTACTTAGTTTATTCTACCTGAAGTGGTTGAGTATATTATGATACTCAAGAACAGCTTTTACTTTTTTTTCTTTTTTTCTTTTTTTTTTTGTAACAAAAGTGTAGTTTGAAAGCTGAAAAAGCTCATAATAACTGAGTCCAGACCAAATGCAATGAGATCAATTTTTAAATTATTTTAATATGTTTTGATGTAGCTTCTTATCTCAGGAGTTATAAATTTTCATTTTGAACTGATATTAACCATATGAAATTAAGGTACAGGAAAGAACTGGAGGAAGAACTGAGTACTTTGTTTAGAGATAAAATTAAGTTGGTCTAAATTTTGTTTGTGTGCATCTCTCTTTTTTTTTTTTTTTCTTACAAATCAGAAAAGAGAAAGAAAATCTCACTCAATTGATGCTTTTTTTTTTTTTTTAATGCTTTCAGATTTCTTTTGATTGTTTCAGGGTTTAATTTTTGTGAAAAAAGGAAAAGGACAAATAAACAAGCAAAAAAAAATTGGTACTTAACTTTTGCACTAACGTATTTTTTTTTTATTTTAAAAAGAAACACTTTCTGATTCCTAAGAAATTGATCTGGTTTATTACTAATATTTCAAATCTACAGATCATTTGGTTTGTCATTCAGAGGAATGATTCCATAAGTAAGATAAAGCCAGGCAAAGCAGCAACACTAAAGTTATGATATGTTGTCTGAAATTTCCACTGTTCTAAAATAATAACTTTAGTAATAATAATAGGTAAAGTCTTCCTTGAAATATTTTGGTCATCCAGGTAGCACCAAAAAATGTTGTATTTCAGTTTTGCAGACAATTAGATATTTCAGGCACAGATTATTCTACTTCAGAATATTGGCAGGACTTTAAAGATGACAGACCATAGTGGATTTCAGGTAGTTTTGACTCAGTAGACATCTATAGATGTCTTTAAATTCTGAGCTCTACTAACAAATCTAGGAATGCAAGTGAGACAGCATTTGAATCTTAAAAGGAAAACCAACTGAACAACCAAGGTTGTGCCTGCACCAGCTCTACAGAAGGAATTACACCTCAAACCCTATTCATCCTGGCAGCTGCTAGTATTACTAGAAACGATATCAAAGTTTATATGTTTATCATAATATACTGAAATAATTTTTAATTCTACTGCCAAAAATCTATTATTTCAATATTGAACAGATGGTTTGAGTCCTTTCTGATGACCAAGTTACACTTTTATTTTTTTTTACACATACGTGCACATTCAAGACATAGTGCTGATTCCAAACATAAGCTCTCTTTTCCTTTTGGCAATGAGACGGAAGTTACAATTTTTAACCTTTTGTTTTGCTGTTGTTAATATTTATCTCTTCCATCTACCTCTTTTCTATATGAAAGACCACCAGAAACCTCTGAATACAACTACCAATATGTAAAGAAACATTTAATGATGGATAATGGCCAATATAGGGATATTCCATCAAGACACAGAAAAATCTTCTTCTTTTGGCATCCCTTTAGAGAATAAAGAAATCAAGGAAGGATGGGAGTTCTCATTGTGTTAGAAGCCAAAATACATTTATTGTCCAGATGCAATTTCAATTTTATTGCCCAGATCACAAGTCATTGGTTAGCAGATGCTGGGCAGGGAATCTAGCCGGTCAGCTAATAGCCTCCCCACTGCTGAAATTAACTAACAGTCAAAAGATTTAATAACCAAAGGTCACAATAGGCTATTTGAAGAGTCAGTAGGAATCCAGCTGATAAATTATCTTCTTCTCTTCTGGGGAAAATGCTGCCTCACCTCCCTCCGTGATATAAAATGAGCATTAGAAAAGTAAACTCTTACTGCAGGCCAAAAAGTTGATTTTCACAGCTAGCTAGCATGTTCCAAGGAGTGCAGTTCCTGTCCTAAACTCTAGTCTATGCTGTTGTTGTTTCTTCTGATAACAAAATTAGCAAGAGGAGCAAAAGTACTAATAAATGTCTTTGATCCCTAGGTGTGAGTGGAGATTTTGAAGTTCATTTTTGTAAAAGATTTTGAGAATATCAAAGAGAAGATACTGTGTGTATGTTGAATATATGTAATGCTTATTTTTGTGTCTATATGTCACTACTTCTTAGAATCTGTCATGATAGGGTTAAGAAAACCTAGCAGAGTTAGGATGGGAGTCCTAAAAAAGATTATGATATCAAAATTTACCGTCAAATTACACCAACTCATCAGACTTGAATCTAATTGCTAGAGGCACGTAGAAGTATTTTTTGTCACATTCCTTACTAAGTTCATCATTCCCATCTAAAATGCCAAGAAAATGACAATCTGGAGCCTTGATAAGTTTCTAGTATTTTCAGTAAAAAAAATGACCATTAGTGAACAATGAATGTTTCACGGTTATTAAAATTACATATTTTTTTTCACCCTCAAATTCTTCCTGAATTTGGAAGAAGCTGATTTTGACACCCTTAAACTTGGCCTCTCAAAACATCAGTTTCTGAAACAAATACTACCATTATGGAGTAATTTCAAGCAGTGGGGAAAGAGAAGAAACTTTTCCTTACTTTACCTTCATTAAATTCATCCTTATGTGCTCCCTTATTCACATGATAAAAGAGTTGCCAAAGCATTTCAAGCCCTCCTGTCATTCGAAGTGTGGGACTTTGTCCCTGCTTTATTGAAAAAGCCTGAAAGTGCAAGGCAGTTGATGCTGTAATGTTAATACTAGTGGAAAGACACACTGGATTTCACTATGTCTGCCTTACAGTTATAAGCTGATGGGCTTGAGCTTGTTCTGCAAACGTTCTTGACTCAGCTCAATCCTGTCCACATTGTCAGTAGAGGGAAGAGTTTGAATTCAGATACTCAGCATCTGAGTTGACTCTTATGCTACAGTTTACCTCTCTGGCTGACCTCTTGTCTTGTTCTTGATTTTACACAAGTTGTCACCAGTGTGAAAAATTGAAAAGTATAGTTTAGAGATGCAAGAGGGAATAAAAGCAAAGCTATATGTTCAGCATGTTAGTATGATTAAATAGTATACACAATTTTTGCAGTGGCCCAAATCCAGCCCCTGAGATTTGATTTTATGAAACAAATGTCTTACCTGCTCAGTGAGGTTTCATGCACAGTACACTTCATTAGAGAAAGTATTAATAATAATAATAATAATAAAATCTATTGGATAGAGCTTGTGCTATTGTACCAAACTATTGTCTAAATTTGATGTTTTCAAAATGGCAACAAATGTTGAGTCAAGTCAAAAAGAGAATGAGAGATATTATTCTTTATGATCGCAGTGGAAAGGAGTGTCTTTTGTAGATTAGGAGATGCATACGACTTCATGTTTTCAATTCAAGGGATTCTTAGTGCAGAAATTAACCTAATTCATACGTGTTAAAAGAAAACAATGGTTTATTATTTTACACTTCTTATTAGCAAATAAGAAAGAGAGTAGTGTAAAAAAATATAATTAAAAATCTACTCCTTTGGTGGAGCAGTTTGGACTACAACATGGGACTTGTTTGTCTGAACATAGATGAATAGATCAATAAATACTTCTAGGAGTGATTGAATCAGTTTAAGATAGATATCAAAGATTAATATGAATTAATTTCTGGAAATGTCTGTTTTGTTTTGTGTTTGTTTTTTTTTTTGTATGTATGTTTTTTTTTTATTCTGGATTCTCACAAAGGAAATGTTAGGCCTCTACGTTTTAGGCCTCTAAGTTTTAGACAATAGAAATTGGGGGATATTAATCATGTCTTAACTTATTAGTGATAAACCAACCTTCAGATAATCCAGCTCCATTCAGAGGGACAGACATAACACATTACAGTAACAGTATGGTCAAGGGCATAGGAGTTACTCTATAAGAACAAAAGATTATTGAGTGAATTGGGTGCTAGATAGAGCATCTTATAACTCATTACCATTATGGGTGTTTGCATAACTATTTCTAAGCATAAATACTTCAGAAAGCATTGATGCTATGCTGCATATGAACAAGGTTACTTGTTTCAAAATTTCTGTGATTTTTTATAAGATTTGGATCATCTGGCCTCAGTTTGATTTTTAGGCAACAACTTTACTGGTTAAAATCCTTGAAATACTTCAGGAATGGAAGGGAAATATGTAGATGTCTCAGACAGGTAAAGAGCTATTCCACATTCAGAGACTGTCTCTGTACTTGCACAGAGATTTTGGTGCCAGCACATGAGATGAGCATTATATTAGCATCCCTGTCAAGCCGTTACTTCTCCTAGTCAGCAGTTTTTCTCTTTTAGTCCCACACTTACCTTGGCCAATTACATTAATGTGTGTTTGTCAATACTGAATTTCATTTGCTGCATAACAGCTCTGAGCCCAGCAAATCTTGTTGAATTTTCCTTGCCTCTTAAGCTTGAATTCTTGCTTCTCCCCAGCTTTTTGTTGTCAGCAAAACTTAACGCATTTACAATCGGTCTCTTGATCTAGGGCAATTACAGAGAGAAGCAATAGCAGGTGCAGGAGGCTTAACAAGCAACGGATGTTGTACTATCACTATGGTCTCCAATCCTGTGTTCATATCAGGGATGTCAAATTGGTTCAAATTAAATTGACATGGTGGTAGAGTAGGTATCACAAAGTCGTTATAAATCTGAGACTTTCTTGGCTCTAATACCTTGAGAGGAGACAAGGGGAATGAGACAAGCATGTGAAGAGGCAGCAGCAGAAGGTGAGAGAGAATGATGGGAAAAAAAAGAGTGAAAAGACTTTAATAGGCTATGTGCTATATCTGTAGATTGTCATCAAATAATTGACGAGGACATGTACAGTACAGAACAGTAATGCATTCATCATTATTCAAAAACATTTTTTACTATTTTCAAGGCAAAGAATGAGCAGGTTTGAGCTTGCAAAAGATGGAAGACCCCACAGCTTTGTGTTTTCAGTTTTTCCTGATCAGGCCATCCTCAGCTCTGGAATGTGGAGTTCTGAACTGAGCATCTGGGACACTTCAGAGGAAAGATGATGCTTCTAGCACTTGAGGAGAAATAACTCCAGGCACCAATGAATGCTGGCAACCATTCATCTGGAAAGAAAAGACTTAATGGACAAGAAATGGAACGTGAGCTAGTAGTGTGTACTGGCAGCAAAGAAGTTTACAACATTCTGGGGTGTATTTGGAACAATATTGCTAGCAGATCAAGGGAGGTGGTCCATCTCTATACAGTGTTGGTGAGACTACATCTAGACTTTGGTGTTCAGTTCTAGTTTCTGTAGTACAAGAGAGATGTAAGTGAGACTGGAGTATATGACAAAGATGATGACCTTGGTGGTGAGTTGTCCACATGTGAAATGTATTTTAAAGTTTCAGAGGTAGTCCACAGAATACAGGTAGTCTAGAAAGCTACACGATTCTTCCTAAAGTACTCATCTAAATTTGGTTGATTGTAAACTCTGTAGGCTTTACTACCTTTGTAAACTAAAGATTTGGTTTTGTCATATAAAAAGAAGCATCTAGTGTTATTGGAGATTATGGGAGAGCATGAAACATCAAGATGGATCTGGCAGAACTACCTATAATCCCCTATACTCAAAGCTGGAAGCCAAAACAAATTAACTAGAGTACCTTGAATTGCATTAGACACCTGATTTTATCGAGGTCTAAACCTCGATTTCTTTTGTAAAAGAAGTTTAGAAACCTATTTCAAAGGTAGACTTTTACATCTAAATATCTACCGTTATGTTTACATTCTATAGGCGAAAACCCATCCTAACACAGACGTGCATTTGTGCAGAACCAACACTGCTGTGCTAAAAATACACTTTTTTTTTTTTTCTTTTTCCCCCAAATACTGTAATAGGAAAGATAATAAAGCCATACAACAATTTAATCCCATGTTTTGAATGATGATTTTATTTTCCCCACAATTAGCTTGAATCCTTAAGAACTTTCAGGAGATGTTTAGTAATTTAGCTGTTAAGTTAACTAATCCTGCCTATTGCCCTTAATTTCTGAATGCTACCCTGCCTTACTTTCCAGTGACTCAAAACAAAAGATCAGCTTATGAGCCAGTGCATTCAATGCTGCACCCTATGGTTTAGGGTAGAAATGAAATTGTTTTCCTGATGAGACAACAGTGTTGGTAAGTCTCCTAAACCCCACATTCCAAAGTATCTGCTTGTGAGAGGCAGGGGACTGCTGTTTACAGACTGGCTCCAGACTGAGGACTGAATTAGAGCAGAAAACTTGTCAGCTGAAGAGAATATTTAAACATTAAGGTTATTATCATGAGCAGATATGCTTCCTTTTCATTTCCATCAGTTTCCTTCAAATAACATTTATTATCAGGATGCACTAAAGCTACCATAAATGAAGTGTCAAGCACCCAATACATATCTTCTTCATAGATTTGGTCAGGCTATGGCACTTAATTTTCCATATTTCATTGCATGTTTTTTATTTCATCACCATCTCTCACTTGTTTTTTTGCCCTCTTGGTTTGACTTTCTCAGCTTCTAGGCTCTGTATTCTTTCACCCAAGGATGAAGGCATGAGGTTGAGATTATAATCCTATCTCTTAGTGGCTTATTCGGAATAATTTGATAAAATGACACACACACACAGACTACACTCATGCCATCTGCAGTTTAACTATTCTTTAGTAACCCATCCAAGGGAACCAATTACTTAAGCAAAGCAGAATCCAATACTCGAATTTAAGTCCTGTTGCAGTAATGTGCTGCTTTCTATCAGATTCCCAATTCCTGACATCAGTCATTGACTTTGGATTAAATGCACTGAAATGATTCTGCTCGTGTGTGTAGCTCTCATGAAAGCACATCTATAATTAGATTTATTGCAAAATATCTGCAAAAAAAAAGTCCCTTCTTGGAGAAAATGCATTTTTGTTGCTGGAAATCCGGTCTGTGCATCTATGAGGGGGAGGAAGATTTCCAAAGTCTTTCTAATATTTTAAATATTATTAACTAGTGTAATTGATTTTTTTTTTTTCCCCCACAATAATTTTATGAACTATAAGTATTAGTATTCTTAGAAAGTTTTAAATCTTTTACTTCAGTTCATTCTAAACCCAGAAGGAGTTGTTTACAGAAATTACTTGCCTTTACCAATGAAGCTTTTTATTTTTTTGTTTTATTTTGTATGAAAAAAAAAAAAGAGAAAAAAAAAAGTAAAAAAATAAAAAAATGTTAGCTGAAGGAGTACAGTTATGATGTGGAAGACACAAAGCATTACAGAGAACAAATGATCAGCTGAAATGCATACTGTGGAAATATTTGCTTGGCTTGTATGATTCTCCCAGGGAATGTTGGGATATTCTCCAGCAGATGTTTCATTGTTCAGACATTTAAAACTAGATTAGGAAAAGCAATAGGAAAGCTAGCGCAGTGAATAAGCATTCAAAAACTGGATGAGATTGCAATTGGAACAGATGAGCTCAGTGTGCCTTATTAAATATTTGACTGCTATGATCCTAACATGACCTATAGCTCTTTGTAACTTGTTTGTATGTTCTTAAGCAATAACTTAATAGAATAAATTGTACAAATGTGGATTTGATTCATATCTATTATTTAGATGATATCTTTTGTATCTTTAACTAAGAATTATTAAAGCAATACCACAGTGAGATATCTGCCTGGATTATGACATTGTTCACTGGTGTCAATTACCCTTATACTATATACATCTATATACGTCTTTGTTGTTGTTGTTATTTGTTTTAATAATATTTACATGTACATGTCCACACACACAAAGTTCAATAGAGGAGTTATTCCGCCTGTCTGTCATACATTGTCTTCCCTCACCTTAGGCATCCCTAAAACAACCATGTCAATATTATTATTATTATTATTTGCACCCTTATGCCACCTGTAGGCTTCTGCAGATGTGATAGTCTCTGTCCCCTGAAAAATACAAATCTCAGAGGTATATCTAAGCAACTCAGTCTATGGCACTAATGCATAAATGATTCTCTCCAGTCTACAAACTGTTATTTGTTTTTGCATGTGTGAATGTGTGGACTGTGTTTATTGGGATGGGGAAGGTGGAAATTAAGGAGAAGAAATGCGACTGCACTTGAAAATTAAAATTACAGCCCCACCAAATGCAAAGCAGAAAGAGAACAGAATTTTAAATAGGTTGGTAGATAACATCAGCTCATTAGCAGTTCTATTACAGCTTACACTGGTGTGTTTTCTCTCTGAGCATGCATTAAAAACAAAAAAAAAAAGTCATATGTTTGTGTCTATGTGTATGTTTGTGTATGGAAGGTAGTAAATTAGGCAGACATAGAAAAAGTTATATTAGGACAGTCTGAAAATTAAAACAAAGTCTTGAAGACAATGGGGAGGAGGATGGGGAAAGGAAACAAAAAAGATTGCTGAAGCTGGTTTTGAGAAATTTTGATATATCTCAGCTAGACACATGTCTTGTGGACTTTACAGCCTCAAACTGACAATAATTTATATTTTAAAACCATACTGTTCAAAGCTGGAACTATCTGGATAAATAGAAGCCAGGGCCTTGTGTCTGCAGCCTCTGCCTCAACAACAAGCTCAAGTGGTCAGCACAAAGCCAATCAAAATAAAGAGTACAAAATCTCTGTTTGCCTTTCTAAACTCAAATACACCACAACACAAGATTTTCTTTGTGTTAGAAGAAGTGATACAGCAACAAATTAAATATGTTATCATACCAAATATGAAAACAAAACAAAACAAACAAACAAGCAAAAATAAAACCACAACAATTCTTACTTTAAGACTAAAACTTTCATTTTTGCTAATAGGTCCTATCACGAAAGGTCTGGGAACTCTGTTTGCATAAAATATTACTGCTATTGTCTGTGTGATAATGAGTCAATATGTATCAGCTTAATGAAATGAAGGCTGAACAACAGCTGCATGCAAATATTGAAGCAAGATTACCGGAGGTAGAAAATGGTTTATGGACAACAGAAATGTAAACTGGACTTCAAAGGTTTTAATGGGATTCTGGAAGGAAGAACTAGTGTCAATGATAGATACAAATAAGATGAAAATAATAAATGCAGACATAATAATAATTATTATAATATATAATATATAATATATAATAATAATAATTTTGATGAAACTTGGATTCATAAGGTTTTTTTTTTTTAATATCCTTTTCTAAAGGTTTTTCCATTTTGAAAGTTATAAATTTGTATAGCTGTAAAGAGTCTAATCACAGTGATCACTCATGTATCAATGGGTGATTCTGCCCCTCTACTCTTCTCTCACAAGACTCCACCAGGAGTATTACATCTAGTTCTGGGTCTCCCAACACGAGAAGAACATGGAGCTGTTGGAGCAGGTTCAGAGGAGAAGATGAAGATCATCAGAGGGCTGGAGCACCTTCCATATGGGGACAGGCTGAGAGAGCTGAGGTTCTTCAGCCTGGAGAAAAGAAGGTTCTGGGGCGGCCTTATAGCAACCTTCTGGTAGCCAAAGAAGGCCTACAGAAAAGGTGGGGAGAGACTTTTTAGAAGGGCCTGTAATGAAAGGCCAAGAGGAAATGATTTTAAAATGGAATAGGGTGGATTTAGACTAGATATCCAGAATAAGTTCTTCTCTGTGAGGGTGTTGAGACACTGAAAGAAGTTGCCCAGTGAGGTTGCTCGATGCCAGGCTGGATTGGGTTTCGAGCAACCTGGTCTAGAAGACGTTCCTTCTCTATGACAGAGGGGTCAGAACTAGATGATCTCAAATGTTCTCTTCAAACTAGGAGTAGCACAAATAATTTTTCAGTGGGATAATCTTGACTTCAAGTTGGTTTATAAAACCAATATTTCCTTTGGTTTGGGGAAAAAAAAAAACAAAAAAAGGCAAAAACAAAAAGCACCTCTATATACATAATTATAGACACGGCCCATTTACTATCTATAACTATCTTTTTCCAAAAAATATCTTTTTCCCTATTTCACTTTGAGTCAACAGAATCTGAAGCTAAATTCAATTCATACAACAAATCTCTACGTTAGGTGAGGAAGTTAGGAAACCTAACGTTTTAGTTATAAATACTAATAGTAGGCTGAATGTGTTCCTGCATTCATTTATCAACAATATAATCTTGGCTACTGGATGCTTTATTCTGAATGTAGATACTGGAATGAATTTCCATGATCAAACTAATATTCTTAATTATCTTTATGATTTTGTTTGTAGTATTTAATCACTGGAGTAAGGGTTGCTGGGGAATAAAGCATTCTTACTTCTTCAGATTTTTGGGTATTCAGGAGGAGTTTCCTCTCTGTGTCTTAGACACCTGAATGGACATGTGTGAGCAGATCTAACTATGTACAGGCTAGAATACAGGTGAATCTTCAGAAAGCACAAAATGAGATAATTGAATTAGGTTTGTTAGAAGGACACTATTCAAAGTTGCTGTAAAAGCATTAGGAAAGAGGTGCTTTCTTGCTAAAAGGAACTATTGGCACATTGTCTAAGCTCTTTTGATGCTTCTAAGAGGAACTAGAAGCATTAGAAACAAAGAGGCATTGGAAGAGTTCATCTAGTCCAGGTGGTGAGATGTATTTGGGGAGGCACTTCTTGCCTGAAATATCATCTGACCAAACGAAAGCGTTTGTAATTTTTGCCACTGAAGCAATGAATCAGGACTAGAGAATGGCTTCAGTGTCAAATTATTTGACCTGCAATACATTTCAGTTCTTTATGAATGATAAAATCAGATCTGAATTCAAAGGGAAAAGTGGACAGAGATACAGAAAAACAGAAACAAAAACAGAACAAAACAACAAAGAAAACACAAACAAGTTCCTGTGTAAATAAAAAATAGTTTTTGCTCATGAATTCCATGAGCTTAAATTGTTTGGAGGTCAGAGAAATATTGAGAGAAATTATTATTTATCACTTGCATGGCTTAACATAGAGAGTTCTACAGGTTCATGTGTACCGTTGTGGAAACACTGTCACTGAGTCATCTAATCTAGTTTACAAATTGTGTTGGATAATGAATACATAGCAGAATGAAAATTATTTCACACTACGCATGTTTCCATTGGTTTTCATAAGTATGTGTCATCTTAAAATAGGCATCTCATAAAGGTTAAAATAATCTCAAAGTAAATATTCTTTACTTTCTTTATGAATTATAACAAACACGAACTCAGGTTTGGTGAATTAATTTACTTTTATTCACTTACCGCAGAAATGTTGTTGAAACATGGAATATTTACATCATTTCATGGGAAATATGTGCAAAAAATGAGTTTTAGGTCTTTAAAATCAATTTTGAACATTTTCTGATCTGGGGTTTGCTTCTGAAGAGTTGGCCTGCATCCAATGGTGGTGAAAGGTAGGTTCCTTGGAGTAATGCAGGAGGCAAAAATAATAATAATAATAATAATAGTAAATTAAATACCAGGAAGCAGTCAAGCAGACACAATGACATCACATGATCATAACTGATATCTTCTATTCTATAATTTCCACTAGCAGCATTATATGTTATTCACACCACAGCTTCCCTTCCTTACCAGAGAAACCAAAGACACAGAAAGGCAAGTGAAACATAACCTTAAAATGGTACATAGGTGTAACTTCGTACAAGATTGAGGCACTTGGAAAACCTTTAAATTATATGTTTATTTATTTATTTAGTTAGTTAGTTATTTGTCTCTTCTACTTGATAGAAGCTATTTCAGAAGTCATTCAGTCAAAGCCAGATACATATATAAATGAATATAATTATAAGAGTAAAGTAGAAAAGCTAAAGATACGAAAATATTGTCTTCTTTTGTAAGTCCAAAGAAGGTTTTTGTTCCCAATAACAGTTATTCAAACACTCTTAGTACTTTGCCATGTTCCACACTGAACTTTGATCCTATGATTTCTGGCACTAAGGTATTATTTTCACTTCAAAGAATTGCTTTGTATTAGTAAGAAAAAAAAAAAAAAAAAAAAAAAAAACAACACAATCTTTAACAACAAAAATAAAAAATTTTAAAAAAAAAAACTTCCACTTAAAAAAAATAATAATAATAATAATAAAAAAAAAAAAGGAGCTGTATAAAAGACCTTGTAAATAAGTTTCAAGATAACTTCAGTAAAAGTGATATACAGAGGTGGAAATCAGGAGAAGTTGTGTTTTATGGAAGCTGAAATAATGCTCTTGGGGTATGGGATATCAAAGAAAAGGAAGTGATGATTGGTGAAGTAAACTGGAGTAAATCCTCCTTTGTACTGCTCATAGATACATACAACCTGTATTGTTGCTGAATGACTACTACTACTATTTTTTTTTATTATTTTTATTTCTTTTTCCCCCAAAGTGAAAAAGAGGTAGCTGTAGGAATGTAGATAGGCACTTTCCATGGCTTTCACTGCATACATTCTTCTGTTCCAATTCTGCAGAAACACTGCATTGGATGGACTCTTAGCGGTCTAGAAATTCTAGTTTCCTGGTATTGTAAGGACAATAATATCACCTTCAGAAACCCAATTTCATATCACTCTGGTGAAATATTATCTGAGAATTATTTGCAATTTTCTATTTAGAATCAAGATTTAGATTCATCTAAATGCTAACACTGCTGAAATAAATCCTCTTCAGAGGAAGCCAGAGAAACACCTTTGCTTTCAGTGGATCTTCAAAGACTTATGTCATCCAGACTTCTGACTCCTAAAGTCTTAGTGTCAGAAAGGATCATTTTCCTCTCCAGACTGTGTACAAAAGTAAATTTAGACACCTTAATCCAGTGCCCTTGAAGATCCACTGGTAATACTGATAGTGGAAATGCCATTTTAAAAGCAGTGTTCAGGTATTATTTTTCCATCAAATACCTGTAATAGGTGATAACCCGTGAACTTGAATTCTACCTAGTTATTTTCTATTCTGTTTATGGCTGTGAATCTCTATCCTTACAACCACAACTGAACATATTTTTGCCATGCACAAACACTGTTTTGAATTTCTTCCAGAATCCATTTTTCCTTCCTAGTCATTAACAGAGATTTTTTCTGCTTTATTTTCATTATTTTCACAGAATATTTTTTATTATAAAATTCAAAATCTGTGAACCAGTGTAATTGTGAGGAGAAACTGATAAAATGGAATTACGCCATTTTTGCGAAACTTGCTGTTTGGTCTTCTGATGAATATTCAAAGTAGATAGTATACAGATGATTCCTGTACTAGGAAAAAAAAAAAAAACGTTTGGTGTATCAAAATATATGTCGAGATGGATGAACTCCCCCAACCCCACTCCCCATTCCCTATCCTGAATTATAGCTTTTTATAAAAAGCAAAACAACTCCAAAGGTCTGGACATGTTCTTTCCGGACAGCAGAGACAATTGTCGTGTTTGTCAGTGCTTATATGCAACCACAACCTGTGACCTGACAGAGTAGCTAAAATAAATCAGACTAGAGGTCCACTCAGATCAGTCTCCTGTCTGTGACAGAGCTGTAAAGCAAATGCCTCACAAAAGGGTATAAGATCAGGACAAGAATGTGAAGTAGAACAAAGTTCCTTTGATTTCTTTTTGATGTCATTGCCATTTATGGCTCAAGAGATTCCTGGTCTAGAGTAGTGTCTCAGAATTCAGTAACCTGTGATAGATTTCTCATACAGAATCATGGAATCATAGAAAGGCTTGGGTTGGAAGGGGCCTCAAAGATCATCTCGTTCCAACCCCCTGCTGTGGGCACAGCAGGGGGTTGCCACTGATGATATTAGGCACCGGATCAAGCTGCCCAGGGCCACATCCAGCCTGGCCTTGAAGTCTTCTAGGGACAGGGCATAAACAGCTTCTCCAGGCAGCCCATGCCAGCAGATCACCACCTTCTCAGTGAAAAACTTCCTCCTTACTCCTAATCTAATCCCTTCAAGGAACTTCTAGTCTCCCTTGGAAATGTGTTCCTTGTTAACATTATGCACGAAAAACATCCATGGCAAAGACACGTGGGTTGACGTGCTGCTATGTTGCTTTGTCTTCAGTGCCACAGAGAATGAAATAAGAAAATATAGAAGAGCAAGAAACACAAATGTTCAAAAGGAGAACTACAGGCTAAGTCTCTCCAATATATTATTGTAGATCCCAGAAGCATAACTTCTGAGGAAGACTTACAGTCACGTGCTACAAAGAATACAGTAACAAGTTCATACACCATCCATAAGCTACCAAATTTCAAACAAACAAACAAAAAAACCAACCAAACAAAGAAACAACACTTTGGAGTAATCTTCAAACAAATCTAGTCCCAACAACCATCATCTTAACTTTTAAAATATCACAAGTGAAGGAGTAAAGCCAGAGACTGAGAACAATGGATCATATTTTTCTGTGTTAAAAAGTGGCTTTCACTGAGGTTTATAAACAGCCAGCTTGTCCAAAATGGAGATTTTGCCTGTTGGTGCTTCTTTATATTATGTTAGCCCAGTTATCATCTTACAACATGTAAATTAGAAGTAATGTAGAAGTTAGTGATGTGACACTCAGAGAGCACAACACAAGCACAAGCCTGTTCATGGATATCACAGCTCAAAGACAATAGAGGAACTAAATAGCATTTTTATGGTATAACTCATTCAAGCAATTTCAGACATCTACAGTAAAGTTAGCAAATCACCTCCCAGGAGTGCCTATCTCTCTCCATTGAATATAAAGAAGTCTAGAATGATGAGCTCAGCAGCTAACACAATTTGCTGAGCACTATGTGCTGTTGTCTTTCTTTCAGAAATGACAAAACTGAAATACAGCAAAGTTTAACTAAGCAGTCACCCTGCTGGAACACAACTCAACTCGGCAAAGCACCTCCACTACACTCCCTGATGTTGGAGAACACTGCCCACATTATATAACAAATATGATGCTACTCTGATGCAAGACAGGTACGAAAGAGCCTGTCTGAATACATGCTTTCCTTTGTTTAAGTGATTTCTTGTTTTCATTTTGGTTAGTTTTCTTTACTCCTTCTTTCAAAAATGGCACTGAGTTCCTCTTTCCATTAACTTTGGGAAACAAGAATCATTTTTAATAGAGCTTGACATGTTTAACAGCCAATGTAGACTAAGCCTTCATATTGATTATATGTACTTTGGACAATTTTATTTCAGTGAGGACTTTATGGAGAGAAAAACATGCTTCACATGATGCAGTTATATCCTGTAGGGCTTTGTATAACATGCACATCACAACACATTTGGCTTCCTTGACAATAATATATTTTCAGTTGGAAGAAAAATGAACCACCACATGATTCATTTTGACTTTGTACACTGGGTTTATTTCACCCTTTGTAAACTTCATATAGCCAAGCCCAGAATTAGCTGTAAATGCCAGCATGATATATTTTTTTCCTACCATTTATAGTAATTTGAGCTCTGAGTGGGTCCAAAATTTATTGGCTGGAGGCAACTGGTCTACCTTCAAGGATAATAGACCCCTGCATTGATCCAGAAACTGCAATTTGTTTATTTGAGAATTTTCCTCATTGGAATGAGAAAAATGAAGTTTTTATTTATTTATTTATTGTTGTTTGTTTGTTTGTTTGTTTTTAATTGCCTTAATTGCAAGTCTTAGTTCTGTTGATGCTGGTCAGGTGCATCTGTCAAAGATTCAGCCATTGTTTCTAATGATTGTAACAAGGTGATCACCAACTGTGTGTGCCTACACACACTGCTCTCAGCTTGTCACTAGAGCTGCAAGTCAGGTTTCTGAGACCACATGAGACATCACAATTTCTTTGACTTAGATCTACTACAAAAAACATAGGCAGTCTGGATAGCTGGTTAAATGCTGTTACCATGTGCTTTGCCTTTTACTGGGCCTTCACTGAGAACTCTTGATTATAAAGAATCAAGTCCGCTGTACAAAAAAACACGCCTCTTCTGAGTAACAGTGGGAGAAAGAGGCCTCATGGAAAGCTTTGTGTTGTGTTCAAATTGTTCATGGTGCTGTTATTTTGCTCTACCTATTTCTTCCCAGAACACAAAACTATGATCCAAGAGGCAATGCCAGAGGGAAGGTGTAGGGGGCATGTATAGTAATATGGCTTTTGAGGTTTACAAATTTTTCCCCTATGGAAATCTTAGAAATATAGTTAGTTCTAACTTCTGTTAATAGTTGTCTGAATTTAGAGAGATGCTAAATTACTTCTCCAAAAGATAATGTGTTTTTTTTTTGGTGTTTTCTTAGATCAGAAAAATTTGTATATCACAACATCTCTTTCTCTATAAATTCACAGAACTAAAAGAGAGGTCATACAAATATGATTCACTGTGAGGGTGATTGAGCACTGAAACGTTTCCCAAAGAGGTTGTGGAGTCTCCTTCCCTCCTTGATGTGAACCTGGACATTGCACTCCAGGTGATCCTGCTTGAAGGAGGGAGATTGGACTAGATCATCACAAATGGTCTCTCTTGACCTCAACTATTTGATGATTCTGTAATTCTGTGACACATGACAATACTGAAATTGTGCTGGGCAGATCTAGTCTCCCCAGATTGTTCTGCTGAGGAACTATAAAGCTGCACAGATTTGCCTGATAACCAGTGCAAGAAGTTTGACTGATCCTTAATGATTTATGTAGCATGAGGCACAGTGGACATTGAAGGAAGAACTAAATAGAAAGCCACTGAGCGTAAAGAGATTCATTTTGAGAAAGGGTTTATAGAATGACCCAGTAGATGGACTTTGCCTGATTCAAATCTGCATGCATGGCCAAATCAGGAGAGGAAGAGACTAACAATCAACACTAGAGTAATTTGCCTGATAATAGAAAATTAAAGAACTGGAGACACAAGCAGCAGCCTAAAAATTCATGAAGATTTGGATGTGATGCATAATTAGACACAACAGCTAAATCAGAAAAGAAAGAGAAAAAGAAAAAAAAAAAAAAAGGAAAGCATTAAGTTAGAGAAAGATTTCTGAAATATGCAATGAATTGACAGAAATATAGGTAATGGGGTGAAATTTAGAAAGCTTACTAAGTATTCATAATCTGAACAGTTAAAACTTTTGATATGATTAGACAAGCATCTGTGACCGACTGTGTCAGTGTAAGTTTTAGTGTGATAATGAAATGAAATTGATGTACAATATGCTCGCAAAGAACAAAGTCACCATACAAACATATACATGAGGAATGTATTTGAATGACAATCCAAAGAATGTAGTGGTAAAAGAAGGATTTTTTAAGCAGAAGTTTTTGTCCTGCATACGTCTCTAATTATATTCTAAAGATGACATGTTACAATGTCTCATACTGTTTTGAATGGTGCAGATGAATGTTAAGTTTCCCTGAAAATCAGGTAAATTTATTGCAGTATTATTGGTTCTATATGTACTTGGAACAGAAGCTTCCCACAAGCATTAAATCCAAATCTTTGGAAAGCGGAAAAACTGTTGCAACTCAAAATGTTCTAAATATTCTCTTGTGCTGTGTAGTCACAAGAAATTCTTCACCAGAATCAAGTGTCATCAAATTGTGAACTATATTTTGGGACCAGTGACTTAAGGGAAAGATAAAATGGCTTTCTTAGGGCCGTAAAATCTGTAACCTGATAAAAGGCAATATTTTCTTTTAGCCATCAATCCTTCAGTGTAACATCTATGTCACTTCTCCCTTTTCTTTTCTTTTTTTTTTCTTTTTCTTTTCTTTTCTTTTCTTTTCTTTTCTTTTCTTTTCTTTTCTTTTCTTTTCGTTTCTTTTCTTTTCTTTTCTT
>JAOWBP010004700.1:4293163-4316664 GCA_028571105.1 Tragopan temminckii | reverse complement strand
TCCCTTAGTGCCACATTCACACATCTCTTAGATACCTCTAGGGATAGAGACTCCACTAATTCTTTGGTCAACCAATGCTTAAACATGTGCTCTGTGAAGAAATTGCTCCTAATATCCAATTTAAAATTCCCTGAGTGCCACTTAAGGCCACTTCTTCACATCCTATCACTTGTCATCTGATGTCAAATTAATTATTTTAGCAAAGAGTAGGATACACCTGTTACCCATCTCTGTTGGAAGTGAAAGGTCTATATGTATGTATCCTCTTCCTTTGCTAGTTTTAACCCATTAACTGCTTCTACCTTAGCTACTCTCAAAGCAATCAGAGCAAAAGATCCAGAGAGTGTTCTGAAGGATTTTTGCATGACACTTAAAGCTAATTTGCAAAAACAGGTTTTTATTTAATACAGAAGGATGGTGCATTCCTCCCTTGGAGAATCCACAAATGTCCCTGTAGCAGTGAGTTATGAGAAGAGGTCTCACACAGAATAAAGATGAAGGTTAAACTCCAAGGCATGAATTTGTTGAAAAGATGACACTGATTAACTGAAGTAAAACAAACAAACAACACACTAGGTCTGTAATACCTTTATTCATCATTATGTATTTCTGTTAACTAACAAATTTCAGGAAAAATGAATGTTATGAAGAAAAGAAAAAGCAGGGTTATTTCTCTTATGAAATATTGGAGAATATATTGGGAACAGCTATGACAAGATGTTAAGGAAAAAGCAAAGGTAAAATCTTAATGAGTTTTTAAGCTCTTTCCAAACAAAATCTTAATTTCAATGGGATAGTTTCAGAAAATGAATAATAGACATCTTTGATTTTTAAAATATTCTTTTGGATATTTTATCATTCCTTTGCTTCCCTATCATCTTTCACTGATTTAATGGCCTAGTTTTTATTGTAAATCAACATAGCTCCAATTATGCCAACTACTCAAAGTAGATAATATTGGCCCAGTAATTTTATTCATATGTATACACAAGGTCAAATTGACTTGGAATCTGAAAATCTTTCTGACAGAAGACAGAGGAGATGTGGCTGAGTAAGATAAAATGGACAAAGACTCAAAGCTAGATCCACAACTTTAATGGATTATATTTAAAACTTACTCTTCCAGATAGGACTGTTTCAGTGTTACTCGTATATACATATGATCTTCCCAGTAACAAAGGGGCTAGGAATGATGGTTCTTCAAACCTAAAAAAAAAAATAAAATTCTACCACCTTACAAAATAAACATCATTGTTAGTAAAATAATATTAAGCTATCAGTCCTTAAGATATTTCCCTGTAATTAGGCATTTATAAGTTAAATGTCTAAGCCTAAATTACATTCTTTCAGCTCCTTTTAAATTCAAGAGGAAGGCAGAAATGCCTGCATAGTAGCAGAGGCATAATAATGAATTCAATTCTCAGATCTTGGTCTACAGCTTTTCTTCCTTTTTTTTTCTGTTTTATCAACTATTTTCTTTCCTTCTTATCTTCTCTCTTTTGCTCCTGCTGGTTGTGGTTTTTATTTTTATTTATTTATTTATTTATACTTGGCACATCCACTCTTTCCCTATGATTCCCTATGTTAGAGCCATACATTAAGATTCCAGAAATAAACCTCTCTCTGATTTTTCCCACAGTGTGATGCCAGAAATACTATGTTGGCAAATGATTATACGGAAATAATAAAGAAACTGTAAATAAATTGATTTTTTTAAAAACAGTCATTGAATGCAAGGATTATGCCTTCCTTCTGTTTCCGGCTGTTGCATTAGCCATCTGATTTCCCCAAAGAAGGGGAAGTTTCTGAAGAATCCAAATGCTGTGAGATGGAATTTGAGGTGAAGGTAAACCATCATGGTCAGTCAAAATTACATCAATGAACAAGGGAAGAGGCACTGATGTTGTCTATCTAGCCTTCAGTAACGCCCTTGACAAAGTACTCCACAACATCTTTCTTCCAAAATTGGAAAGATATGGATTTGATGGATGGACTGCTTAATGGACAAAAAACTGGCTCCAGGATCAAGTCCAGAAATTCATGATCAACAGCTCCACATGTGGGTGGAGATCAGTGACAAGTGGTGTCCCAGGTGGATCAGTGCTTGGACTGATACTCTTTAATATCTTCACTGATGAAATCAACAGTGGGGGTGAGTGCACCCTCAGCATTTTGCAGATGACTCTAAACTGTGGGTTGTGCTCAACACACCAGAGGGACAGGATGCCATGCAGAAGGACCCAGACAGGCTTGAGTATGGGCTCAAGAGGACATCATGAGGTTCAACAAATCCAAATGCAAGGTCTTGTACGTGGGTTGAGGCAAAATCCTTTACCGATAGAAGCTGAGTGATGAAAAGATTGAGCACAGCCCTGCTGAAAAGGTCCTGGAGGTACCGGTGGATGGCAACCTGGACATGAGCCAGCAAAGTGTTCTCACAGCCCAGAAAGACAGCTGGATCCTAGGCTGCATCTAAAGAAGTGTGGTCAGCAGCGCGAGGGAGGTGATGCTGCCTTTCTACTCTGTACTCACGAGAGTACTCACCTGGAGTATTGTGTTTGGATGTGGAGTCCTCAGTACAGGAGAGACATAGACCTGTTGGAGCGTGTCCAAAGGAGGGCCACAGAATTGATCCAAGGGATAGAACACCTCTCCTGTGAGGACAGGATGAGAGAGCTGGGGCTGTTCAGCCTGGGGAAGAGAAGGCTCTGAAGTGACCTGACAGCGATCTTTCAATACCTAAATGGGAGTTACAGGAAGGAAGGGGACAGACACTTTAGCAGAGCCTGCAGTAATAGGACAAGGGGAAATAATTTCAAACTTAAAGAGGATAGATTTAGGTTGGATATAAGGAAAAAGGCTTTTACAGTGAGGATGATGAGGCCCAGAGATGTGGCGATGCCCCATCCCTGGAGACTTTCAAAGCCAGGATGGACCAGCCTCTGAGCAACCTGACCTATCTGTGGACATCCCTGCTCATTGCAGGGAAGTTGGACTAGATGATCATTAAAGGTCCCTTCCAACTCTAAGGATTCTATGATTCCATGACTCGTGATATTTAGATTTTCAATAAATTATATGAACAGAAATAATGCAGCTTACCATTCTTTTAAATATACAAAACTCCTGGAATACTACTGTAAGTAAAGAAGTACTTTATAATATAGGAAATAAAATGCTAGACATTGTCCTGTAAACTTAACTTCTTGAATTACTGAAATTACTTTCAAAAATATATACAAATATATATATATTTCTTTTTCCCACTTGATCTTGATGTCTCTGTGTACATTTGATTTGAATAGGTAAGGTGCATATCTGCATTTCTGTCTGCATTCTAGAGCAGTGAAAGCAAAACATCAAAAGTGAGACTTCCTCCTTAATTGAACAGGAGCCTCTACAGTGATCTGTATTTCAAATAGTGTCAGTTCAAAACCTGCTTAAGACCTTAAAAAAATCCTACGTATAGAAACATTTTACGTCTGTAGCAGCTGATTATATCTTTTTCTGCACTTGAAGTAGATTTGCTTGCAGGCATCATATATATAAGAGGTATAGAAATGTTTGTAGGCTCAGACCAATAATCAAATTACCACAGTTTAACAATTTAATACATATCACATCTCTGTTTATGAAAGTCCTTAGCAAAGATGACATAATGAAATGGCTTTAAAATAACTTTCATTATGATTCATGTGTTACAGACTCGTAATATGCACCTTGAACACAAGTGAATCACACTGATATTCAGTTATCTGATGAGCTGCAGTGACTTGACTGAGTTTACACACTACAAATAGCAAAATTTCTATGCAAATATGAAAGGATCAGCCTTGGCAAATGGACGTGATCAGAAATGCTCCTCAGTCTTCATTTCCCTTGGAGAATATTAATGTTGAAAATGTAAAGCTTGGTACCAATGAAAAACATTGTCAAAGATTGATGTCAAAAAAAAAAAAAAAAAAAAAAAAGTCCTTAATTTTTCTCATATCTCTGTCCTCAGCATCCCATTTTTGCCAATTATTACATTTTACTTAATTCAGTAGAAGAGTTTAACTAATGTACAGGCAGAATATTAGTGCTGTGCTATTCTGCTTTGGTAGAATCTTGATTGCAGGTCATCAGTTACGGTAATAAAATAAATAATACCAAAGCTTTCAGTAAGCAGAAGTCTCAGGCTCTAATACATACTTAAGCTTATTGATTACACTAGTTTATGTGATAATAAAAGTACAAACATATGCACATACCTTTTGCAAATAAGAAAAATCATTTGTCTTGGGCTATCTCCTCGTTTGTGCTTTCACAGCAATTCAAAAGTCATAATAGATTATGGGAAAACAAAGTGTTTGCATTTCATAGATGACCTTGGAAAAGTTGCCAGATTTTTCTGCACTGCAGTTCTAGTGTGTTGTCCCACTGTAAACATTTGTGAAATCATACAGTTCTTGGTGAGGTGAAAGTGAAAATACTTTACTTTGACTCGTCTATTATTTTTACATTATATATTGTTGTGAGCACACATTTATATTAAAAATAATAATAATAGCAACAATAAAAAAATATGTACACTGGAAATTTTGATTTTTAATATTATTATATACATACAAGTTAAATGTATTATAGAGATATAATTTTGTTTCAAATGAAAAAAAATTAGTATAGGTGGACTGTTCTGTTATACTGTTTAGTACCAGGGTGTTTTTTCGTGAGAAATTGGGACATTTTTTGCCTTTTGAAATCACTGTGCTATTTGCCTTATGTGTGTTGATACTATCAAAAAAAAAAAAAAAAAAAAAAAAAAAGTATTTTTTATGAAAAAGCAGAAAATACTACTCATTAATCACAAAGAAAATGTAAATCAAAATGTTGCTAGCAGTGTTAGTTCTACTATCATCCATCCTGATCCAGCAGTACCTGGATCAGGACAGTAGGGTGGATCATGGTGTAGGCACTGCTGCCACCTCTATGGCATTCCAGTCCATCTAATGGAAGATCTTTTCTTTCTCAGCTCTGCTGCCACTGTACTATAGATGCAGGCACCTTCCCAAAATTCTTATAACTATAACTTGATTGTTCTCAATGGGTAGTGTTCGTATTCCAAATTTTGTATCCCTAGAAGGTCAAACAAAAGGTAGACTGCCTGTTCTAGGGACATAATTCAGGCTTCTATTTTTACACTGTTGCACATGTTGTACAGAGAGGTAGTATATGGCAAAGCAGATTTGAAATAAGTGCAGTGATAGCTAGGGATACTTAAGCTGCAGTCCAGTTAGCATGCCTGAAGTTCTGAAAAGTAATGGTAGTTCAGTGAAGACCTTGCTGGCTTGGAGCCACCTGTGCTCCTCTCCTTTCTTCCCAACCAGACAACAGACTTTGCTTATCCTGGTGTAGCCTGAGTCCAGCACATTTTATGCACCTCCAGTTATGACTTATGGACTACTGTGGAAGAGAGGAGCTCTGGAATGCCCTGAGGCAAGTGGTATTTTCTATTTTTACTTTTATATTATTTTATTATCTTATAAAACAGTTTAATCAATGAACTCGAGTACATAGTAGAAACAGAGTCTTCAGTTTATGGAGAAACTTTTGAGATTTATTCTGGCCATTTGTAACTAGTGCCAACATTTGAGTTCTGAAAGAGGAGGAAGTGGAAAATGACCTAATGCCGTTTTGCGCTTTTTTTTTTTTTTTTCCCCCCCCCAGTATATGAAGAGCCAAAATTTCCTTACCAAGGGCTCTACAAAACAGAAATGTGTCAGGATTGTTGTATTTATGATGTTTGTTGTGCATCTGTGTGAAAATAAATAGATTATTCCGTATGAATTCCAAATAAAATATATGGCTAAAGTAAATTTTACTTACGGATATTGATTGTATTGACTGAAAACTCCTTCAAACTCCTTCTTACAAATTCCCTTGTTTGTATAACACAAGTGTTATCACTTGGCAAAAAAAAAAAAAAAAAAAAGATATGATGAATTCTGACATTGCATACTTCACTTAACTGTGAACTGAAAAGCTTTTATTCTTCAGAGATTTGTATCCTGAATCTAAGGTGGTAGTTGTGATTATTTATCTCCCATAAGACAATATACAATATAATCCCATGCTTTTTTTGAAAAAAAAAAGTCTCTACTGGTATGCAGTAGTATAAACTGCAGTATGAAAGGTAGCAGTGGTTGAAATCTGTTCCTGTGTCTTAAATGTTGCTGTGTATGCTAAAATGTTATTTCTGATTTCAGTCATGCCTAAGCTAGCAAAGAACTCTCATTTTTTTTTCTTTTGAGAATTTTGATTAATAATGATTGTCTTGTTCTGATAAAGCCCATCATTATTCGCTAATAATGGCATGGATGGGCAAAATGCAGTGTAAAAGAGACTGAAACACTAAAATGTTCTAGGATGCATTCTAATGTGAGTAAAGCTGAAATGCTCCCATTTTACTCAGCTCAGATGACAGCATATTATTTATTTTCTGTCTCTTGCTTCAATTACTTGTCTTTACCATGCCTGAGGTCACATATCTGCTTACAGGATAGCTTTGTTAGAAGCACAATCATATTAACACAGAGATTGCCACTTAAAATCTTCAGCACCTGCATGGATACCTGTCTTCCTCTCAGTTAACTCCACAGGGAGTATATTCCCAGCTGATATCTTTAGATAGTCAACAGAGAAAATGTGGAATTAATTTGTACCAGTTTTCTCAGAAAATACTCAGGGAGAGGACCCCAGTACATACCCTAATCAGGAGAGAGGAGCAACAGAAGAAACACTGGGAAGATTACGTGAAACTAATATGTGATATTAAATGCAAAAGGAACATGAGTAGAGCAACAGGTTCACCAAAAAGCTTCGCCAGTAGAGAGTTAGCTTATAGATGAATAAGTTTAGATGGGCAAGGAAATGCTTTGCAAAACATGGAGAAAAGGAAAACAAAAACAATCATCTAACATAATGCTTCAAAGTCAGTTTCATTTAGATAGAAGTTAACATATGTCAATGATAATTATATATGTTGTGCTCACTGAGAGTAAAGATGACAGCTGAAGTGATGTGTTGCTTTTATTTTGGCTGAAAATTTTAACCTATTTTTCTTCCTTTCCCCTTCCCCTTTTCCTTCCCCTTTTCCTTCCCATTTACCTTCCCTTTTTCTTTCCTCTTCCCCTTCCCCTTCCCTTTCCCTTTCCTAAGCGACATGGTTTAGTGAGGAAATATTGGTGGAAGTTGGATGGTGGGACTATATGATCTTAGAGGTCTTGTACAACCTTGGTGATTCTTTGATTCTTCACCAAAGATGATGTGTGAGTGTAGGAGCAGAGTTACACACAAAAACCTGACATATCCCAGTAATGTGGCAGACAACTCATAAGCTGTAGGCTTCATGAGTGGGGTGCAATTTGCAGAACTAACTCAAGCATGTTAATCTTCATATATTCCAATTCTCTCTGAGGACATACAAATATATATTTGTATATGTATGTGAATATGTATATAAATGACATTCATTGTGGCAAGTTCATTTTGTCTTGAAGAAACTGTCTTCAGCAAATATTTAAAGAGATTCATTATTATCACTACTGAATAGTGGGAGTCTAAAGCATCAGACAAGTTATAGAGTTTATCAGAATAAAAATCTTTGGTAGAATCAACAAAGTAAATCCATGTCTTCTCAATCAGAGTTTTACACTGTCACAAAGTGAATTATTTTACCTTTGTACACATCTGTTTGGCAACAATAATGGTGCTTTTAATATTTGAAAAGCCAGATTTGACACAAAAATGTTTCAAAGGGCTTGTCTAGACAGCTTGTACTTTTGCTGCAAGAATGTGTTTAATCATTCTATGCCTTAGTTTACTGATCTGCAAAATGGGAGTAGGCTGAATCTGTCCTCAACTCAGAGAAAAAATTTGTCACCCCAACAGACTGCATAAAGACTTAAAGATTTGGCCCTGTGCTGACAGTCTGTAAGCTGGAGTGCAAATGTTCTACATGTGCTATTTGACCTCTACAGTTGAGGATTTAAAACTTTAATTATAGGAATGAGAAGATGAGAACAGATTCTGAGTTAGCTACTTTTTTTGAATAGATATTCAGACTCCAGAGGGAATAGTGATTTGCAGGCTCATTGAGGGAGAAAAAGGATGTCCTTTCTTTCCTAGGTGTACAGGGGAGGAACAAAAGCAGGCCTTGATACTGTTCCATTAAAATAAATCACTTCTCAATCCAGGCGAGAATTTGTATCAGAATATTTGATAACTGAAACTTTACCAACAAGAGCAAATCAGAGAGGGCATTTGATTATAAGGGGCCATATCCTGCTAAGCCTCTCTCAGAAGTGTCTCACTGAATTCAGCAGGAGATCAGTATGCAGGAAGTTACCTGGATAAGGCTGTTAGACAGTGAAGTCTGTGAAAGAGAGAACTACGTTACTATTTTGTTCTGGGAGAGTTGACAGTGAACAAATTATAGGAGTCCTAATCCTATAGCCAAACCTCAAACTGTCATTTGAGGAATCAGTGGAAAAAAAAACAAAACAAAGCAAAACAAACAAACAAACAAACAAAAACACCTCTGACTTCAGTAGTGACAAGACTGTACATATAGGATTAATTAATTCATTGTTTTCCAGAAAATGCTTTAATATCCTCAGTTGTCAAGATGCTGCACAATGGCAAAGTGGCATTGTAATCCAGTGAGCATGACTTTATGTTTAGAGAATTATCATTCATGAATACTAGAATACTCTCATTATAAAGTTGTAAATATGTTTGTTTCCTCTTGTTACGGCTAGCAGATACATGTTGGGGGGTTTAAATTGTCTAATCAACAACAGTAGTTCTGTACAATGGAAGGAAAAAACTAGTAAAAAAGTTCAGAGGATGGGTCTATCTGCAAGAAGTGTCAAAGAAATATGCTGAAACAGTCAAATATTTTGCAGAGACACTTGTCTGAAAGGGAAAAGTTGAGAAGAGTGGTGAAATAGCTGTACTGGTTAGGAGGATATTTTACTGTGGAATTTAAATACACATACCATAGATTTCAAAAGGCAAAAAATACTACCATCACTAACAAAATATTCCAAAAGATAAAGTCCCTTCTTCCTTGTGTTCTGGGTAATATTTGGAAAGAAAGTTAAATTGGAGTATCACAAATTAATTTTTCACTCCTTATTGCCCTAACAGCATTTTTAAAGTTAAGCCAACAGTTTGTGTATATATATGTGAATAGAAGCACATCATGCACTTTTATACACAGAAATTCTCATACCCTTGCTTTCCATATCCTCTCCAGATTCTTAGAGAGAAATTACCTCAAACCTCTAGAAATAAACTCATGAGCCTGAATATATGTACTTTTAAAAAGGCATAAAGAAAGTTAAAGTTCCTGCCTGAAATTATTATTAGCATTAAAAAACGGCCTGTCTGTATTCTCTTTCAGCTATAGATTGCATGTATCTTATATGCAGTCATTTACTTTTGCAACACCTTGAAAACGTAGTACAACATTACCATTCCCATTTTATAGATGAGAAGAACCAAGGCAGAACGATTAAACAAGTCACCCAAAGTTATACAAGGTCTGGGGCAGAGCCAGAAATAGAATCAAAGTCTCTCGAGTCCCTGACCTTCATATTAAACACAAGATCATCCTCCCTCTGTTACTAGTTAGAGCATTCAATTCACCCCATCTGGTGTGCATGTATAATTTGTACCAGAGGGGTAATTTATCCCTAGAGGAGGGCAAGCGGGCTTGCAAGGGGTGTCAGCTGTGTGCTCAAGATTTGCATAGCCTACACATTCATTGAAATGAAAATTTCTCCCAAGGAGCATTTCTGGCAAACATATGAGAAGAGGTGAGGGAAAATTCTGTTTAGGCCTCCCCAAGTTTTTAAGAAGGTGATTTTCCTCAGTTGCTTTATTACTCTGATTGAAAAGCCAAAAACAAAGCCTATCCCTCAGTAACTCTAGGCTTTCTCTACTACCTTGGAACTGTCATTTAGTGTTTGAGATAGGTGATCATTTAATGTGTTCTACTTAACCCTGCAGGGGACAGGCTGTTGATAGGAAGAGCGTGGCTGGGAGAACCAATCCTTTTCATGGCTTTCATGTGCTTAATTAGCCAGTACAAAATAAATGCCTCTCAGCAATCAATATCATGATTGTTGGAGCTCAGCAGTGCTTGTTCTTGTTCCAATAACGTACCAAAGATTCGAGGGAACTACCTCTAATAAACCTGGGGAGAACCTTAAATGTGTTTGTGCTCCTGTGTGTATGTATAAGTGTATGCAAAAAAAAATGCATCTATTATTTGAAAAGAATGCTCCCAATTCACGTTTTATAGATATCTGTCTGGAAACTGTGGAATCTTTTACTATTAATTTACAGATTATTGTCTCTTTCTTAATTATTGTTTTCTTTTTATGGTACCAATTCCCCAATGGGGCAGGCTGAGAGAGTTGAGACTCTTCAGGCCAGAGAAGAGAAGACACTGGGGGGACCTTATAGCAGCCTTCCAGTACCTGAAGGAGGCCTACAGGAAAGCTGTGGAGGGACTTTTTAGAAAGCCATGCAGTGACAGGACAAAGGGAAATGATTTTAAACTGGAAGAGGATAGATGCAGACTAGATGTTGGGAAGAAGTTATTGATTGTGAGGGTGTTGAGATTGAGACACTGGAAGAAGTTGCCCAGTGATGTTGTGGATGTTCCTTCCCTGGATACATTCTAAGCCAGGCTGGATGGGGCTCTCAACAACCTGGTCTAGTAGGAGGTGTCCCTGCCTATAGCAGGTGGTTGGAACTAGATGATCTTAAAGATTCCTTCCAACCCAAGCCATTCTATGATTCTATGAATTAGGACACAGAACAGATCTAATAAGGTAGGTTATCTGTTCTCACAAGATTACCTGCAAGATGGCTCAAACTCAGGGCCTTCAAATTTGGGTAAGAATCCTAACTTTGTATCTTTATCTGAAATAAATGGTTCAACTTCTTCAGATTTATCAAAGGCTAAAAATTAAAAATTAAACTTGGCAGAATGTGGGCATGTTCACCATGAATTTCAAACATTTCAGCTTCAAATTATTAATATACCAGTCTCAAGAAGTGGGACTGAATCTGCTCTCTTGTCTGTTCTCTGATAATGTAATCCTTCTGTCTTCAAGAGCTTTCCGGCAGATTTATATCACTGTATGAAAGTGGGAAGAGAATCAAACTCAGTATCTCTGTGCTTAAAGCAAAAAGCAAGATAATTTGATTTGTTATTTTGTCTTAAAACAAGCAAGTGTCATTTCACTTAAGACCATAAGTTTTGTGGCAATATTGGACCATTTTCAGCTGATATTGAAGTCAATGAGTGTTATTCACATGACTTCAGTAGTCAATAGGCTCATATTTGCTTTAATATTTATCTTTCTCAGGGGAGTGAACCACTTCTGCTGATTTCCTCTATGGGTCTCAATCAAGCAAACTGTTATTGACAATGTACTTTCCTGAGTTTGGCCCTTAGCAGTACTGAGCCGCCCAAGGGCAGACAGGTATTATCTCACTTGCATACAGTCATCTAATCCTCAGCCCTTCCTGCAAACCTGCAGCATTGTCTGCCTGATCTAGGTATGTGGAGAAGGGTAAAATAGACCCTCAGCTTAGTCCAGTCCCTCGTCAGAGACAGTAGTTTGTTATCTCATCCCTGACTATTATCACTTTTAAATCAACGAGTCACCTCAGAAGCATCATATTTGGGGAATCAATGTTTAAACTAGTGGATATTGTACATTCAACCCCATTTCTTCCCCAATTCCAGACATTCTCAGGTTCAATAATTGTGCATGGAGATCTGTAGTAAAGCCTGCTTAGAAAAAGATTTCTTCAGAGACAATGGAGCTCCTCACATGAGTAACGCTGAGCTGGATAGGGCCCAAATTTAGTTTTAAATCCTGGCAGTTCCAGAAATGTAGCTTTAACAAGGCTTATTTGAGATGAAGGCACATTTTTCAGTGCTCATAACAGCAGCAAGATTCTTATTATACAACATTTAAAAGCAATAATTTCTGCAGATTTAACCTCATAGATTTTCTAATACAATAAAATTAAATTTAAAAAACCCTGAATGCAGCAGATATAAACCCTTCATGTGCAATTAGCAAATTTTAAATAGAAACTTTAATATTAACATTATTCTTTATGCCTCAATAAGTGGAATATTATTTAAATTGATATGACATAAGAGGATATAAATAATTCCTAAGTGTAGATCTAAACCAGAATTTCAGACCATATTGAAACAGCAAAACATTATAAATTCCTTATCTCCAGTGTATCATTCATTACAAGCCTGATGACACTTCTTTTTTTTTTTAGGAGATTAGATTAGCATTAGAGTTCTGATAAACATTATAAATAAATACAAAAAGCTATTCTAAAAATCCAGTGTAACAGAAAATAATTGTGTATACTCCACCAAACCGTCTCTTCTTTCTGCAGCTGAAAAAGTATTACGAGTATACAGTTTGAGAGACAGTGAACTTCTACTCTCTTCACTGATGTAAAAATATAATCTTAAAACATGGAAGTGTAATTTAATTAGGAACAATTTTTTCATTGCAAATAAACACAGAGTTCATAAGTGAGAGAATTACAACTGTCATTTCTGACTACAGAAAACGAAGGAAAAAAAAAAGGCTCTCTCTGTGCTACTCTGTAAAAGTTAGATGCTTTCTCCCCTGTAAGGCATAAGAAGAAAACTGTAAAATTATGACAATCTATTACCAGAAAAAGCCCTATGATCCATATTTATTTTTCATCAAAGCAATAAGTTCATTCAGATCAGATGATTGCATGATGAAGCACATCTGGCAGATAACAGACCTCTGTAGTTTCTATACAAAGTCATTTAAGGTTGCAGCTTTTTTAGATTCTTTGGGGTGAGAATTGTTTAGGGTACAAATCCAGCAATCTTTGGGTAAAATTCTCCATAAATTTGTAAGGATTGAACTTTTATAAAGTGACATTCATTTTCCAGTATTGTTTAAGTAGATAATAAAGAAATTACAAGAGCCAGGATTCCCTAAGATTCACCTTTTTCAAGATACTCAGCAGGAAAATTTATTTAGGAGATGAAAACAACATGTTGCTTAAAACTTCTCTGCCTATATCCCCCAGTGGACTTCAGAAAGGCAGAATAGATTTCTCTTCCCAAGACTGTCAGAGCAGAATAATTAACCCATGGTAAATTTAAAGATCTTGATATCTGCAGGTACAAAATACATAGATCCTAATATTCTCTCTAACACACACACCTCCATACTCTCAGTTCACGGATCGAGTTTTTCCCACTTCATTTTCAAGGTTATGATACAAACCAGTCTCCTATTTGATACTATCAACTTTCTAAAATCCTTCAAAACTGAAATAATCTAAAACAGACTAAACTAAAATAGGCTAAAATGAAAAGTAGAGCTAAACAGTACTCTCAGCAGACTGTGCTCTATTGTTTCAAGCAGTGGATAACTTGGGTACGTGCTTCAGCCCATGATTAACAGTAAGGCCATGTACACAGGTAGTTATATCTTCAGTAATTATATTAGCAATGTTCTGTGCCTTAAGCTCTTCATGAAATTAGAAATGTCTGCAATATCAGGACCTTGTCATCACAAATTCTTACAGACCCTCATGGTCAAGTCTTTGCCAAGAGTCAATGTCCAGAACATGACTGAAGTCTGTGGTGCTATCCTGAATGACAGACTAAGTACCTTTCAGTATCGTTAAATTGAAGTAACTAAACAGAAAAAAGGAATTTATGCCAAAGGGACTTTTAACAAAGGACTCTGAAGAATAATAGAAAGAAGATGCTCTCACAAAAAGAAGAAGAAATGAGGAAGGAGTTGGAAATCCTGAGAATCCAGACTTCCTTCAGGCTTTCTCTGTTTAGTTCTAAGTGGAAAAACAAACAAACAAACAAAAACTCGTAGAAGTAAAACACTTGCATCACTTTCTTTGTGTGGTAAATCACATGCAAAGATAGAATCATAGAATCACATAATTGCTCAGGTTGTAAAAAACCTTAAAGATCATCAAGTCCAACCACAACCTAACCATACTACCCTAACAGCCCTCTGGTAAGTCATGTCCCTGAGCAAATGAGATATCTTAGTATTCCCATTTCACAGGTAGGAATAAAGTGAGGGAGAGTGAGAGCTTCTCTACTTCAGTACCTCATAGAAGAATGATCATAGAATAATCATATCATAAAAAGAATAATCCTTTTTCAGTTATATAGTTTCATAAGAACGCAAGCAATTCACTTTAATAAGAGAAAAATAATTTTATATTCTAATACAAATAAAATCTTCCAGTCTTCCCTCTTTGCTGAAATAGAGCTGTTAGGCATAGAGCTCTTTTCACTACTACCACCAGTTTTCCAAATTCCTGTGGCAAGTGAATAATGGAAAAAGTAACAAAAAATATCCCCAAACTAACATGAACTATGCCCTACTTGTGGATAAGAGTAGAATGGCAAATAAGGGGAAGAGCTTCTAGACACACAAGTTAATCAACCATATACTCTGAAGCATAAGATTTGATTAACCTTAGTGTGTGCAGGTACAAAAGCTGTTCTGTAGGTAACTTTATTTTTTCTTTTCTTCTTCTTTCCTTTGAAGTGATAGAGCCAGGCTTTCAGCGCAGTTCTGGTCACTATTTCCTATTCTGTATGATCAAGCATATAGTTTTTTTTAATGACTTCCATGACGCCACAGCTCTTTGAAAGTGTAAAATGATCCACTGAACCACATCCAGCTACAGAGAGGCATAATTCCTCCTGCTAACCAATATGAGACTGAGAGAAGTTAATATTAGACATTTTAAAATACATATTTCAGCCACAGCTATCCCCACAGTATGTTTGGTATTGTATATCCTCCAAGTATTAGTAAGTTCATAAGCTGAACTGTCAGATATCTGAAGATGGATACGGAAAATACGTTCACCCTTATAAAACATTTTGAAAACTGAGACACATGGTCCCTACTGGCTGTCTGTAACCATGATAACAGCCAAATACACCAGAAATACAGCAATTGAGGTGCTCACAGTTCTAACAGATAAACAAAAGTAAATAAATAAATAAATAAATAATGAATACAGTTTCAAATTCTCTTCTGTTTGCCCCTTCTCTGGGTCAGCAGCAACGTCACTCAACATTGTGCCAGATTCAAAAGCTAGCATCGTTATCTTTCAGCTGTGCAGAAGAAGGTGCGTTAGCCAGCCTCCAAGGCTGAAGTAACACATCCGGCCCATGTCTGGTCATGCACTGTAATAGTTAAAGATTGCAGTAAAGAAAGAAGTTCAGTCTTCTGTGGATTTGCCTTCCCTCGTCTGAAGGACATTTGATAGTTGGCTCTTATTGTACTATGTGATAATACTAACTGGTTATTTAATAAAATATTGGAATGTAAATACTTAGGCACAGTTACTCACTCAAATTTTCTGAACAATCACCACCATGAAGGGAATGAACACAGCAGTACACGTAAACCATTCAAGAGAGAATGCATCAGAAAAGGTTTCTCTTTTTCAGCATCATGCAAAGTAGTTTATTAGCTCTGTAGGAAGAAAGCCAGAAAGCCCTACATTCTCTGAGAAAGGATAATACTCCTAAATCCTAAATGATACCTTCCTATGCTGTTGGTTGGACTGGTAGAACAAGTTTAGAATCTGCAAAAATGTGGGAGGAAATAGATGGATATGTTATTTTAAAAGTTTTAATCCTGGATAAAGAGCAAGTCATATCCCAAACTGTTCAGATGGGGAGTAATATTTGTTGTCTGCAGTTCTGCGTTTGGTAAACTTTGCGAGGAAGACCAGCATCTATGTAATGCAGAGTTAGCAGCTTGTATTCTCAAAAAATTGGTTAGCTGGATTGTCAGATTGTTTAAAAAACTTCTGGAAAGCATGCAAAACAATGAGCATTTCCACATGGATTCCATTAGCAGCTGGGCAGTCCTTGCTGCAACTGTTGAATGTCTGTGGTGGGTTGATTGTGACTGTATACTAACAACCCACGAGCTTCTCGCTCACTCTCACGATGCAGAGAAAATCACCACTTGCCATATGGTTTCCTTTGTTTTTGGAATCAACAGTATCCACGCCTGGATGATCATAGATGAACTATGTTGTGTAAAGTACACAGAAACTGGTATCCTCATTGCTTCAAAGACCAAATATAAATATTCCTCCAATTTATTAAGCTTATTGGATATTGTAGTCTATTCTATTCCTTTACTATGGATATTTTTGAAGTTAATGCAAATATCAGACAAGGTGAATAATTCTCATGGTTTTTAACAAACCTTTATTATTTGATAGTTTCTTTTAATTTCTATTGACACCAATTACTAGTCAAATCTCATGACTTTTTATGTCTCAAAGTGTTAAAGATTTTGCTTGAAGACTAAAATTTAAAATTATAGCAGTTATCAATAATGTACGGAATGTAATCTCTAATTCAGAAAACAGAGCTGGAAGATATGTTGAGAAACCAAGTAGTCCATCTGCAAGGACTCAAATGCAGTTCCTCAAAGAAAGATCAGTTCTACCCACAACATTCCTGATAGATGTTAATAATTTCTCATAGACCTCCAGTATTGAAGAGCCTACAGCTTTCCTTCACTAATGGTCCCAGAACCTTATAGTCATTAACTCGGTTTTCTTTTTCCTTTTTTTCCCCTTCCATAAATGGGGTCTCTGTGGACATAATTTAAATTGTACCCTCTTTTTTTCTCTCTGTGATGAACAGATCATTCCCTTCCTTTTTAAATTTAAAATTAGAGCTAACCATCTACTCGTTTTGAATGTTTGCTTTGCTAAGTGCATATATGTTCACACAAAGTGAAGACAGGGGTTACAAACAAGAATCAGTTCAGAAATTACTAAGCCAAATTAATATTCAGGACTTTCTCCTGTCTCAACTCGAGTTATCTACAAAAAAGATTTTGTTTATAAATGATGCAGTACAAAACACGGCACATTTTCCTATTTCTTCTCCTTTTTCAGATTTTTGCATAATAAACAAAAAGTCCCAAATAAATAATTAACAAAAATGACTTATTTATAATCGGAAATGTTTGGCTACCAGATGGTCCAGAGTATATTGTCATATAATAGGATCTCTAGTACAGTTTTAACTCTGCAGGAACAAACAGCAGAATATTAATAAAATGTCAATTAGTTTAATTTAGTCTCATATCTATTGAATATATTTATTGGCACCTAGATGGTTTAAATTTCATTTTGAGATTCCAGCTGCTTTTCAGAGCAGAAAACTTTAAAACAACCAAATTAAAAAAAAAAAAAAAAAAAAAAAAAAAAAGAGAAATAAATATGTCAAAGGATGGAAAGAAAAAAATTTAAATGAAGCTGTCAAGACACTAAACTGGGAATTAAATAATTTTTTGCACATCTGTATTGTTATATTCTTGATTGTTTTCTCTCTAATTTTGACACTAATCTGAAAGTCTTACCTCAATTTTCCTGAAATATAAATACTGCTGAAGTTCCTCTCTGGTCTGTATTCAGACTCCTAAAGATGTTGGTGAATGGGCAGATTTTTGCATAGTTTATCCAAGTTTATTCTCAGATCACATCTAAGGCTGAAGATTACAGTTTTATACATTTTCCTGAATTACAGTCAGGTTAATGGTATCTCAAAGAATTTAGCAGTCAGTGTGAGGTAATCACAAGATTGTACTTGGCTTCAACACAAGATGTTTGAAGGATCAAGCTGAGAATGGATGATGGATGATATATCAAACTGAAATTTAACTTAAGGCATTGCTCTGGATCTGACTGGGATGGAAATAACTCTCTGAACAGCAGTCTATGTAGTGCTGCATTTTGGATTTGTAACTGAAATACTGTTGACAACACTCTGATGCTGTAGCTTTTGCTAAACAATACTTGTAGTGCCAAGTTCTACTCTATTTCGCGCTCTGCCCCGCTGCCCACAGTGAGTAGGTTGAGGGTGGGCAAGGAGCTGGGAAGGGATGCAGATGGGACAGGCAACCAAACTGACCAAAGGGATATTCTATATCATACAATATCATGTTTAGTAATAAAAGCTAATAGCAAATGTCTTCCAAGACTGCTTAGAGACTTGTAGAGCACTGGATTGACTGTGGCAAGTGGTGACTTCCTCTGCATAGTGAGAGTGAGCGAGAAGCTCGTGGGTTGTTAGTATATGGTCATGATCCACCCCCCAAGACATTCAGCAGTTGCAGCAAGGAGTGCCCAGCTGCTAATGGAATCACTGCTTGATGACTAACCAAAGCAAAGCTCCTGCTATTGAAAAAATCCATCAGGTGATGTCTATCTAAAATGTTATCACTGATATATATGTATCTAGCCTTTTTGTTTCTCCACACTTGCTGTCTGTCACCCATCTGCAGCCTAGGCTTGATACATGTACATAGGCTCTGTGCATGCCTAGTCTGATCAGGTAAATACATTGGTCTGTTTTTAGAGTTTGAGATAAACTGGGATTTGTTCCATCAGTTTCAAAATTTAGGCAAAAATGCTTCACTCGAAGAGATGGAAAAAAATAAAATGTCAACTGTGATAAAGTTCTGAATTAAGAATAAACACAGATCTATGCTTGAATTATAGAGTAGTCCTAACTTTGATATACAGACACAGATAGACATTCAGAGGCAAGTGAATCAAAGACAAACACTTAAGATAGTATTTCAGGACTGTATGACTTTCTATCTATGCAGCAGTCTGAAGTTCAAGTCCTGTACTTCTCCAAAAGATCATCAGGGAATATTCATTACTGCATTTAATGCAGAAAAGGAAAACAAAAACAAACATGCAGACAACAACCAACCAACCAACCAACCAAACAAACAAACAAAAAAACAACCCAAAACTAAAACCAAATGATGAAAGAAATAAAGCTGAGTAAAACCGAACAAAAACAAACAACAACAGCAATAAAAACACCCTCATGTTTGCTCTGATTTTGGCTGGGATAGAGAGAAAACAGAATAACATTTCAACCCATGTTTGAAATGTGCCAGAAGAATCCAACCTCCTGTCTATGCTGTCCTGGATATTATTTATATGGATAACTCTTTCTAAACTCCATGTTCTTCATTTTTTTCCCCATGTTTGTGAAGAAGTACATAATTTCACACTCTCTGGCTATAGTTGTTTTCTTCAAGAAAGGATGAAGTACTTGAGTGTAATAGCCGTACTACCTGAACCAAAAGCAAGCACAGCACAAAAGGAGGTACTAACAGAAAGGCTTTTGGTTCCCTCTTTACCTCCAGATATCATCCACAGGAGAAATACAGTCGTCTTTCTGGCATACTGTGCTCTTTGAATATTAAGCTGCTGAATTTCTTCCTCTCTGTTTTTTCTTTGTTCCTTTTTTTTTTTTTTTCCCTTGGAACTCATATCTACAAGAACTGCTCTGAAAGCAGTGCCTCCTATTTTATCATTCTGGCCCACAGCATCAGAGGCAGGTGTCAGTGGCATGGCAGTAGAAGTTGAATCTTCCCACAAATATTCAGTTAAATTTTGTTGTCTTGTTACAGATGGCAGCAGGAAGCAGTTTGACAAAATGTCATCTGACATATGAAGCAAACTGTTAAACTGAATTTTTCCGTGACCCATTGCCATTCATCAGCATTTGATGAACATTTATGGAGACCAAGCAGTAGATGTTAGCACGAGTAGCCACAGCAGTGGAAATAGTGATGTAAAATACAAGCCACGTATTGGATGGCCATTCACAACTGTGACATTTGTCTGGACAGTGCTTCACAGTTTGTCAGGACTTACTGTAACATTATGAGGCTGAAGATGAGTTTCTGGAATTGCATTATTACCAGTGATGAGATGTAGTGTTATTACTATAAGCTGAAGTCAAAACAACAGTCAGTGGAGTGGTGACATAAATTCCTCATTGAAGAAGAAGTCCTCATTGGGTAAAGTGATACGCAGTGTCTTTTGAGATAGGAAATGGGTGATACTTCTGGATTTCCTGGAATCTGGACAAGCATCAACTCCGATCACTACATTTTGATGTTAACTAAGCTGAAGACTTGAAATTCCAGAGTCAAGCCAGAGAAGAAGACAACTTTTCTCCCGCAAAATGATAACATCAGGCTTCATACCAGGCTGAATACCATGGAGCACTCTGCCAACCTTGGCTGAACTGTCCAACTACACCCATTATATAATCTGGCTTGGTTGTCTTCTTATTTCCATTTGTTCAGGCTGATGAAAGATGAACTGCATGAGAAACATTTTTCTAATGATGTTGTCACTAGTAGCTGTGAAACAGCAAGTGGGTTATCTCTACTGGTACAGATTTTTACGAGTATGGCATGCAGGCTCTTGTTCATCACTGGTGAAAATGTATAGCTAAAGAAAATATTTTGTAGCTGATAAGTTGCTTGATCAAATAATATTATTGAGCTTTTTATATCTGCTGTAGATTTCATAATAAATAAATAAATAAATAAGAGGCATTACTCTGGGAGAGACCCAGGTATTTTCCATCAGATAAAATCCCATGCACCTCTGTTATTATCGAGGCTGTATTGGTATTTTATTTGGGTCCATAGATTTTGCATGCTGCTGCACTGTATTGGAATTGCTGATGAAACATAAATTCTGTGTTGTCACAAGATAGTTTTATTCGTTTGTATGATCCAGATACCACATGTAACCCAGAACCATCTGCAACCACACCAGCTGTGCAAAGATAGACTAACATTATCTTTGACATGTGGATCTCTGAGGTTTGTTTCAATTATTGTTTGTATAATGTTCCAACAGTGAACAGATCCTCTTTGCACTTTGGGCTGTATAAACATGCCACAAGGGATGGTAGTTACTCTGAAGACCCTACAATATAAATAGACAGCAGTGTGGGGAGGGAAAGTTTGCTCAGAGACTCACCTAAATTCACACTGCAGGGAAGAGCTGGGAATAGTATCTAGGTCTCCAGATCCCCTCAAGTCTGTTGCTTTATTCACCAGGCCAGGTTGTCTCTTTCCATTTAATTCCCTTTTCCTTTTCCCAATAGAATTCATCAGCACAGGTTCCTGTATGCAGACAGATACTCAGCTAAAAGGAAGAAAACTAAAGAAAAAAAAGGAAGAAAAATAATCAAATAAATAAAAATGTCTGGAATTATGCATGGAGGAGAAAACCCTCTTCTAAATATTTGTTACAGTGCTCTGTGTGAAAAGTAGTATGACTACCTTTGGTTTATTTGCATAGGAAATGTGAATGTATGTTTGATCATAATCTTAGGAGTTTAAGGGACCATGCAGCTTAGTCTATACTGTATGTGTGGGAATGTTTGCTAGGCATATGTCATCTGTGGGATGGCAATGAGATGGCACTGAGATAAGAGAAAGAGCAAAATAAAGGTCTTTGAATATTTCTTATTCTTTTAAATCTATTGCATGCCCAACATCAATTTAAATAATTGCCCCTAAGTTAAATGATGATTAGCATGGTATCTCTAGACATTTCCTGGTTTTGTTCTTAAAAACCCTATTCTGCTGGAATATTTTTACCTTTTATTTATTTATTTATTTATTTACTCTTTCAAGAGAAAAGATGAAGATTCAAAGAACCTTAAGTAAAATTTCTGTCACATGATACATTCATGACTACTGGACATTCTTCATAACTTCTATGCCTTTCCGCTTGTTTAGTGATTTACATAAGCATAAATAGAAGTCACATCAATGTACAGGTTGTTTGTTTGTTTTTTAATTAGCTGTGGTTCTTGTACAGTAGGAGGGCTGTCAAACAAACCTCTTGGATCCTCTTATAATTGGAAAGTACTTCATGGGCAACCTTTGGTGAGGACAATTAAGTGTGTAGTCTTAATGGGTATCGAGTGTAAACCAAGGTCTGTTGTAACATTTACATTGAGTCTTTCTGAATTCTGTATAAGTAGAAGCCTGAATGTGAGTAGGGCCACTTCAGAGCTTTGTCCCTACTAATCTACCAGATACCAAGTTTACCTGTAAGGAGATTTGTGCTGCGATCATTGTTAATGTTGAGCTTCCTTTTCCCTTTGAAACATGGTCAACAAATTTCAAGAGAGGGTCCATAAACCCCCTTGAATGCTCTATCCCTAAATTTTGAATGTTGTGTCTTGGAGAAGACTGTTGTTAGGAATCAGGAATGAAAACTTTCTATGGGTTCAGGGATACCTACGTGAGAAAAATACTACATACCATTCTAGTGGAAAAAGCTTCCTGTTAATCAGAAAGTTGATTTCACAGCTCGTTCATTTGATACCTGTGTTCAGCCCTGTCTCTTCCCACAGACTGGGACAAGCCAACTTCTCAGTCATATGCATCTCTGCTTCTCTTGTTGCAAAATAGTGAATAACAATACCCTTTGCCTTGTTTGCTTAAACACAAGCTCTGCAGGCAGGAAAGAATTCTTTATTATGCATATGAACAACATCTGGCCTAATGTGCCAGGTGTACAAATCATTTATTTATGTAATTAGCTAAAAAGTAAGCTAAACTGTGATAACAAATCCACGTAGACAGACTGTAAGGTAAGTAGGCTTAATTCTCTTTTTTTAAAGTGTGTAATAATTCAGATTTGCTATGGGGCAAAAATCATAGGAATCATCCCCAGTTGAGCTGACATAGGATCATGTGATATACAGTCACCTAACCACTTATTCATGTCTTTGAGCCTTTATGCACTTGCCCACAATGCTCTTAGTAAAGTTAAGTTATATTTGGAGTGTCAGCTGTAGTAGACTTCAGGGGGTACTCACCAATACTTAGGCAATGCCTATTTTTGTCCTTGGGATACTTAAGAAATGAGGAAATTGCAGGAAATCTCCAGAGGAGCTTTTGATCTCTTATCAATTAAATGTCACCGAAATAGGCAGAAATTTGGGAAAGTAGAGGCTTTTGACAGTGCTACCAGACATAGATTTGAATTTTGGGTAGAGGCATGGAGCGGGACGTGGTGATGCTTGTGGGTCCTTTTGAATTGGGATTTTATATGATTTTATGATTTTAAGATTCAAACTGCTTGTACTCTGCATTAGTCTATCTGCAGATTAGCACAGAACAGGAGCAACAAGTTTCTACATCTTGCTAATGTGCTTGGCTGAGATCTAGAAATGGAAAACATAATTTTCTGTGCACTATAGCACTTGCTGCATTTCTGCTGAGATGTTTGTACTGTAGATATAGCATGTAGGAGAATACATTAGTCTAAGGGGTACTTAAGTCCAAGACAAACACAAAGTATGCAAAACTGTTAGAGCATTTCCAGATAATTATTAGAATAAATAACCATATCATCTCAGATAGATCTTCATCAAATTCTGTTCTTGAGTAGGCAATATACATTTTGAAAAATACAATAAAATTTTGCTAGATTCACAACAATCACAAAAATACTTCCTCTCCTCTCCTCTCCTCTCCTCTCCTCTCCTCTCC
>JAOWBP010004700.1:4268899-4284000 GCA_028571105.1 Tragopan temminckii | reverse complement strand
CCTCATATTTCAGGGACTGTATTTTGATTCAGACCTTGTACATCATGTAGCACAGTGGGGTTCTTATATGTCAATTCTAAACATGATGGTAACTGCACTAACAACTGGAGGCAAACCAAGAAAGGCACTACCAATGCAGATCTAAGACACATCAGACAGAAAAATGAGTGAAACATTAAGCAAAATTTATTCTCCCAGTCAGTATAAACAAAAATAACAAAAATAAACAAACATAGTTAATTAACATTCTGTACATATGTATAAAAAATCTGAAGATAACCAAAACTATCATTGATCATCACAAGTTTTTGTTTAAAAATATACCCTAAATATGTGACATAATCTCTTCCTTCTGCACCAAACTGAATAAAATCTTTTTGTTTGTCCCTTTGGATTTTGGTGTTTCATGTAATAAATCCAATTTTCCTTTCTTTTAAATGTAAAGTACAAATAAAATATAGTTTTCAAAGCTATAAAATGTTTGGAATAGCAAGATAAATAATTGAATTTACTATGTTTTTTTTTTTTTTTTCTTAATGTTGTTAACTATTCTTTTTTTAAATATATAATTTTTATTTGTATTCCCTTTTCTCCAACATCACAGATATATAAAAGTGAACATTTTCAGCAAAAGGGGAATGTTTTTGATGTAAATAGCCATTTGGTAGAATACCAAACCAACCTCACTTGTATCATTTTGTGGAAGACAGAATGCTAATTAAGGTCCTCCCAACATGTGATGCTTGAACTACTCCCTGTTGAAAACAATATTCTGCTAGAGTACTGGAAATGATTTTAGGCTCCTGGAGAATGTCATTACCAGTGAGAGATCAGAAAATAGGTGTGCGGTAAAACATCCCTTGCCTCCCTTAAAAGAAGATAGCCACATGCATTTAATTCAAAGAAGAGATGTATGAGACTGCCCCCAAAGAGGGGCCCTGGGTACCAGATACCAAATGATTGAAGGCAGCTACCTACAGTCTTGATCAGGAGTCTGAGCTCAACATATGGCCAAGATTTTCTGACAAACCCCAGTGTTCAGTGTTTTTTTTCCTTCTCCTTTCTCATCCCTTGGCTTTCCTTTGTGAAAACTCTTTGAGGTTCGTTATGCTTTTATTTCATCCTTTGGAATAGCTGAGGTGCCCTAGAGGTCTGTTCTTTGAGGCAAGGACTGTTAAGTGAATGCCTGTTTTCCAGCATGTTCCAGTCAAAGTGATTTAGATGACAGGTAGAATGACACTGTTAACAGTCTGGTACCTGACAGTAACTAGCACACACAAGTCATCCAAATTTCTTTGAAGAAATAACATACACTATAACTGCAACTCACACTTTGCACTGTTTTTCCCTGCATGGATATTTGCCTGTATAAATGTGGTAGGTGTATAAACCACATCAGAATATCTCTTTCCAAAGGTTTCTTTGGTATTGCTGTTAGACAAATTAATTTATCTGTTAAAAACACAAGAAGGAACATGTAAATTCATTAGGGATGTTGATTTGTTATTGGGAACTAACCCATGGTTATTTTTATGAATCTCTGTACTTTCTTCCTGTGGACACTAGAACTACCATCCAGGACATGAAAAGGATGATCTCATTCAGATAGATTCTTCAGTTCATGTGTCAATTTTCTTTCCAAATTTTCATGTGAATATTGTGCTGAAATGAATTTGAAATCACAGAATCACAGAATGGCCCAGGTTGGAAGGGACCTCAAAGATCACGAATCTCGAACCCCTATGCCACAGGCAGGGCCACCAACTTCCACATCATGAAGGAAAAAAGATAAGCAAATTCTGCTTCCGTGCGTAACAAGCTGTAATAAAGCAGATTGTCCATTTGGATTGAGATGTAAATGTATCATATGTTTAACCACATGATTTTCTGCTCAAAGATACAGATCGATCTGGGGAGCTGACAGGAAGCTGCAGAATCATACACACTTCTCAGGTTTATAAGTCCTTCTTAAGAGCGTAACAGCTAAGATGGTTCTTTGTCTTCTGTTTTAGAGATGATCTGCACCCTGTGGCTTGTCTTAGGTTGTGCTTTTCAAAATATGATGAAAATATATCTCTTGAAGTAGTCCTGCAAACACAAACTCCTGTTAAATATGTTTACTCACATGTGAAAGGATTATTTGTACAAATAGGCCTTAGATGAGAGAAGTATTGACTAAACCTGGTATAAAAGCTTTGTGAATGTTCACTTAACTGGGCTTAGTAATATCACAGATTTTCGGAAGCCTGTAAAAAGCTCAGGGAAAAGGAATTTGGAAAAATGAAAGATTTCTTCTTCAGTCTCAGTGGCTGATCCTACAGGATTTATACTGAAAAAAGGAAGTTGTACAAACTTCAGTAGAAGTATGGACCTGTAATATGTTTAATCACAGAATAGAAAATGAGTAAAATCAAATCCTTTTCTTCCTGCTTTCATGACATATGTATGTTTCTTATAGGACAGCAGAAATATTTCAGTTAAGAAGGCTGGAAGCTTCCATTGCAAGTGCACAACAATTCTGTGCTTAATATGTTACTAGAAGATGAAGCCTGTAACATCCAGCAGATAAGCTCTCATAATGCTAGTGCTGTCTGTGTACAACACATTTTTTCAGCTCAGTTTCTCTTCAGAAAGTTTGATCTGGAACATGAAGAAGGAATTGGAACAGAGTAGTAGATAGACTGAGGAAACATTCATTGCTATCTTTTGCATTTTTCTTGGCTCTTCCCTTCCTTATTTATTGAGCTTATCAGTTATTCAGCATGGAGAAAGGGAATTTTAAAAATGAGTACTCTTTTATTTATCCTGATGAAGAAACTGTTCAAACATATGTTCAACTCCAGAAATGAGCTGCAGACTTCATAAGACTTTGGGCACATGTTAGGCACAGGATGTAGAGACTTACATATTTCCATATTTTTTGTTGAACACATGGCCTCATTTTGGAATGAGAGGTTATGCAGAATCTACAGATAAGTATTTGGGCTTCGTACATAGAACTTGTTGAGATTTGATAACCACCTCAGATGAACAGAACAGAAAGTCAAAACAATGAGAAAGGACTGACATACAGGAAGGCAAAAGAATATAAGAAGGAAGCACTTACCTGGAAAGTTGTCTCCGTGCCTTCAGAATACAAAGCCTGGATTAGCGTAAGCATCCATCTCTTCCTCTCTGAGTGACAAACATTGTTTTGATTAAAATGAAAGCTGAATCCATTGTCATTTCTTATGAAAACCTTTAGTGGCATTGCAGCTTTCCTTCACTGTAATGCCTTCTTCAGCTTGCGAGTGCTCAAACTCACATATCCCATCTGGCTATCAGGATATTTCTTTTGGATGACAGCAATACTTCCAAAACAGAAGAAAAATTTGGACCTTTTCACTCTAAGGAAGGTGGAGACCACAGATTTCCCTCTTAGCTGAGTTCTCTGCTACATCTCATATATAGTGCCCAATTTAGGAAAATAAGATAACTTTGAACTGTGAGAGATAAATTGAGAATTTATCTTTCCTAGCTTTATTAACATCTGAATGATTCCCCCACCACACACCCCTCCACACACAGAATCATAAAATGGTTTAGGTTGGTGGAATCTAAACTGGGAGGTTATCTGGTTCACCCCTCTGCTCAAGGAGGGTTCCCTAGACTATTGCCCAGGACCATTTCTTCATCTCTTTCTTTGTTTCTGAAATGCTATAGAAGCAGGGTCCTAACATCACTTGAAAAAGAACAAGTGAGCAAAGGAGGAGATGGTGTCCAAATGTTCTCTCAATATGATAACAATTAATAAAGCTTCTGTCTGTCATGTCTTATGTTTTACTGGCATTATTGTGCCTTTGGAATCCCTGCATGCTCTCAGCAGTGCTGTTTCTTAATTTCTCCTCTGTAATTCTTTATATTAACAATAACAGTAATAATGGAATCACAGGATAACTGGTGTTTTAAAGGAACACTATAATCCACCTATTTCAATATTCCCTCCAAAGCAGAGAAGACTTCAAAGCTACATTATTGTCAGGACCTTGTGCAAGCAGTTTATAAATGTCATCAAGAATGTAGAGACCTCAACCCCTCTTCAGATCTGTTTCACTGTTTGAACACCCTTATTACATTTTTCCCTGTATTTGTTACAGTTCAGCTTGCTGCTTACTATCTCTCATTCTGTCACTGGACAGCTCTGAGAATAACCTGGATCCATATTTTTCCAAGTCTCCATGAGGTAGTGAAACAGTGAATAAACAAGGCCTTAGTTGCTTTCTCCATAGGGAGATCAGAGTCTGCTCCACCAGCATCTCTGTGTACATCTTGCTTTCCAGACGCTTGATCATCATGATCTTTTGTTAGACTACCTCTGGTCTATGTACATCTGTCTTGTGCTGGGAGTGCTCTGCCTAAATGCAGTCCATGATGCTGTCGGTCTTCTTGTTTGCAAAGGCACACACCTGCTAGCTCATGATCAGCTCACCCACCAGGGCTTACCCCAGGTCTTCTTTTGCAGAGCTGTTTCCTAGCTCCCACTCAAATAAAATCCTAATTATAATAATAGAAAAAGCACACAAAGAACTCTCATTAACAGGGTTAAATCAGTATTCCCTGTCCTGCTCAGGAAGGGAACACTGAGAGCAATGCAGGAAGGGGAGATGTGGCCCTCCTTCCTACGGGGAGCTGGGCCAGCAGTGCCAGGGAGAGCAGTACGCCTACCGTGTTTGTTTTTCATAAGGGGAAGGGAGTATTTGCTGATCTGCTGTGCCTGTGTTTAAACTGAGTTCAGGACTCTAATTGCCTAATGTTTTCTGGAGTGTATTTGCTTGCTGTCTTGACTGGCTTTGGACTGGAGTGTGTTTGTTCTGAGTGATTTTGGAGTTTGTTTGCTTTGAGGGAAAGTGGGGATTTGTCTGGACTGAAACTTGCGGTGTGCCTGTGCCAGCTGCTTCACACGAGGAGTTTCTCTTCCCTGGGGGCACTACTTTCAAGCTTCAGCCTTATTTTTCCTCTCATGCAGAAAGGGGTCACCAGTTTTTCCCGTTTCATCTCTCTTGCAAAAGGAATTTTTTAGGAAGGAAAAAAAAAAAAAGAGAGAGAGAGAGAGAGAATTCCCTTTAAAATCATTTTTTTAACTACTTCTTGATGTTGTTGTTTTGTTTTCTTCCAGAACTACAAATTGAATACATTCATTTCTTATTTGTAGGCGAAAGTATGTCCAATCTAAAATTAAACAGGTACAGCTATAGATTTATTTCCTGCAAGGAAAATGCCAATTACAACTGACAAACGAAAAGCTTAGAGTTAATTATATATGTGGTCTATATGTTTGTATTGTCAACTAGTCTCCTGGATGTAGGCAATACATCACTTTTTAAAAAGTAGATTTCAGGACCTAATAAATGGATGGCAAAGATGGGCAATTTTCCAAGAGGAAAAGCATAAATAAAAATAGAGAAAGAAAAAGTTTCTTTTTGTGTTTCTCATCAGCAGTATAATGGCAGGAGAATTTCAAAGGAATTGAAATAAAATAGGAAAGTAAAAGTATTTTATAGGAGTTACCTTAGAAAATATGCATCAGCTGTTTCAGTGCAGCTTTTTTTAATTCTAATTGTTTCTTTTCTGAAATGTATTTTGAGTGATTAGACAGCATAGACGAAGCATAGACCAAGAAAGCGAAAGTGGAGACATAAACTTTTCCCTAAGAGAATTGTAGGAAAGGAGCTATGAAGTGTCAACTAAAGCTTGGTGAGTAGGGAAAGGTTTCTTTCAAAGAAACAAAACCCTGCTACACTGCTTGGAAAGACTGGGAGAATGGAATCCTTAAAACGTCAAGAGAACTGAAGCATTTCATTTTATGTATCTTCAGTGATTACGAAAGCACTGTATACTTACATGTTTATCTGCAGTTTATCAGTTATCCACTAGATGTCTCTGATTATTGCACAGGGTTTCAGACCAGTTCAGTTTCTGGTAAACAAAGGAGACAAAACTGGATCTAGGAAAGTACAGAATCCTCTTTATGTAGATTTCAACTTACATTTGCTATATTAGATAAATGTACTACTTTTAAAACACTTTTGGTTCTGCATACTGCAGTAATGTCAATATTTCATATATACAAAATGCCTTTTATCACAAAAGAGCCAGGTGTGGATCCTTCTTGTAACTTCCAGTTTTCCTCCTTTTTGTAACTTTTGAATTGTGTAAATAAGTGATTTCTGATTTTTCACTGTAAGTTAAAACAAGTCTAATGCTCTCCACAGTAGGTAGTCTATCAATTTGACAGATTACAGCACTGTGACATGCCAAAATTACATAGTTACATTATTTATTTACAAATGTGCCAGATAATAAATAAAATTTATTTAATAAATACTAATTGTGTTCACTGAAGTTACTATTGTTTTGTTTTGTTTTGTTATGTTATGCATCCAAAAGAAACAGTTGTGAATACTGAAAATGGTGTACTGGCCAAATTGAACCAAGTCGAACACATCACTATCAAAAATTTCCTGGAGCTTTTGACTGAAAAGGCAATATCCAACACATTTTTCCTAAACGTAGTATGTTTGGCCAAGTCTTTCCAGGCCAGAGTGATGATGATAAGGGAAACAGTTTTATGCACAAGTGCATATCTAGTTTTTGTAACATAGAGCCCAGTTCCATGCTGTCTTTTCTTTACAAAATCATGTATAGTGAGTTTCAAAGTATACATAAGATGGAATTGATCTGGAACTGAGCTACATAAACCTGTATAATTTAAAGTGAAACTGAATATACTGAATATAATGACATGTTTAGTTCAGGAGCTATTCAATTTGTAGCTGTCTTTTTATGTCCCCTGTAGATCCAAATGGGAAATGATATCTTGTTGAGGAAGGAGACAGTGTTGGTACACTGCAGAAACATGCAGGTTTAGCTGTTTACTTTTCTTAAAAAATCCCTCAAGATTGGAGGGAATCTGAATCTGATAACCCAAGTGCCACCTTCAATTTCACCATCTCTTTAATAATGTTCAGAAGTGGGTTAGGACCTCTGGGATGTGTTAAATGTATCACTTCATCATGGTAATGATCATTGGAAAGGTTTATTCATTGCCATTGTTGGCAACAATTTTTTTTTCTCTGTGCTATGCCAGCCATACTGAAGGAAAGCATCTCCCTATTCCACATTGTGATTAAGTGTGCTGGGATGTCAAACACGGAAAGGGCTTCTTGGTAGAGAGCAAAAGTGATAGAAATAGGAACTGAGATTCACAGGGAGATAAATGAGTAGGAGAGATTTATTGACGAAGCATAGATAGTGCTAAGAGTAGAAGTTAAAATAGCAGAAAATGAGGTTCAAGGGAGTAAATTGAGGAAAGAGATTTGTACTACAGGGAGAAGCAGCAAATGGAAAGTGTGTAGCCATGATAAAAGAGCATGAGAAACACAGACAAGAAACAGAGATGGGAAGCTATAAACACCTCCTGGTCCTCCCGTGTGGATAACCCATTTTAGCAATCTACCTGCAGTGTCATTACTGGAAATGAAACTTGGTATTTACATGATGACTTTGAAAGGTGGCAGGCCATGTGTATTGCTGCTGTAATCCCAGTGGTGTCACCACAGACTGTGAAGTTCCTCTGGGGAGAGCACACTTGGATGTTACACCTGCAATTAATAAACCTCAGCGTATCTTGGCTCCTCTTTTCTGATCAAGGCAGTGGCTCATGATAAACCAGACATAACAGCTGGCTTGAGGCTGCTCTTAGGAACCAGGCTTACTGGCAAGGCTGGTTTTGCTCTTGCTAGTGTAGCTCTTACCCTGTTCTTTAGTGTACTCCTGCAACAGACTTGAACCAGAGCTGTAAAAAGTTAGTTTGAGCAGTATTTACTATACTTAGCAGTATGATAAATGTTTCTACTGGATATAAATTAAATGTTAGAAGAAGAAATGATTACGTTTTCTTGGATCTATATGCAGATAAGATTTGTAATGAATGTTGATGGAGAACATCTTAGCTAATTTTGCTAATATTTCAGTGCAGAGGCAAAGGGATCTGGTGGGTAAGATGTCATATGACATGTAAACATAGAGGAATTGACTCTTCTAAGAATGTAGTCAGATGGGTAGTTTATGCTGCAGTTTGGGCTATAAGAACATGTACCTTATTTAGTTACTCCTGCATTGATGATGCTCAAGTCAGAATGTACTCTGGCCCAGCTGAACTAGAACTCATTTCAACTAAGGGCATGCATCTTATCACTGACTTAGATTTATACTGATCAGAGAACTGATCTGAAAATACTGTAATTAAAAAAAGAATTACTCAAGGTGCTTAAATCAGAGATTACAAGCTACTGTGACACTGAAGTAACTAGCAGTGTAACAGTTCAGTGGAATTGGTATTAGATGTTCAGACTTTTCAGTAGAGGCATATCTCAGAGCTGTGATCACAGGTGTTAGAGCTTGAGCACTCAGAAAAAGAAAACGTTAACAATTAACTATATAAAGACTTCCAAGGGTACTAGTCAATTCAACTAGGTCTTAAACAGTGTGGTCTTTGCTATAAGCAGGCAAGTAAAGCATCAACACTCCTGTTTCAAAGTCAGAATGGGGAAAACATTTTATTCAGAAATCAGGCAGAATATGCTGTACTCTCTTCTTTCAGTGGTTTCACAGAATCACAGAATGTCAGGGATTGGAAGGAACCTTGAAAGATCATCTAGTCCAATCCCTCTGCTGGAGCAGGAACACCTAGATTAGGTCACACAGGGACGCATCCAGGTGGGCTTTGAATGTCTCCAGTGAAGAAGACCCCACAACCTCTCTGGGCAGTCTGTTCCAGCATACTGTCACCCTTACCATGAAGTTTTTTCTCATATTTATGTGGAACTTCCTATGTTCCAGCTTGCACCCACTGCCCCTTGTCTTATCTTTGGATGTCACTGAGAAGAGTCTGGCTCCATCCTCATGACACTCATCCTTTTCATAGTTATAAACACTAACGAGGTCACCCCTCAGTCTCCTTTCCAAGCTTAAGAGACCCAGCTCCCTCAGCATTACCTTGTAAGGGAGACACTCCACTCCCTTAATCATTTTTGTGGCTCTGCACTGGACTCTCAAGCAGCTCCCTGTCCTTTTTGAACTACGGGGCCCAGAACTGGACTAAATATTCCAGATGCAGTCTCACCAAGGCAGAGTAGAGGGGGAGAGTTTGAGATGCATGGTTCTGGCTTCTCTGTTTCAAAGCAAGCCACATTCATGTGAAGAAGTCTACAAGTTATACCAGCTTGGAATAAATAAATAAATCTTGACAGCATCTGAAATCAATGGCTCACATCTTGAATTCTGTTCTCTATGATCCATAGATATTGGGTTAAGGAGATGCAATGAAAGAAGTTATCCCTCTACCCACTAGTGACAATATGAAATATACTTTTATTCACTTTTTGTTTGACCAGTGACTTCTCTCAAATTACACTGCATTTTTAGGAGGGCCAGCTCTTTCAAACAAACCACTTTCAAATCCAAACACAACTCTGCTTTAATTTTTTTTCACATAAGCACCTACAGAGAAACAACCACAGACACAGCTTGGCAAATCAAATGATATCTCTGCTCTAGGAAGGAAGAAGAAGATTATAGCTGTCCTGTCTAATCTTAAATATTTGAGACATACTGAATTACTGTACTGATGAGACCTGTGATTTCCATGAGAAAATGAGATGTGAATTCCTTCTGGGAAGGTGTTCAACTTTAATGGAAACATGCATGTTCCCTTAGGCTGGGATATGACTGGCAATGTACCATCTATCCTTAAATCTACTGATTTCTTATCCTGCTTGCCATGTGCAGTTTTATCAGCAAAGAAGCTGTTCCACATTTAGAACAAGAATCCATTGCAGACCAGCTCTGGTGAAAGAACATGAGTGTATCTGATATCCTAGATGCCATATTTGAGGAAAAGAGAGATTATGTCATCCAGAAACTTCCAGCTGCACACATTTCAACACTTGTGGGGTCCACTCCCAATTATTTATTTACTACAGAGAAGTCAGAGGAAGTGTTATTTCATCCCAGATTCTCTCCTCCATCCATCTCTGTCCTCTCCAGCATTCAAATAGTGGAACAGGTGAAATTTTCTTTCCACATCCTGCACAGTAAAGTCAAAGAAAATATGCAGGTTTTTTATTTTTCTACTTTAAGAAGGCAAGAAGGATAGCAAATTAAAGCATACTGAAGACCTTGAAATCTTTGATAGTTAGACACAAACCTCACACCTGTGCTGATTCCCCAACGTTTTTTGTTCTCCTGTAATCCTCTGCTCTGATTGACCTATCACAGACATCCACTAGCATCCTTAATCAACTCTTCTCCCCTTCCGGTAGTGATTGGCCTTTAATACTGATTCACTGGGTAGTCTGTCCTGGAATTTGGGATGAAATAGGCGAAAAGAGATCAGCAACTGAAAATAAATGAAATAAAATAACAAAATAATAAAATGAATAAAAAAAATAAAATAAAATAAAATAAAATAAAATAAAATAAAATAATAAAATAAAACATCTTTAAATTCCAAATGATGTTAGATATCTTATACAGGGGTGTTCATAATCCTTCATGAAGAGCATAGCATTATGATTTAACTCCAGTTAATACATTCTGCATCTGTCTTTCTGTCATATTCTTAACCAAAAAGAAAACAACTCCCCCCCCCCCGCAAAAGACAGGTCATAAATCTCAAATCCTATTATTGGAATTAGTTTCAAAATACTTTAACACTTATTGACAAGGTTTTATTTGAGACTGATTGGTTAGGAACAGTGCAGGTAGCAGTACATGTTTTCATTTGAAAACCTACAGACAATGGGTTTGATATGGAGAGAGTACACTTGAGGAATGAATGAATGGGGAGAGGGACAAAGAGTAGATGGATAAATAGAAGAAACTTATTTTCATCACTGGAAGTAAATAGAGTTTTTCCTTTAACCTCAGGCCAATATAAATGGATGTGTATAGGTTGGAAAAAAAAAAGATATAAAACATGAAGTGTAGAGACTTGTCTTCCAGCTCATTGTTCAGGTGATAGATGACTTTGTAAATGTCACAGAACTTTTTCCCTCCCATATGAAAAAGAAAGAATCTGATCAATTCCTCCCCACTCCCCCCTGCATCCTCAGGCAACTTCTGCAACCGATGCAAAGCATAGCATTCAGTGTCAAAGCCTGTTACATGCTGCTATCTCCTAATAATATTAAAATGAAAATGAAAGTAGCTCCCAAACAATCTTTAAATCAATCCTAATATGATCAAATTTAATATCTCGTTTTTTTTTCTCTTCCTCCTCTCCACTCCTTTCCTTGTCTCTTGAGCGTTTACTACAGCATTTTGTCTGCAACAATGGATTCAATTGTCACATTGGTGATTGGTGTCCAGTCTCTTAAGTTTGACATAATTGTTCTGTTCAGAGGGTTGCTGTACCTATCTTTTTAATGTGATTTCTTTTTCTTTTCTTTCTTTTTTTTTTTCTTTTCTTTTTTTTTTTTTTTTTTTTTTTCTTCTGACCTGAGGCTGCAGCATGCTTTTGGTGTAATTGAACTGACCGTAAGAGGATAAGAACTTTTACAATGACAGGGAAGGGAGCAGTTTCTGCCTATTCTGCTCTAAAGATGGCTTGTACTTTCCAGACCTTGCCTTTCTATTTGCTAGCCTTAATGCTTACCTGAACTGTTATTGCTGGTGTACAGAGTTTCCCTGGTTTTTGCTGCTGCTATGAAGTAGCTACAATAAAGCTATCCTTTGACATATTTCGTAATTCTGAACTGTGCTTGATTTTTTCTCTGAAAAACTAAAAGCGTTTAAAGACATCTGGAAAGGTATATAAAACAGTTATCCCACAGAATTATCTTCTTATATAAAATATTTATTTATTTATTTATTTAAGATCAAACATTGTGAAGTGGACTAAACTCCATTTTCAGTGCTTCTGTCATTATATTTTGGAAAGACTGATATTACAGAATGCAAAACAAAACTTCAATGTTCTGTCTGAGGAATGATTGTAAGAACTCTTACAGCAAGAAGAAGAGCTGTCTAAGAAGGGGAGGAGGGAGTTGGTACTGCTTGTTATAATAATTAATATAGCTTATATAGCTTACTTTGCAAAGATGTAAATATACTGAGTACTGGATCCCAAAATATCACATAAAATGAACATTTGGCTCTCAGAAACTCATTTCAGAGTGGAATTCCAGATAGGTGATGGCTCATAGCTATTATTATTAAATAGTTTAATAACAAGGACCTGCATTAAATATATATATAAGTATATATATATATATGTATATTATTTTATTTTATTTTATTTTTTTGAAGAGCATTTTCAGCTGACATAAATTTGGGAAGAGTAGTAAATAATGAGCAAAATACGTAAGTTAGTTAGAGCTCTCTAGATTGCTTGGTAAGTTGGGTGTAAGTGAACAACAGGGAATAAGTATTCTGTTAAAAATCCAGAGGTGAAAAAGGATTAAAGCTGACTATACAAACAGAAGGATAACACAAGGAGGTAGTGACCCATTTTTTAAACATGGCTATAACTGCTGCTCTTCCAGACTCCTTTCTTAAAATCTTTTTCATTGCAGAGTTCAGACATAAATTATTCTTATGTCTCCCTGTATGAATTCAGTATTTCATTTGATTTGGCTTGACAGAGGTAAAACACCTGTGGAGATCTGATTAGTCTGTAAGTATCTATGAAAAGAGCATTGTGGACAAAGCTGCAGTTTTGTTCAAAGGTTGGATGTTAAAGCTACAGAAATTCAAACTGAAAATAAAGTGTAGACTTAAACAGCAAGATGATTAACCGCAGGAACTATTTACCAAAGGAGGCAGTAGATTTTCCATCTCTGGGTGTTTTTAAAATGGGTTTGCTAGACTTCAAACATACAATTTGGACTTCATGTAGGAATTAATGTAAGGAACACCCAGGGATTGCTTTGTGGAAAGAAGTTTTCCTTCATCCATATTTCTAGAGAAAATACACTGCCAGCAATGTCAGTTAGTGTGAGAAGTTCTCCTTGCATTACCCACCAAGCTCCATTCAGATAGCCATGTGGACACAACCCAGAGAACTAACAATGCACTGTTAATGGTCTATCTCCTTTCAAGGTAGCACCTATTTTGCCTATTTTATACTCGGATTTATTTTTTTTTTTCTGTTGTTTTGTTTCCAGTCCAAAATTTGGCACTGCTTCAAGATCTGTGCTATAACTTAGAAATAAATCCTTAAGTCTCATGATATAACTACTTTTGTCACAGTAATCACCTGAGCAAAACACATTCCTGTTGTGAAGCTTGATAGGTTCATTGAGCTTCACATAGCCTGTAATGAGGTTTGAGATGCTGGTTGAAAAGTGATAAGTATTGAGTGAAATCATTGTTAATATTCTTTAAAATCTCCCAGCTTTAGTGGCACCCATTTAGACATGCTGAGAATATTAGCAGAGTATTAGTCAAGATATACATCAGCACCTTTCTCTCTTCAACCTTCTTTGCTATAAGAACAGAGAATTAATTTTGTCCGTAGATTCAGCACTGAATTATTCGGGCTGGAAGAAGGACCCTAGTGGGTGGCATATCTTGTGCTTGTGCTTCACAGCAAGACTGAATTCATTTTCCTTAAGCCATTACTGTTAGACTGATTATAAGTCCGCCCTTCAAAGCTTCTAAGTGAAAGTGGTTCTGTGACCTCCCTTGGCAGTTTGTTCCATGGCTCTAACTATCCTAATAGTTATAAAGTTTGTCTTAATCATTAACTTAAATTTACTCTTTGTTGCAACTTCATCCCATTACTTCTTGTTCTGACCTTGGCGACTAATTAGAATAATTGGCCCCTGACCTCCTTCTATTATTCTTTATGTATTTGGAACAGAGATGGGTGTAAGCCAGAAAATGTGGTATCAAATAATCCTAATGCCCTGACAGCCTGGAAAAAACATACATCCTTGAGACTTCTGTTTGACCTACAGGAAGGGTAAAAGCCATGTCCAAAAGTTAGAAGAGCATTCTGTCTTTAAAGAAGTTGTCTTTTTCTAGAGTTGTTATGCAGGTTGAAGAAATCATCCCAACTAGCAAGAAAAAGGTATCTTGCTGAACTGGCCACAGCTACTGGTTAATCAATGCAGTTCTCCCCTTACTCAACTGGAAAGGTAGCAATGAGGCAAGTAGTAAGTAGCTCAGAGTAGTCCAGAGGTTTCCACTGGGGAACTTGCCTGGCATTCAGTGTTACAGAAACTGAACAATGCCGGGTCTTAGCTGATTCATCCAACAAGGCTGGGATTTGTCAGCATCCCTACTTCTCGGAGGAAGAACAGAGAAGACAGGTTAGACATTTAAAGATATTTGAGGAATCCATGTCTCTCTAAGACACTAATCTGTATCACATCCTTTCCCTCACTCTGGAACTTATCTGTTTAGTTTAGGATTCAGAATCTTCTCCATGATTACAGATGTAGTTCACTTTGTAGGTCACCCTTATTTCTGAGACGGAGGATTATTAAGATTCAAAATACTTATATTTTCTATGGCATACACAGTTCTCGGTAGTGACAATGGCCTATTCAAAAGAGTTATTTTTCATTGAATAATTGTACAATTTTACTATATTTTTGTCTTATTTAAATGAATCAAATTTCTTGGAAGGAGGTTGGATAAGTCACAAAACTTTATTTCTTTCCCAAAGAGTTTATAATTTCTGTTCCACACAAACTTGGATGTACGTAAAGCTCTTTTCCAATGTTACATGTTGAACTGAGGAACTTGTATCCGAAAGATACTTATGATCTTGAGATCATAACAACTTTGATAATCTCTTAATGCAGGGCATTAGAATGTCATATATTTTCAGCCAACTCAGGCACAGAATATATCCAGAGAATGTGGTGGTTTTAAAGGAAAAGTAGCTTCTCCCTTCTCTCTTGTTGCGTGTGCACCCCGTGGTTAGGTCAGCCATTGGCATGGTCTGAAGCTGTCCACAAATGTTGCAGAAAAAGTCTGTCATGGTTTTATGACTTTTGGTTATCAGTATTCCACATCATAACATCATGTAATGCACTGGGGGTTTGACTGTT
>JAOWBP010004700.1:4251517-4268799 GCA_028571105.1 Tragopan temminckii | reverse complement strand
TTTTCAAGCCTTTTCTGGCTGCCTGGCCCTTGTCTATCACTTCTATTTCTGCATCTGCTCCTTCACTCTTCTCTTCCCTCCCCTTCTCTGCACAGCTGCAGACAAAGCAACACTTCCTTTTTCCACTCCACAGTTGTATTCTGATTCAGAACACTGTGAATTTTTCCACCCGCATGCTCCAGATTTATTTTAGGTGTGACCTGTATTTGGGGTGGTAGTTCCTATTGTTTCAACTGCTTCTAAACAAAGGGTCATTTAATTGTTCCCTCATTCAGCTTCAAGAGGAGGTGGCTGCTAGGCACACTCACTTCCCCGAGATTTTCCCAGTTGTAACAAAGACATTTCATTATATTGTTCAAAATTAAAATACTGAGAAAAACAGGCTAAATAGATTTGGGCAGATGAAACTCCATGGAGAGGAAGAATATGAAGCATGAAGAAAGGAGAAAGACAGCGAAAGAAAGTGATTGCAGAAAAAAAAAAAAAAAAAAAAAAAAAAAAAAAAAAAAAAAAAAAAAAAAAAAGATAAATGCAGATTTAAGTTACAAAAGTGTTCTAAAATGTCCCCAAGGAGAAATACAGGACTTTATTCAGAAGAGGGAAGTCTTATCAGGGGTTACAGTGTATAAATATTGAAAAGCTCCCTAACAGGTTAGCCACACTGCTAGATGTCAGCATGTTCTTTTTAAGATCCAACTTGCAGCAAATTGACTGTGAAAGGAGGGAGGGGGGGGGGAAAAAAAAAAAAAGAAAAAGTTATTCTCCCTGCCAATAACACCTCTGTGAAATCCCCTTAAAGGACAGATCTTCTTGTACCTATGCTTTTCTTCTACAAGCTACCATCTGCTGTAATGCATCTCTATTTTAAGATTTGGAGTCATGTGACTTAAATCCACATTAGTATTGATTGTACATGATTGCCTTTGTTGATTCTTCCTGGGACACAACTTGCCTGCATCCAACTTTATACATAGTTGTACCTTGGATTTTTCTTCTACCCCTTCTCTTACACTTTTTCTTTATTTTTTCTTCTATACTTTTTAGTATTCTTTATACTCTAGTAGTGTGTGGAAAATTTCAGCAGTTAGAGCCGTGCTACACTGTACACGCAACAAGTGTTTCTCAAAGAGAAAAAATATATATATATATAAGTCAGTATAATACAAAATTAATAGAAAAAAATACAGTAGGAAAGGCCTAGTATTAGATATGGAGGTTGGTGGCCCTTCATACAGCAGGGGGTTGGAACTTGATGATCTTTGAGGTCCCTTGCAACTCAAGTCATTCTATGATTCTGTGATTCTATGAAAGAAAAATAAATCATAGTGTTAAACAGGCATTGCTATAGTTTATTGGAGATAACTGAGTCTCAGGCCTATTTTTTTTTATTATTATTATTATTTTTTTTGATTGTTATATTGTAATGGAAACCAGATATCTCACCTACTTTAATTCTGCTGTTGTTTATTGTTGTTTTCCAGATTGTTTCCAGGATGAAGAGTCTTTGGGATATCTCTTACTGCAGTGAATTGACATGTTTAGAGCACCAGACTCATCTTTTCTTATCAGCAGAATCTACCAACAACCATTCCTCTGATTTGTTTTCGTACTTCTTCATCTTGAACAAAATTAACTGATAATGAATTTTCTGTATTGCTTTCAACATTATGCTCTTTTTGGTATAATTGTATCTAAACTTTAATTTATGTTCAGCTTCAATAGAATATTCTTAAGGAAAATAATGCTTCTCTCATTGTCATTTACATCCTTTAATATGCAGGTATTGAGCGGGTATCCTGGGTGCCAGAGCAGCCTTGCTCAAATCAGTATGACTGCTCATATGCTTGGAATTAGGCAACTGCTTAAGTAGTTTGCCTAGTGAGCAGCTTTGTGAGTGAAATGGTTTGTGAACATCCTGAGAACAAATCTACAGATTTATCTCCAAAAATAGTTGCTAATGCTTTAAAAACATAATTTCCCCATATTTAGTCAGGAGGAAGTGTGACTCCTCTTGGGCAGGATTTGACTTTATGAAGAAAATAGATGGTTTTTTTTTTTTGAGGAATTATCCAGAATCCTTGCTTTTTCATACTTGTATATTTTGGCAATTTTTATTTACTATTATTTATTTGTATTTATATACATATTTTTAAGGATGGCTGGAGCTCAGATCATTAACAAAACTTATGGATACAGATCAGCAACTATACACAGAGAGTATGAATCTTGACTCTTCTGTTTCACAGTCTGTTTAAACAGAGTAATAGAGTGAGGTTCTCCCAGGACCTTTGTCTGCAAGAAATGATGAGAGTAGCAAATTTCTGTGTTCACACAGCTGAGGAACAGAGCAGAGGATCTTTAGATGACTGAGGCACTGAGAACTGAAAAGGCATTTGATTTTGCTTACATTTGTGCACACTGTAGCTGATAAATAAAATGAAGAAGTATTCTATATTCCTTCTATGGACAGGAAGGAAATGGAAGGATAAAATACAGAACTGAAATACAGCCAATTCAGGTGTGGTATTGCTGTAGGCTGTTTAGTAGACTTGTTTGAGATTGGAGCAATCAGTTCCCCAGTTGTGGCTGGAGGCTGGAGGAAAGAAAAAGCAGTGGTGAGGAAAGTAACTCTTAGATTTCTCTGGTAGAACGGGAGAGGTGATCTGGAAATGAGCTAGGGGGTCATAGATTCTCCTGTCTAGGAATCTCCAAAAATCTTGCTAAGTCAGTAGATTTTGTCTCTTATATGAAAGGATTTCACAAAGAAGTTTGCTCACTGTTTCTCTACTGATTCATTTTAAATAAAATCAAAGACCTCAGAGATTTGAGTGAAGAGATCCTTTGGAGTTTAATCCAGAAGACAGCTGATGTACACAGCTCCATCTGTTTGCCTCCAGAAAGATGCTTTTCTCTCGGATTTCTTCAGTCAGTGGTACCAAAATTTATTTTATATGTACTCAGCACACAATCAAAAATCAAAACTAGCTAAACAGGAAAAAAAAAAAAAGTGGGTAGCTAAAAATATACTTTTTTCAACTTGTCCACTGTAACTGCAACTAGTAATAGTTTTTATATTTTAACATTAAGGTGAGGAAAGCATTAAGTTGGATTTAAGAGGAACCTCTGAATCACATGCCTTACCTCATCGTTACACATTAATGGGATTTCAGCAAACAGTTGTGGACCCACCAGGCCTAGCAGAGTACTTGTGAGCTAATTCATTGTTTTTGTTTGTTTGTTTGTTTGTTTGTTTTGTAATTTAGAAGAATGCAATTAAAACTGAACTTGATAATTAATTCTGAACCGGTGAGAACCAGTTCCACAGATTATGACTATAATGCTATGTAGCCATTGATATAAATATTCATGAGGTTTCATTGTTTTATGTTTTTTTATGAAGCACACAGCTCATCTGAAGAAATAAAATTAAAGTATTATTTAACATCACAGTGTAAATAAGACTCAATAGAGAGAATCAAAAGTATATGCACAGAGATATGTAACATACACATTCTCCAAATATGTTTATGAGTATTTGCATTTGAATGTGTGTGGGATATGCTGTGTTATGTAACTCTATATAATGTATGGATTTTGTGTAGTGGAATTCTTGATCTACTTTTACAAGCATATACAAGGTCTAGAATACATGAAACTGTCACACAGAAAAGCACGTGCACATATATTCCCGGAATTTCCATCATCCATGAATACAACAAGAAATGAGAAATGACTGAACAAGTTTGGATCTTAATCTGAGCATCACTGGGGTGACTGAAAATCATAGAAATTGACATATCCAACCACCAAAAATTAGTCATCATATAAAGCTCTTCATGTGTAGTTGATGACAGTAAGAAAATGATCTTTTTTTTATTCCACTTCATGATGGTCAACATAATTTACCCCCTAGTTTCATTTTTAAGTATGAAGTCTTGAAGCATTCTGGAAAAACAAAAATACACAGACAATCAAAATAAGAAAGTAAGAAAGAAAGAAAAGAAAGGAAGAAACAAACAAACAAAAAAAACTGACCTTCAGTATAGTGTTTGAACTATATATATATATATTTTAATTAATTAATGTAGAAATACTGTGGTTTACAGAAAATTGCTTCATGTAGTGTTGGAGACCTGTAGAAGCTGGCTATCATTTAGTCTATCCAGTCAGTGAATGCAATATTCATATTAGAGCAAGATTTAAATCCCATGCACTGGTATGTTCAGTTCATTTATTGTGAGGTACTGAAAAGTCAAATTCAGTATTATGTGATTAAGCTACATCTGTCTCAGCACAAGCTGTAACCATATTTCTTTAAGTTCAGCAGGTGTTTTGCAAAGAATCTAAAGGATTTTGCACAAAATTAGTGTCTATAATAAAGCGCCAGTGATGAAGAGACAGCTCTTTATGTCACTGATATATTATAGTTTCGTTCTAATAAATGTCATTGCCAGATATTTCAAAACCTAAAACAGGTTTGCTGACTGAACTGTTTTGCAAGCATATTTGCTATGCCTTATTGCAAAGATGTTCTTTTATAGACATACAGTTTAGAAATTTTATTTGACGCTGCTGACTACTAAATTAGCAGCTTTTCAACTTTGCCAGACTTGTGCAACACAATTGAGATAAAAGGTAAAATACATAACTTCTGCATTAATTCTTGTTGGTGAAGTCATAAGAATCCCCTAGATGTGTTAATTGAGCCTAGAATATGTGAAACAAATTATAAAGTCTCTCTCCCGCCTAGAGATCCTCTCCCTCTCCTTTCTAACTCATTTGGTCTGTCCAGTCTTCACTGAGCCCCTTATTACCATACCTGAATGTAGCCAGAATGGCTTGCTCTGAGACACGTGTTTCTTCAGTAAGAAACCAGGTCTTTGGTAGATTGTGCTACTTCTGAGAGCAGCTACTTTCCTGAGTGAAAAGAAGAGCCTTTACAGCTCACTTATTCTCACTTCTTGCATTTCCTGGTGGAAAGTTTATTTGGGTTATAACTGTAACCATGTAGTTTTACAGATTCCTATCACATTGTGATGGGGGACACGGCCTGAAACATAATTTTGTTGAATCTCTAATGAAAGTGGGTCATGAATATCCCACAAAATTAACAACAACAGCAAATGTATATATATATATCAATGAGAGGACAAAATTAGCAAAGAAATAGAAGTAAAATTCTGTAAATTTTAGAAAGGTGTTATCTTCTGGGTAAAATTAGGGTAACTTTTTGGCGTTTTGTTTGTTTTTACCTCTTCCACACCTGAAATCCAGGGCAAATCTTTAATAATAAATTTTTCAGTCAGTTGTTATTTTTGCCATAATGTCCAAATCTCTGAAGAAAATTGGGAACTGGTAATAATGAGTGGAAATTTAGAAAAGTAAATAATTAAATAGGAGGTTTTATTCCATGATGCGGTCTGGCAAGATCTAGCATTCCTGCAAGTTCATACTGAAAATTGTTTTGCCTTCCATAAAGTGCTCTTTTGTCACCTAAAACATGCTAGAACAAGCAAATCAGGGCTGGTAGATTCAAGTAGAGATTAGTCATGTTAGTTTTATAACTTATATCTACAACTAATTTCTACTGGCACACAAATAAAATTTAACAAATTGTCCAATCATTTATTTAAGATCTGAGGGAAATGCAAAAATTAACCCTTTCCAAGTGAGAAATACAATCTGCCAAAAGAAAAGGAGGAAATTGCAGCTTAAAATTCCACTACCCAAGTGTAAAAGTATGATTCAAACACTGACTTGAGTCTTACTCGGTTCAATTTTCTTTTTTGTTTGAGAAATTTCTATATAAACACCAAAGTTTTACTGACATAATGTAAAATATCAGATGTATTTAAATTAGGAAAGCAATTACTCTAAGGTATCCCCATTTTCAGAGTAGAAAAATAAATGCTTCTCTTTTCTGAAGCAAACCAGTCTGCCCTCCAGAGTTACCTATTTCTTTCCATTGATTACGGAGCGAGCCTACTGTGGCTATGCTTCTAACTTAGGCATTGCAGTTAGGTTCCCACTGCTAGCTAGGATGAATCCAAGCAAAAATCAATAGCAATAACAAAATCTATGTCAGACTTCTGGAAATAAAAAATAAAATAAAATAAAAATACCATTCTCTCTCTCCTCCTCTCTTCTATTATTTTCTTCTCTAATTTTGTAAACCAGGAGACTTCCCCCCATGCACTTCTTTGCAGTTCTCCAGCTGTTCTTTGCAGAGAACTCTGAAAGCAAGGAGAACATGTATTGCATGTAGATCCAGAAATAATTTCTGCAAAAAGACCTCAGAGTGCAGCTCTCTCTGCAGAGAGCCATTCTGAGTTTGGTTTACCTGACTGCAATGAAAAGGTGACTGCTGGAAAAGGCTAAGAAATTGTGGTGATATCACAGTGATAGACAGCTATGCTCCAACACTCTGCTGTCTTATGTGGAAAGAAAAGGAGTGGTGAGGAAAGGGGATGGGAGGGGAGGGGAGGAGAAGAGGGGCCATGTGGAAGAGAAAGGAGAAAACAATTAGTCTCTGCTTCCCATCAGCAAGTGATGTTCAGCTACATTTTGGGAAACAGGATACTCATAATGCCTGCTTGAGAAGAAAAATACTTTTGTATTTTGAGTATTCTTTTCCTTTTCATCTTCCAGCTTTTATTGTTAAACATGACATCATATGGTACAGAATATGCTTTGGTCACGATTCTGGTGATGTTCCCACCTCAGCTCTTGTCTAATTCCAAAAGGAAGGTGAGAGATGCTGTGCCAGCACTGCTATGCGATAGCCAAACCACTGGTGTGATATCAACACCCATGTTTTACTTGTAAGTCAAAGCACAGCACTAAATAGGCTGCTGTAGTGAAAGTTAACTCCATCTCAAGCAGACTCACTACAGAAATCATTCCATGTACATTCCGTGTACGTTCCATGTCACTGCTGCCACAGGATACCTAGACTTTACTTTCAAATACATTTATCTGCTGTGGCCCTGAACTCCTGAATGAGAAGTTCCTTGAGTATGCACATCAGTCCTACAGTTCCACTAATATATGGAATAATGAGCACCAATTTTTTTTTTTTTTTTTTTTTTTTTTTAAGGAACACAAACTAGCAGGGCATACCAGAATACTTATCAAAGCCAGGTGTGAGTTCAATTATCAGAAATAAACTGTTTAAAAACAAACAAACAAACAAACACATTTTCAAATATGCTAGTAAAAATAAAAGTAATAAGATTTTATTTTCAATCTAGAGCATACATTTATGGAAAGGCAGAATATTGTAATCATTGAAAGAAATGAAGGCTCTAGTTAGGCATTGTATTTCTTATGAGCTAAGTTTTATCTCTCCTAGGCTTATGGAGTTTACAGTAAATTTAAATGAACAACACTTCCTAGTTAAAAAAAAAAAAAAAAAAAAAAAAAAAAAAAAGTGGAAAATGCAATAAAACAAAACATTAAAGAGTTTTCTGTCCTTTTTTTCTACCAAAATTTTCTGCCTTCACAAAATTTTAACAGCAGAATTTGATAACATCAAAACTTCATTTTTTTTTTGAGAAATTGAAAGACAAAAAACTTGCTGAGTTTCATGTATATTCCAACTCTAACTAGTATTCCAGGAAAAAATAATATGAAAAACAAAATGCAAAGCTATAAAATGTTGAAGATGTATTTGAACTAATACTTCTTTCAATGATGAGATAAAAGTATATTAATTACTCTGAAAGTATTGTCTTCTATTTATTTTCATGGAAATTACAACAGCTACGAAGACTGAGTCTTTGACTCAGTTACAAAACAAAACACTGTTTTTTGACATAGCCACCGTCATTATCTATGCATTTTTGACAGCCATAAGCAAGAGCATTCATGCACTGTAAATAAAAATCTGCATCAGCAGAGGTGATCCGCTGTTACTGTCACTGGTGTTGAAACACACCACTGTTGGACTACTAACATCTGCCTCTGATATTGTAGGTCAACATAACAAAATAGGAAGCATTACTTTCAAAGCAGCCCTTTTATTTAGAAACCTCACAACTTCCACACCTGCTTGTCATTTCTTGGGGAAACATCAGATAGGTAGACGATTTTCTTTCTATAAGGCTGGAGTTTGCAGTTTGGATTAATTTTTCACTCTGTTTTCAGTAACACTGTTCAGGAAGCATGTCTAAAATGTGGAGAGGTTTTAAAAGAAAGTACTGGAGAGCATAGAAATATGTCTTTGATGGTGGAGAGGGATATGAAAACACTTTCAAGACTTACCCATCAAAAGGTGGAAATAATCCCTTCTTCCTAGTATGGTACATGGGACAAGACGTTGCTCATTTAAATTGCTGTAAAAAAGATATGATCTAGAAGTAAAGAAACATTTCAATGGTGAAACTCACTAGGGGCTAGAATATTAATTGATAGACATATGATGGAGTTTCCAACTTTGAAAGACTTGCAGAAAAAATCTAGACAATTGTTAACTCACAGTAGTATAGGTAGAGTCAAATTTGGCACATGCTTGGAACACAAAGGCAGCCTGATTCACTTGACATCTCTTTGAGCCATGTTCTACGATCATATGAAAAACTATATGGAGATAAATGCACAAAGGTGAGCATTGACAATAAGCATTCATTTTTGTTCACTTCCTAAACTTTGTATGTCCCACAGCAATTATCTTTCATACCTTAGCTTTATAAAATAATACAAATTCCTTATTTTGTCAGTCCTTAGAGGTGGTGGTGAAACAGTATCTTAAAGACTATCCAGGTTGTGACAGAAGCTGTAGAAGAGCCAGGAGAGCTGAAGTAGACAGCTATTGTGTCTACTGAACCTGAAAATAAGCTGCTTTTTCACAGTCAAGAAGAGATATAGCAGTGTAAATAAATATTAACTTTGATGTATAGATAACAAATTTTATCTTTTTAAAAGAAAAACAAAAAACCCACAAAAATTTAGAAAAGAGATTTTGAGAATTTATGCAGTGGGTTCTTTAATTACTTCTATGAAACAAGCTGGCTGAGTAGAATGAATGAATACAACAATTATTGATGCTAGTGGCTGTATTTCACTAATTACAGAGTTGTACTGTTATGGTTACTTCTCTCTTTGACCAATAACTTTTTATAATATCCTAGATTTACTCTTTAATCACTTTTCTGAGAGCCTGGACCCATTGGAAACCTGTTTAGAACCTTAGGCAATTCTTCAGAAGTATTTACTTCTCTTTCATAGTCTCTTCCATAGAGTGACCAGTAGGCACCTTTCACTGAAGTTCAGAACTTTGTGTGTAGTGTGTTGCTATGTAATATCTTACACTGAGTCTTAATGAAAAGGAGAGAGTGCTTGCCATGGTTTTGTGATTTCTCCAAAATCACTGCTGTCTCCACCCACTAGCAAGAGAGAGACATAGTCTTTTCTGGGCATAGTGGGCTTCTGGAGAATGCACATTCCAAACTACAGCCTCGTTGTAAGCCCCTTTTATCAAATGACATGAAAGAAGAATGATTTTACATGGGGCCCTGAGCAGCAGCAGGCTTTTCAGCAGATTAAACAGGAGATAGCCTGTGCTGTGGCCCTAGGGCCAGTATGGATGGGACAGGGTATAAAGAACATCCACTACACTGCTGCTGGAGAGAAAGATCCCACTTGGAGTCTGTGGCGAAGAGCCTCTGGAGAGACCTGAGGCCAACACCTGGGATTCTGAAGTGCTGATTACACAACGAATGCAGATGGGAAACCTCTGTTGTCCGGAATCTTAGAGGTGATTATGGGCTGGCCTGAAGTTAAAAAGCTTGGAACATCACCAGGAGAAGAGGTAACACGTGCTAAAGAAGCCCCACCATACAAAGATCTACCAGAAAATGAGAAGAAATACGCCCTATTCAGGGACGGATTGTGTTGTATTGTGGGGAAGCATCGCAGAGCCGTTATGTAGAGCCCCACACGACAAGTTGCAGAGGCCACTGAAGGGAATGGAGAATCAAGCCAATTTGCAGAGGTAAAGGCTGTTCAATTGGCCTTAGATGTTGCTGAACGGGAGAGGTGGCCAGTGCTTTATCTTTACACTGGCTCATGGATGGTGGCAGACGCCTTATGGGGGTGGTTACAGCAGTGGGAGCAAAATAACTGGCAAAGAAGGGGTAAACCTACATGGGCTGCTGTACTGTGGAAAGATATTGCTGCCTGAATAAATATTATGGTTGTAAAGGTGTGCCATGTAGATGCTCATGTGCCCAAGAGTCGGGCTAATGAAGAACAGCAAAATAACCATCAGGTAGACTGAGCTGCCAAAATTGAGGTGGCTCAAATAGACTTGGACTGGCAGAACAAGAGTGAACTATTTCTAGCTTGGTGGGCCCATGAGACCTTGGGCCATCAAGGAAGGGATGCAACATACAAGTGGGCTAGAGACCGAGGGGTGGACTTAACTATGGATGCTATTGCACAGGTTATTCATGACTCTGAAACATGTGCCATAATTAATCAAGCCAAGAGGATGAAATCTCTCTGGCGGGAAGGGCGATGGCAAAGATATAAGTATGGGGAGGTGTGGCAGGTTGATTATATCACTTTGCCACGATCTTGCAGTGGTAAGTGTTATGTGCTTACCATCGTGGAGGCAACCACTGGGTGGCTTGAAACATATGCAGTACCCCATGCTACTGCCCGAAACACCACACTGGGTCTCGAGAAACAAGTCCTGTGGTGATATGGCACCCCAGAAAGAATTGAGTCAGATAATGGGACTCATTTCAAAAATTCTTTTGTAAATATGTGGGGCAAAAATCACGGCATTGAGTGGATTTATCATATTCCCTATCATGCACCAGCTTCTAGTAAAATTGAATGATACAAAGGGTTGTTAAAAACTATGCTGATAGTAATGGGTGGCGGAATATTTAAGCACTGGGAGAAACATTTGGCAGAAGCCACCTGGTTAGTCAATACCAGAGGATCTATCAATTGTCATGGTCCTACCCAATCCAGCTTCCTACATACTGTAGAGGGAGATAAAGTGCCTGTTGTACATGTAAAGAGCATGTTAGGAAAAACAGTTTGGATCCTCTTAGCCTCTGGAAAGGGCAAACCTCTCCGTGGTACTGTTTTTGCCCATAGACCTGGATCCATGTGGTAGGTGATGCAGAAAAACGGGGATGTTCAATGTGTTCAAATTTCCACAAGGAAATTTGATGTTGGGGGAGAGCAGTGAGTAATTCTATGTGTATATGTATATATATATGTATGTATTGTATGTATGTATGCATGTATAGACGTGTGTGTAATGCATCTTAATCATTGTTTGTTTGTATATATGTATATATATAAAGCATGATGTACTGATGAAAAATAAGGGGTGCAATGTCATGGTTTTGTGATTTTTGGTTTTCAATATTCCACATCATAACATCATGTAGTGCACTAGAAGTTCAAGCGTTAATGCTCCAGTTCTAGGTTCCTGTCCCTGTATGTCATGGAAGTCATGGGTCCAGTCAAGTTTAATGATTGAGACTTCCAAAACTAGGGAAGCAAACAAACAAACAAGCAAAACAAAACAAAACAAAAACAAACAAACAAACAAAAAACAACAAATGGAAACAGGACACTTTCCATGTTATCATAAATACAGTCATATTCATTATTGAGCAGTAAAGAATGAAACTCAGACACTGAGTCACCACATTAAGATGGAGATTAAGTAATAACTCTGCTATCAAAGTACCGGTAGAGATTCATTATAAGAACAATTCTGAATTCCTCCTTCCACCCTTTCTCCCCACACATATATAGGAAATTACCTGAAAACAAATTTCTTTTACTTAAAAAGTAATTGTGAATTTTCATGCTGGAAAGATTTCTTCCATTTTGACAGCTTTGAATTTATTCAATCAAGTTCATTTTTAGAGGACTCTGAGCCACTTTTACCTTTAAAGAAATGTCTTCTAATATTTATGGAGAAAACATCACAGATCAAAACTGATACCTTTGACTGTAAATGGATTACACTTAGGTGTCTGCAAGAAGAACTTGGACTTTTCAAGAAAAAAGGACTGAATCTGTTTGCATTTCTTGTGAAAGAGGAAGACAAATAAATTTAAAAACAAAACAAACAAAACAAAACAAAACAAAACAAAAAAAACAACCACTCATCCAAACCATAAAGATTAGCTCTATCAAGTCAGACTACCCACTTATCTTTTTTCTGTCTGTCTCCAGAAAGTACTTTTGCACAGTGGTCTTACAACCTCAAGAAAATTAGTGACAACACAATTATTTAAGAGAGTTATTATCTTTGCATTCATTTCTCTGAAAAGTCATTATTCTGCAGCCATTTCTTCTGTTACCTTTTGAAACCACATGAAATACCTTCTATGCTCACATACAAATGTCTGTTTGAATGAGAGTAGCATCATGATGTACTGAGTAGGGCTTCAGAAACAGAAATTCTATTCATTTAATTAGGAACATTTACATTGGTTTGGACAAAAGGTGGTCTCTGGCAGTGGTCACGGCTGAGGCAGCAATTACTGGAAAATAAATGGGGAGTAGTTAGAAAGACACACATGACCATTAGCAGAGGGACAGATGCGTGGATACGTATGTATGTGTGCTGGTTATTAACCTGGGATATGTCCAGCTGATGAAAAACAACAGAGACAGCTTGGATAAGAAGTTATACTCAGAGCCTGGTTTTCACTTAATGTTGCTACATGATGTTTAAGCAATCTTTTATAAATAAAAAATTTAAATCCTTTTCCTATTAATTCTCTTCCTTTTCAAAGGTTGTATAAAAGTCCATTACTTCAGATTTACTTTTTATTTTTGTGTTATTGTTTTCTTTTTAATCTTCCTTTCAAGCACTGCAGGCTACCCATTGTCTCCTGCTACATTATATACTGCACCTAGCACTGTCAAGACGTGGTATTATCGGGGGATTCTAGACATTAGTGAAAGGCAAATTATGATAATTACATTGCAGCTGCTCAGCTGGTCGTTCAGTTTGAAGAAAAAGAAGTTTCTCTCTACTTTCCTCACACTCTGTTTCCATCTTTGTAGATTTGCAGATGTAAAGAAGAAAGGGGAACAATAATAAAAAGCTCTTATGATTGTTTTCTGGAAAGGACAATACTTTTATAAATCCCCTTTGAAGCAATATTTGCTTTTGTAGTACTTTTTTTCTTTCTTTGGTGGGACTGCACACATTTCAGGCAAAGGTTGCAGGGGAATAAGGCAGAGGAACAGGAGCTGATAGCTTTACAACTAAAAATTAAGCCCTCAAATTCTTTAAAATGAATAAATAAATAAATCTGCTGTACCCTCAAGCACCCATTGCCAATCAGATGTTTGCAGTCTTGAGTACCGAAGCAGGCATCCTCTTGCTGCAGATACTTTTTGGAAGTTACCACCATGTCAGTGATTTCAGCAGTACTTATGTAAACAAGCAGAATTTAATTCTTTGGCTCCTAATGGCACAGGTTCAAGGCTGGAATTTACGTACTGTTGTTAAAACATAGGGTGATAGCAAGGCTGCAGCTGCTTGGCTCCCTCTTAAACAAGCCTCCTAACCAGCCACCATGGAGAACCTTTCACTCAGTTCCCATGGCAACACCTCTATCCTCTAGTGTCCATGTTGTCTCTAATGCTTTCCACTCCTTGGATTCCTTGGTACCTGCCCCCAGTGCTAGGTCTTGTCAAACCTTATTAGACTGAGAATCCATTTCTACTGCACTAGTGGGAAAAGAAAACAGACAAATTTAGTTCACCTGAGATCTCTTTCAAATCCCCATAAAGTCAGTTTCTCAAGTTTCCAACTAGGAGGTGAACTTGCCTAGGGCAAAGACCTGCTCATGCACACACGCAAATACACAAAATCTCCCTGCTTCTCATGTACTTCTGTAGACTGTACATGCACATATGATGATACTTTCTTGTGCTCACAGACTAATACAGATGCTCTTCTGTTTTCAACAAGAAAATACTAAAAAATGTGCATTTTACTGCCAAAGAAAAAGTCATACACAGGCTTTTACTATCCAGTTTTTACATGTTAGCTCATTACAGGCTTCCTTGAACAGACACAGATATAGAAAATACCTATCTGTTTCCTACACTGATGCACGGAAACTGTTTTAGAGGTGTTGAAGTGATTGACACAGCCACAAGCTTACAATACAATACACTGCTACTGATGCTAAACTTTTCTTTGTCTTTTCATACACATTCATTCTTCTTCACTCACAGTATCACCTATAAAATCATTATGTCTGTCTAAACACAGATAAAACTTTATCAATTTAGTAGGGAAACAAAAAGCTCATTCCTAACTAATATGTATGCTTACTGACTAGGAGAAATAGTCTTCTGAGTGCACTTAGATATGACTATATTCCATGATCTCAACCCTCATATTCAAACACCTATGTACATATAAACATCTTAATTTTCTGGAATGACCTACATGCAGATATCTGCAAAGCATCTTTGTTTGGTGTGTTTTGCCATTTGGGGTGTATCTATTTTTACTTTGATCCCCAAGCTGACTTTTTCAATTAGCATCAAGTGTAGAGTGAATTTAAGTGTTTAACAGAGAAATGTGATTACTTTGGCTTCCATCTGTATTTAATGTTATGTACTGATGACTTTCTTCAGTCATCAGAACAAGTCCTGTCTAGTACCGTCTAATCTAAATAAGTCATCTAAATTCTTTCTTCAGAGACAGAAAGGAAAAAGACCTGCAGAAATGATTCAGTACACAAAACATCTCTTTAAATATTTTCTTTTTAGTGGAACTTAGATGACTGTGTATTTTGCAAAGCATGTAGCATCATGGAGCAGATCCTTCTGAAGTCCCTACTAAGGATCATGGGAAATAAAGATGAGTTGATTGATGGTAACCAGCATGTTTTCACCAAGGGAAAGTCATGCCTGACAAATTTGGTTGCCTTTTATCCACAGCGCCAGTGGATAAAGGAAGAGCAACTGATGTCATCTACCTGGACTTGTGCAAAGCATTTGACACCGTCTCGCATGTCTTCCTGGTTGTCAAATTGGAAAAAAAAAATGATTTGATGGATGGACAACTTGCTGGATAAGGAATTGGCTGAATGGTCACACTAGAGAGTTGTAGTGAACAGCTCAACGTGCAAGTGGAGACTGGTGATGAGTGGTATTCCTCACAGATCCACACTGGGACCAGTGTAATTTAACATCTTTGTAGATAACATGGGCAGTGAGATTGAGTGCACCCTCAGTGAGCTTGCAGATGACATCAAGCTGAGTGGTTCATTTGACATGCTAGAGGGAAGGGATGCTATCCAGAGGGACCTGAACAGGCTCAAGAGGTGAGTCCATGCCAACCTCATGAAGTTCAACAAGGTCACATGCAAGGTTCTGCACCTGGGTTGGGGCAATCCCAAGCACAGATACAGGTTGAGCAGAGAATGGATTGAAAGCAGCCCTGAGCAGAAGGATTTTGGGGGTGTCAATCGATGAAAGATTCAACATGAGCCAGCAACATGCTTTTGCAGTCCAGAATGCCAACCATATCCTGGGTTGCATCAAGAGAAGCATGACCAGCTAGCTGGTCGAGGGAGGTGATTCTGCCCCTCTACTCTGCTCTTGTGAGACCCTACCTGGAGTTTTGCATCCAGTTCTGGAGCCCCCAAGACAGGAAGTGCATTAAGATATTGGAGCAGTCCAGAGGAGACCCACAGAGATGACTGGAGGGCTGGAGCACCTCCCCTGCAGGAACATGCTGAGAGAACTAGAGCTTTTCAGCCTGGAGAAGAGAAAGCTTCAAGGAGATCTTATACCAACCTTACAGTACCTGAAGGGGACCGACAGGATAGCTGGGAGGGCCTTTTTTTAGAGCATGTAGCAACAGGATGAGGGAAAATGGTTTTAAATTGGAAGAACGTAGATTTAGACTAGGTATTAGGAAGAAAATATTTATTTATTCTTTATTCCACCAGAATAGGGGTGGCCAGCAGGGACAGGGAGGTGATTGTCCCTCTCTACTCTGCTCCTGTGAGGCCCCATCTGGAGTACTGTATCCATGTCTGGAGCCACCAGTACAAGAAAGACAGAGAGTTGTTGGAGGGGGTCCAGAGGAGAGCCACAAAGATGATTGGGGACTGGAGCACCTCCCCTATGAAGACAGGCTGAGGGAGCTGGGCTTGTTCAGCCTGGAGAAAAGAAGGCTGTGGGGTGACCTCATTGCAGCCTTTCAGTGCCTAAAGCGAGGTGCTGGAACAGGCTGCTCAGAGAGGCTGTGGATGCCCCATCCCTGGAGGTGTTTAAGGCCAGATTGGATGGGGCCCTGGGTGGCCTGGTCTAGTATTAAATGGGGAGGTTCGTGGCCCTGCGTGTGGCAAGGGGGTTGGAGATTCACAATCCTTGAGGTCCCTTCCAACCCGGGCCACTCTATGATTCTATGATTGTGAAGCTGTTGAGATACTGGAACAGGTTACCCAGTGAGGTTGTGGGTGCTCCCTCCTTTGAGTCAGCCAAGGCCAGGCAGAATGGGTCTTTGAGCAACCAAGTCCAGAGGGAGGTGTCCCTGTCTATAGCAGAGGAGTTGGAACTCCTCTTAAGATGATCTTAAAGGTACCTTCCGATCCAAAACATTCTATGATTTTCTGGTTCTATTCTATGTCAGTTACAAGCCCAAAAACAAATCCAGGGTAAAATAGGCATGCACTTCATTTTCTGCCAAACAACCTGATCTAGCTTTGGATGTCCCTGTGCACTGCAGGGGAGCTGGACTAGATGACCTCCAGAGGTCCCTTCTAATTCTAAAGAATCAATGATTCTATGATTGTATTTGGAGGAAATGCAAATAGTATTTTCTCTAGGTTACTTTCCATTGTACAGAATTCTTAAGGAAAGGAGTTCATCACTTTTCTCTCTTAGTATCTTCCCCAAAGTTTTCTGACCAAATAATAGCTCATTATAACTAGATCCTCACTATATTTGCTGGGATATTGCCTTTTCACACAGTTGAACAATAAGCAGCTCTTGCTCTGTCAAAACAAATCTATTTAGTTGAAGATCTTCCTATCTTTTGAAGTTGTCTACATTTCTACATGTTTACATGAAACTATTCAAAGTGCAGAACAGTTTTCATGGAAGAAATATCCTTTTATCAAGATTTCACTACAAGCAGGCCTGTTCTACTAGTTGTGAGTTTAAGTACAATTCTTAGGAAAAAAGAACACAGAAAAGAAAAGAAAAGAAAAGAAAAGAAAAGAAAAGAAAAGAAAAGAAAAGAAAAGAAAAGAAAAGAAAAGAAA
>JAOWBP010004700.1:4235536-4251417 GCA_028571105.1 Tragopan temminckii | reverse complement strand
TTTTTTTTTTTTTTTTTTTTTTTTTTCAGTTTGTTTTGAACTGAACTGCTAGGCAGGCATGGAAACAAGTTTAGAGGGTGACACTTTACTAAAAGAACTCTCTATTAACAGAGTAAGATACTGTTGGGAATTAAAGCTTTCTGTGAACTGAAGGGTCTTTGCAAAGCCAAGCAACTCTTAAACATTATACATGCATTCTATCTTTACATACATTGTTAGTTTGCCTCATATTTCACTGAATCATAGAATATCCCAAGTTGGAAGAGACCCACAAGGATTGAGTCCTCTTTCTGGCTTAGAATAGGACCACCCAAAATTTAAATCATAGCACAAAGTGAATTGCCCAAATGTTTCTTGAACTCTGGCAGCTTTTGGCAATGATGTGTCTCTTCCACTGCTTCCCCTCCATTGTGAAAATGATCAACCACAAAGACCATATCTCCATGAAAGGAAGACTTGAGTGGCAGTGAGTAATTGTCCCAGCTGACTGGCTATCAGCTAAATTTGACCCCAAAATCTCCTCAGTGTAATAACTTAGTACTTAGGAAACATACATTTAACCTTGTCTACTACACTGTATTAATGCAGTTTTACAGCTTTTGTACCCATAAAGGTTTATGTCATAAGGTTTGTATAGGAGTTCCATCCACAGAGACATGCCCATACATTCATAAAAATGCTTCCAACAACTCTTAATTTCCAGAAGTTCTTTCTTTAGATTTTCTCTTTATTTATGTGGATTCCATTCCATTCTCAAGACTGAAAATATTAATATAAAGAAGATTGCAGAATTCCAAACACCTTTTTGTTTGGAAAGGCAATGGAGGTTTACTCTATTATCAGGGATAGAGGATGATTAGTGCTAATTAACAGTTTGAAATGCAGGGGTAAACATCAGAGTTAAAATGAAAGATGTCCCTTAAAAATAACTATTGCAATGATAACATTATTTTCTTTAAAATAAAATAAAACAAAAACAGGCTTTCTTTTTACAGAACTATTTAATTATTTATTTACTATTTATCTATTTATCTATCTACTAATCTATTTATTTACTGAGAGTCATTTTGTACACTGGCACTTCATAGAAATCAATTTATATTTGATACTGTTCTGTCAGCTGGGGTTCAAGCTAACCAAAACCTGCAGAAAGAATCGGGCAGCACCACAGACACAGCAGAGATGATAAACACAGAAATGCTAAACTGTGTGATTATACATATTTATCTAGGTAGGAAGGAGCTTCAAGAAAAACTAATTTTCCTAATGATTACTGAGGGAGATAGTCAGACATATACCTCCACTCTAGATGCACACAATAATTGACCTATAAGCTACCTCACCTAAGCTTATTATTCCTGCATGTGATATCAGCAGTATCTTGCTAAACTGCAGAATATTTACCTGCAGAGTAAGTAATAGAGGAGCAGACTCTAGCCTTTAAAATAGCAGTGGTGTCCCCGCTCACAGCATGGTGGTCTGAGCAGTTGCAGGCATGCAATAGAGAGAGATAATTTTGAAATTGAAAAGTGCTACAGATTTGCAATAACAGCACATGGGAATTTATATTTGTCTTCTGAGTATGTTCTGACTATACACCCAAAAAGTGTATGAACAACAGCTATCAAGGACAGGTATTTGAACTTTATTAAGGAAGACAGAGTTATTAAACTGGAAGTGCCCTAATGTACTACAGTTTCAGCTGTGGCTCTCTGTGGAATGAGCACAACTGTCTCACAGAGGGAGGTGACTAGTTATTTTTGATTCAGAAGGGCATTTCTATTTAAAGCTCATGTAGTTACAAATCAGTGCTTCAAAAGTATGCATAAGGTTTTTTGTTATACAATATCAGATTTTTAAAACACAGTGATCAGTTATCTACATCTCTGTGATTGCCAGTGACAAAACCATCCCTTTCCTCTTTACTATTTTTAGTATAATTTTCATTAAAAAAAAGAAAAACCCTAAAAATCCAAACTTTAAACCACCTTTATGTTCTTCCACACTTCATCCTTCCCTATTAATTTCCTATTTTCTTCTTTTCATATCTTCTGTAATAGAAAATTTACTATGAGGGCTGTTTTTTGTTGTTGTTTGATTGCTTTTTTTTTCTTTTCTCCCCCCTCCCCAGTCAATGACTTTCAGGTGCTAGAACCTTGCAGCAATACTTTTGGCACATGGGGCAAACAGATGTTTTTGCAAGTGAGGCCTTGAGTAATTCTAAGAAAACATTCCTGCAGGTGAAGGTAAAAAGTGTCTCTTGTGTTAGAAAAAGATTATCTGCAACAGTGGTGCTTAACCTTGGAGAACTGGAGTGCCACTTCATCACTGAATACAGCCACAAACTAATTATCCTTCTACAACATTATACTGTTGCATCATTTTAAAGTCACTATCAGAACTATTGTATGGTGATTTAATATGTCATTAGATACAGGGTGAAAAATCCACAGGGAGAAGAACAATAACACTGGTTTTATCCAAAGTACTTACTCAGCAGGCGCAGTAAGATTACATTTTGCATTTTGAATTTCCAAGTCCTTCCCTGTCTTTTGTCAGGAGCCTTCTTATAACTACTTTTAAGTTTTTGGAAAGTTTATGTAGACTTGCATTTGTTTCAGAATGGATTTATTTTTATCCTGATATGCTGCATCAGATAAATGCATGCCTTCTTTCTTTCCTAAGGCACTGAGGAAGTGTCACTAAGTGTGACCATTTGCATGGTCACAACATCATGTTATGCTGAATAAGTCCACTTCTCCATAATGTCACTGAACCCTCTGCCAATTTCAATTAGATTTGACAGAAAATCATAAATTTATAAAAATGCTTAGGTTGGAAGACACTTCAAAGATTATTTGGTTCCAAACATGCTGCTGTAGACAGGGTTTCCATCCATCAGATCGGGCTTCTCAGGATCACGTCCAGTCTAGCTCTGAATACCTCCAGGGGTGGGGCATGCACAGCTCCTCTGGGCAAACTATTTCATTGCCTCACCACCCTCTGAGTAAACTGTTTCTTCCTTGTCTAACATAAATTGCCTCTCTCTTGGCTTAAAGCCACTGCCCCTTGTTCTATCAATATTAAACCATGTAAAAAAGTCAGTTTCTCTCCTGCTTATAAGCTCCATTCAAGTACTGGAAGGCTGTAATGATGTCTCCCTGAAGCCTTCACTTCACCAAGCTAATGAAGCTAAAATCTCTCAGCCTTTCAACACAGGAAAGGTGCTCCAGCCCTTTGATAATCTCTGTGGCCCTTCCCTGGACCCATGCCAAAAGGTCTGGAAGTCAGAGTGATAATTCAGATCCTACAAATATCACAAGGAAAGACAAAAAGCATAAAATATTAATTGTTCTTAATAGTTACTAAGGAAAGGAAATTGTTTTAACACACCTTTTCATTTCTGGAACAGATTCTCCAATTATGGCAACACATAGCATTCCTTAGTATGGAAGGTAGGTGTAGTAGGTCAGACAAGAAATACTGTGGAGGTTTTGAGACTGATGTTAAATCCCTGCTGTACCACTATGTAAGTTTTTAAATTGTTAGTGTGTTGCAACTTTTAGGATGAAACAGTGTAAAACAAGGAGATATTATCTGAGGGTGAGATCTCAGCTAATGAGCCATGTGAAAAATCATGAGTAATTGGACTAATGTGATTAGTCTGTATCTGAGCTAAGGCTGGTAGAAAACTGAATTTTTGGGCATAATGGATGTGATCACTACAGTATCAGACATTTTTGTGACACATGCCACTGTCTTGAATATGCAACCTCAGAGAAATGATTTCTGAGGTCAAGTGGGATCATTGTAATAACACTTACTGAATAATATAAACTACAGAAATTAACTAATCAGTACTCATTTAAAATAGGAGATATATTGTGGGTAAGAGAAACAAGCAGAAACTTCCAGTTTTTCACTTAGAAGTCCTTATGAAGGAACATATGTAACAAGCAAGAAGAGTTGCAGGTCTACAGGGCTATGATGTCTTTGGGATCATTGAGATGTGGTCGGATGGCTCTCACTACTGAAATGTAGGAATAGACAGGTATCACCTCATTAGATAAGACAGGCAAGGGAGAAGGGGTTGTTGCCCTCTACATCAATGACCGTAGAGCTACACCTGTGGATGGATGAGGAGATGACAGTGAGATTATGGGTTAAGGTTAAAGGGTAGGCAGGGGAAGGAGACATTGTCATGGGGTTCTGCCCCAGGCCCTCCAAATAGGAAGGCTAAGTGGATGTGACCCTCTATGAACGAATAGGAGCAGCTTCATGTTCACAGAACATGGTCCTCATGAGGGATTTCAATCATCCTGGTATTTATTGGAAGGACAACACAGCAGAGCATGAGCAATCAAAGAGTTTCCTGGAATGTGTTGACAATAATTTCCACTTCCAAGTGGTACAGGACCACATAAGAAAGGTGTTATGCTAGACTTTGCCCTCAGCAATGAGGAGGGGCTATTGAATAACACGAAGCTCAAAGGTATCCTTGGCTAAGTGACTACAACATGTTGGAGATCAAGGTGCTTAAGTCATCAGAGAGGGTGCTCAGCAAGCTTGCTACTCTGGACTTCAGGAGAGCAGACTTCAACCTCTTCAGGCGACTGCCTGACAGGATGACATTGGACAAAGCCCTGGAGGGAAGGGGGCCTAAGAAAGCTCATCAGTAATCAAGGACCATCTCCTCCAAGTCCAGAATTATTACATCCCATGAAAAAGGAAGTCAGGCAAAGATGCTGGGAAGCCTTCATGGATCAACAAGGAACATCTAAATTTACTGAGGTGCAAAAAAATTCTGTGGGGAGTGGAGGCAGGAATGGGTTCCCTGAGCTATGAAGAAGTTATCTGAGTAGCCAGGGATCAGGCTAGGAAATCTAAAACCCAGACAGAATTAAATCCAGCAAGGGACATAAAAGGGAACAAGAAGAAACCCTACAGGTATATCAATGATAAAAGGATGGCCAGAGAATAGGTGGGCCCTCTCCAGAAGGAAACTGGAGATTTTGTCACGAGGGATACAGAGAAAGCTGGTACAGAATGACTTCATTGCTTCAGCCTTCAACAGCAAGGGCTCTAGCTGCACCAACCAAGCTGCAGAAAGCAAAGGTAAGAACTTGGAGAAGATAGATCTGCCCTCTGTAAGTGAAGATCAGGTTTTAGACCATCTAAAGAACCTGAAGGTGCACAAGTCCACAGGTCCCAAAAAGATCCATCCACAGGTTCTGAAGGAAATGGTGGATGAAGCTGTCAAGCTACTATCCATCATATTGGAAAGGTCAAAGCAATCTGTTGAAGCTCCCACTGACAGGACAAAGGGGAACATAACCCCCTTTTTCAAGAAGAGAAAAAAAGAATATCCAGGGAACTACAGGCCAATCTGTTTCATCATTGTTCCTGGCAAGATCATAGAGCAAATCCTCCTGAAGTTCCTACAAATGGGAAACAAAGATGAGGTGATGGCTTAATGAAGGGCAAATGGTGTCTGACAAACATGGTGGCCTTTTATGACAGATTTACATCATCAGTGAATAAAGAAAAAGCAATTGATGTCATCTACCTGGACCTGTGCAAAGTATTTGACACTGTCTCCCCCAACGTCCTGGTCACCAAAATGGAGAAAAATGGATTTGATGGATGGATCACTCGCTGGATAAGGAATTGGCTGGATGGTTGCACTCAGAGTTGTGATCAATGGTACAGTGTCCAAGTAGAGAATGGTGACAAGTCCAAAGTGATATTTACTGTCTTTGTGGGTTACATGGACAGTGGCATTGAGTGCACTCTTAGCGAATTTGCAAAAGACACTAAGCTGAGTGGTGCAGTTGACATACCAGAGGTAAGGGATGCCATCCAGAGTGTCCTGGACAGGCTTGAGAGGTGGGCCAATGAAGTTCAACACGGCCAAGTGCAAGACCTGAGGAGAAGGATTTGGGGGTGTTGATTGATGAAGGACTCAGCAGAAGCTGGCAACATGCTCTTGCAGCCCAGAAGGCCAGCCACGTCCTGGGCTGCATCAAGAGATGTGTGACTAGGAAGAATGGTTAAGGCATGCCAGGTGGCATACCTCTGCTCAGCAATAAGAAACTAAATTTTGTATGTCTGGCAACTAAGCAAAATTTTCTTTTATTAACAGACTTCTGCTCACTGTGAGGACATTTAATCCAGGAGTCATTTCAGTTAACTCTATGTGTTGGCTTAGCTATAGCTAAGCTATAGCCTAGCTTCTCTTTGTAATAAATGCAGTGAGAACTGCTTGCCTGTGAAGCAAGATTCATCTAAACTGGCTTGGAGCCTAGTGAGTCGCCACTTGAGACACCTCTATGATAATGTAAACAGTCTTGTTTTGATAATGGGTGGAAATAGTGATCAAAGTAAGATATCTTATGCCAAATTATAACTTAACTTATTCCTGTTTACCTGTTTACATAACTAGATCAAGCTCTTTGAGTCTAGCAATAAAAACAGGTTTATTTATCTATCTATCTATCTATCTATCTATCTATCTATCTATCTATCTATCTTCACTTAGTTTTATGGCTCTTCTTTGCTTTATTTCCAATTTGCAGATCTCTTTAATGGTCTGCTATATCTAAGTTAAATAAAGAAATATCGCAACTGGCTTTGCTTAGTTTTCCTTTTGTATATTTAGTGTTCATACTAATCCTTTTGACAACTATGATGAAGTTATTTTCAGTATCACTCATTCCCATATCTATTTCCCTGCTTTCTATGTATAGCTTATGTTCTTGATTTTTAGAAGCATAGCTTTATATCTGTAATATGCATTTACACATATATATGCATATATTTTTGTGTATGCAGTGTTCACTTGCAAATGTTCTGTTTCAAAGGAAACATTAAGAAAACATGACCAGGGACAATGTTCCACTCAGAAGAACAATTTCTTTGAGGAAATCCTCGAATACATTTCACTTTGGGATCCTACATACTTTGAAGTTAATATTGACTTCATACTGTTCTCATTTCTAAACAAAAATGTTTCAATTTCAATTTGAATCTCCAGAAATTAAAACATTAAATCATCAGAACTAGTATCATAATTCTTTGGTTGTATGTTACAAAATATATTAAATTTCTGTAGACAATGTCTATTTATATAAAGCAATTTTGTCGGATACTAGTTATATTACCTTCCTTTAATTCTGTGTTAATTAAGTCTCATATTAGCCATTTTATTGTTTGCCTTAGGTTAACTTTAAACTGACAAAAGGACATTTATCAGGGTCATCACATTTTCCTTTCTAAATGTTTCTGTATCTTAATTTTTTTCCAGATCTTTGAGGACTTTTCTATGTCATAAGAGTCATTGTTATCTGTTAGATTTGAGAGAAAACATCACCAAACAATTTTGAAACTCTCGAATGTAATTACTGGGATTTTGGGCGTCTCCCCCTGTACTTTATCTATAATTATTGTTGAAATGCAAAGTATTTCAGTTTTATCACCTAATGACCCGAAAACAAATTCTGTCTTTTCCCCACCTACAAGGCAGAAATTATTACCATTTTTTATTGTATTCATTATCAGAAATTTAACTTGTTATCAGAAAATTATTCAGCCTCCATATGATACACATCACTGTTAAGATTCCTTCAGCTCATAACTTATTTTGATAACTCTTCTTTTCACTGGACTACTAAGACTTTCTCAATTTTAATTATATAGCAGCTAGGACTTCTACATTTTTATACAATACTAAACATTAAAAATTATGAATATATAATATACATATAATTTTCCCATTTCCAGAATTGTACCTAGTAGAAACCTAGTAGAACATTAGCCCAAGCAGACAGATAAAATTTTTCTTGTTGTTCTTAAGTATTTTTTTTAATATAAAACCAAGAAATCTTCTAGAGTTGTTTGTCTAGAAAGTAAATAATCAACTGACATAGTTTAACTTTATTAATGTGATGTTTAAAAAGATAAACAACCTGCATTATTATAGTTTGCTGACATCAGTAGACATTGATTTTTTTTTTCTGTGCATATTATTATAATGTTGATTCATAATTGTTGGCAATTAGAATAAGCTTTTATTTTTACTCATTTATTCATTTTTTTGAAGGTTGGTGTCATTCTCTTTTCTCCCTTGTCCACTGTATGGTTCTTAAAAATGTTAAAGCCATTCATTTTAAAATTCTTGTCATGCCTTCCCATGAGGTTTCAGTAATACCAAGTAGGTCAAATTTATGCTCGTAAATGAGCAATTCCAATTCCCTGTGTTTATTATCCAGGCTCGAAGCAGTGGTGTACGGGCAATTAAATAATTTCTTCTCTTCATGTCCTTCGGTGTCTTGATTAATTTGGTTCTCAACATTCTGATTTTGTTCTAAGTACATTTGTTCCTGTTTTTCACTTTCTTCTTATTCTCTCTCTCTCTCTCTCTTTTTTTTTTTTTTAATTAGTTCAACACCTGTCTTACTACCATTATTTATAATTATTTCTTTGTACTAATTAGTGTTTAATCAGAATGTACTAATTGACCAAAACTAAAACTTTACATAAGAATATACAATTTTCAATTAAAATCTCACCTAAAAAGATTTTAATTCCCTGAATAATTCTAGTCAGAAGCACACATCCTCTCAGCCTTCTCTTTTCCAGACTAAAGAGTACTAGATCACTTAGTCTTTTCTCATAAGGGAGATGCTCCAGACCTTTAGCCACCTTCGTGGCCCTTTACTGGACTCATTCTAGGAGGTCCCTATCTTTTTTGAATTGAGGATCCCAGAACTGAACACAGTATTCCAGATATGGCCTCATGAGGTCAGAGATGAGGGGGAGGATCACATCACTTGACCTGCTCTTTTTAATGCACCTCATGATACCATTGGCCTTCTTGAACACTAAAGCTGGCTCAAGGCCCATCTGTTGTCCACCAGGACACCCAGGTCCTTCGTTAAAGAGCTCTTCTCCAGAAGTTCATGCCCTAACCTATGCTGAAGAGTGCAGTTATTCCTCTTCGGGTGCAGAACTCTACACTGTCGCTTGTTGAAATTAATCATATTCCTCTCTGCTTACCTCTTCATTCTGTCCAGGTTTTGCTGAATGACAGCACAGCATTATGGTACGTCAGATACTCTGCTTTGTATCACTGGCAATCTTGCTGAAGGTGAGCTATATCCTTTCATCCAGATCACTGATTTATATGTTAAACAAGACCTGACCTTGTTTCATGGGAAACATTGCTAACTACAAGCTTCCAACTACACTCTGTGCCTCTGATTACATCATCTGAAGTTCTACCAGTCAGTCAATTCTCAATCCACCTCCCTGTCCACTCGCCTATCCCACACTTTCTAAGTTCCATAACAAGGATGTTGTGGGAGATGGCATCAAATGCCTTGCGGAAGTCAATGTACACAATAGCTACTGTTCTCTTCCCATCTACCCAGCCACTGATGATATCAGAAAGCTACTATGTTGGTGTGGCATGATTTCCCCTTAGTGAATCCATGCTGACTACTCCTGACAACGTTATTCTATTCCAACTGCTTGGAAGGGGATATCAATAACAAATTGTTCCATCACCTTCCCAGGGCTGGAGGTGAGGTTGACTTAGTAGTTTCCCAACTCCTCTTTCTTGCTCTTATTGAAAACTGGAATGACATTGGCTATCCTCCAGTGCATCCCATCATGGCCATTTAACCTGGGTCATAGCAATCCTCACAGTCATTTCAATCTGGGGCACAAAAGGATTGAGCACAGCCTTTCCAAGAAGGACTTGGGGGTACAGGTGAATGACAAGCTGGACATGAGCCAACAATGTGCCCTCACAGCCAGAAGGCCAATTGTATCTGGGGCTGCATCAAAATAAGTGTGGTCAGCAAGTTGAGGAGGTTGGTTAGACCTCACATGGAGTGCTGCATTCAGATGTGGAATCCTCAGTAAAGGAGACATGGACCTGCTGGATTGTGTCCAGAGGAGGGCCACAAAAATGATCCATGGAATGGAACATGTCTCCTACAAGGACAGACTGAGAGAGTTGAGGCTGTTGAGCCTGAAGAAGGGAAGGCTCTGGGGTGACTGGATAACAGCCTTTCAATATCTAAAGGGGAGCTTTAAGAAAGAAGAGGACAGAGTCTTTAATACATTCTGTTGTGATAGGACAAAGGAGATGGTTTCAAAGTAAAAGGGGGAGGTTTAGATTGGACAGAAGGAAAAAGTTTTTTACAATAAGGATAACTGGAATAGATTGCCCAGAGAGTTGGTGGATGCCCCATCCCTGAAGACATTCAAGGTCAGACTTGACAGGGCTATAAGCAACATGATCTGTCTGTAGTCCTCCCTGTTCATTTCAGGGGAGTTGGACTAGATGACCCTTAAAAGTCCCTTTCAACTCAAACAATTCTATAATTGTATGATACTATGATTTACGTGTGTTGAGTTTGCCTAGATGACCAGAACCTTCTTGACCAAGGGGGATTCTTCGTTTATCCAGACACTCCCTCTTCAAGGTCTTGGATTTTTGAGGGCCAATCTTAGCATTAGGGCTTATCCAAGTCCCTTTGGATGGTGTCTCCTCTTTCTAATAAATACATTTAGTTATTTTAAATTGTTATAATCTTAGAAAGATGGCATTTAAAATGATTCTCACTTTCAGAGACTGCTTTTTTAGTGTTCTTATTTTCCAAGACAGAAACGATTTCCAAGAAAATTACATAGGCAGTTCTCTGTTCTCTGGCCTTCTTTCAAGATCCCTGAACATGCTGTGTGACATTCCATAAGCATTTACTTTAGGGTGAATTTATACAATCAGAAATGCTGACAGACATTTGCATGCTAAACCTAGAATTTTCATCAGCCTTTTATCCGTGTCTGTAGTGCCCTGGTCGGTCCAGTGCTTCTCTCATCTATATTTTTAATGGACTTTTTTCCTTTCTAGAAAAGTCTAGGTTTTGTTTGCCCAAGTGTTTTTACACTTTCTAGTTATTCATAAAATTAGAGAGATCTGATGATTTTTTCTTCCAGTGTAAAATCTTTTGTTATTGAATGCATTTAAAATACAGAATTTCTTTATGCTTTTAAGAAGAAAATTAATACATGGCTGTATGGTTCCAAGTCAGAACTAATATTTCACCACAAGGTAACACAGTATTGTGCATAATGCTGACCCAAGGAAAAAAAAAAGTAATTAATCCTTTCCAAAATCTCATATTGCATTACTCATAAATTCCCTTTGCAATTGGTTTACTCAGTAACACTCAGTCATTGTCTCTATCCCTCTATTAACAGCAGATAATTAATTGTGAAAAGGTTTCAAACATATGGACTGATTAGATGATGTATTTGGAGGTGCACTGGTGAACAAATAAAAGGTAATTCCTTACAAGCACCAGAAATCAGTCCAATAGTCACAAACTAATGTACCTTTTCTTTGACCTGCCTATTTCTTTAACATCATGTTGATACTGATAACTTTTAGACCTTGCCAGATATTAGTTCATTAGGAAAGCTGAATATTACTTTTTCAGTGAAAAACAAAACAAAACAAAACAAACAAACAAACAAAAAAACAACCTTGAAACCTTTAAAACCTTTAAATTCAAAATGGAAATGTTACAACATGATTTATCTGATTTTTGTTTCTTTGACATTATTTGACAAAGCATTTACTTGGGGAAATATATAGAGACTTATAGAGTGATATATAAACCTTCACATGGAAATATTTGTCTTCATCCAAATCTTACTTGTTTATATAAGTAAAAATAAGTATTTTTATTTGTTTTAATGTTTTCCTAGTAATTCTTGTGACATTGTGACTCTAAAGATCTAATTGACAAAGGAAATTTGAAGGTCAAAATGTAACACATTCCACTTTTACTATCTGTTGAACTAGTGAGAACCAGTAGTACAGAAATAATTAAAAGGTTCTTCTTGTGTAGTTATAGGCACGTCATGAATGAACACATCTCATTTCGTCATTTAAACTGAAATTTCTACCATATTTATCGAAAATACAGGTTTATTTATATCCAGATTAGTGCCATTATATACATTTATAGACTAGAATGAAACAATCAAAACATTTCCACAAAAATACTATAGAGGGAATTAACTTAAATGAGGAATGTTGGTCTAAAACCATCAGTCCATGGACCCTGAAGCGAAGTCTTGTTAGCTTCATATTAAGTACAAGTATTAAAGCAGAGAGAGATGAATCAATTTTACTCTTGATACAGAGAAAGGATGTAGCAGAGCAGTGATTTGAAGAAGGTCATACAAGTGGTCTACCTGTCTTTCACTATCAAAACAAAATTTTCTAAATTCAGGTTTCAAGAGTAGGTTATAAATGGTGACATTTAGAGCATCCTAGACATTCTAGAAATGAACTGTGACATGTTTAGTAGTATATTTTTCAAATCCTTCTCTAACTTCAGTTATTCCTGGAAAACTTTGCAATAGCTGTCTGATCTGCATCAGCCTAAAAAAATAATAATCAGAAATAACAAAACATTTCAGCTTAATGTGTCATATTATCAAACCTTTTTAAAATCTAAATTTATCTTTTATACAATCTAAAGAGAAATTGTATTTTTAGTTAGGAGAACATCTCACCACTTCCTATTGGTTGAAGTCATGGTAACATCCCTCAAAGCCTAAAGCCAGCAGAAATTGAAAACAGTCTAGCTTCACTAAAGCAGCAATGCATTCCTTGAGTTACTTCTGGTTTGTAAACTACATCTTTGCAGGAAAAGAAAAAAAAAAAAAAATGGAACTGGAATAAAGCTGGTTAAGGAAATCTGTACTACTGTGAAAGAGCTGCTGCAACAATAAGGACAATAAAGCACCTGGGTGAGGGAGGGGGAGAGAGGAAGTCTTTGTCATGTACTAAAAACATTCAAAGCCTTGTGTATGTTTGGTATCATCCAAATGTAATTTGAGAAGCTCACTTCTAATCTACTTTGAGCTCTGATGATAACAGCTTCAATTTATAAAATCAGTGTTACTGCTGAGTGACTTTGCCTTCCCCTACATCAAAGGTAATTATTATTTTTATAGTTCAATTAGCAAACATTACATTTCTGTTTTTCTTGCAAAGATGGCGCCACCTAATTTAACAATAACAAACTTATCCCTGATGTCCTCTCAGGGACATGATGTTATTATAATAGACTCTTCTGGACCTATTGATTCTTGGGAACAACTTTCATTCCAATTTACATCTTTCAACCCTTTTCTTTAAACTTACACTAATAGGGCAATTTGCCAGATGTAGATCATAGCTTGCATTTTTCTTAAAGAAGTCTATACAGCATTTTGCATTACAAAGGTGTTTTTAATACCTGTTTTGTTTTACAGGCTATAAAGAGTGAAAATATGTCCGTCTAGGTTTTTTTTTTTTTTTTTTTTTTTTTGACAAAGATCCAAGAGAGCTTTCCTGTCGCATAACAACTATTTTCTTGAATTATTGTTCATATCCTGTCCCCTGATAAAGCCAGTATTCCTTCTCCAAAAACAAAGCAAAAAAGCCAACACTGGATTAGGCCAGTGCATGCAAGACAGAGATCAGAACATCTGATGTATTTCCAGATATTTGACTTCACTTCACAAGTGAGCTTTCCAATAACTCACAGAGATGAACATCTTTCAATCACTGTTTACTGTGCGTTGATGTAGTTTCCCCAAAACTGAGTAGACTAAATTTCACTCTTATATTCTTTGAACTTAAATACAAGATGCTTAGTTGCTTTATGATTCCTGGAGAGGTAAATGCAAGATAGAAGCAATTGCAAAGGTGAATCAAATTTTGGATGGATTAAAGCCACATGTACTGAAGAATGTCTTCCTCCTATGCCCGTGCAGACCAAGTTATCTGGATTAAACCTACGACAACAAAAGAAAAGAGTGATTGAGAACTGTTATAATTGCCTTCGTTATTACAACACTTATGGAGCATGAATGTTTTTTTCTCCTTTATCTGATATAATCAGGACAAGATTTTGACATTGATCTTCACATCATAGTACTCCAACCATTTTATTATAATGTGGGTTCACTCATAGTGTTGAGCTTTGCCCATAAATTGCACTGAGTATCTGTGATATTTTACATAATGAAAGCTTAATTGAAACAAGTACATGTCGCTATGGAATTTATGATAAAAATACCATATTTTTCATTAAAAAATCTGTTTTAAATTGGACAGAGTAGAGGAACAAAGGACCAAAAGCTTAAGTTCTGGGCAGTCTTCTTAGGAGGCTATTCTTTAATGTATGGGAGATTATTATAATTTATAGTTGCCATAGATACTTGGGATCATGTTCTGCATTTTCCAGTCTCCACTAAATGGTTGTTAGCCCTGAGGAGCATTGACAAACAGCTTCTAGGTTGTTGCAAAGACTATTCTTTCATTTTTTCCCTAACAATTTATCCAAAGCTTCATTCATACATCCTCTGTTATGATACCTGTCAGATCTCGTGCTGTTGTCTGGGACACCTCCATCACATCACTTCTGCCTTAACCTTTAGGTTCTAGCTAAATGTGCTTCAGTGAGACTTTGTCATGTTCCACTAAAGCAGGTTTGCATTGATTATGCACAATTATCTCCTTGCATCATGGCTGTTCACCTCTGCACACTAGCCCCTACCTGAGTGATTTATTACCAGCTGAACTGTTCATAGCAGAAACCTGTTTATCACTGTCACATGTGCAAGAAGCAGATATGAGTATCTACATGATCAGTGTGCCTTTGTGCATGTGTGTGCACATGTGCGCATATGAGGGTATTTAACCTGAGGTTAGATGAATGTACATAGGCTTACGAATGTTCCTGATTAACTCTGTCATGTCCATTTTCAACTCCTTACCAATGATCATGACCTTCCTGTTTTATGCCATTTCTAATGCAAAAATTGTTTTTTGCAGTAATCTCTGTAGATCCCGAAGTAACTCTATTCATCTCTTTCAACCTCCATCTATATAAGGTCATTGAAGATGTTCTTAAAGAAGCAAGACTATTAATCAGAACTTGAGTTAATTAAAGATCCACAATGAGACTAGAAACCTTCATAGATGGAAGGGTCCTGGAAAATAGGGGCATTTGAATTTTGGAAAATATATTCTTCTAGGGTTTCTCTGTGTGTCAGATATGATAACTATGATTTTCCTTTTTAATGAAATACTAAAGAAAAACAATGAGGCAAGTGGTTTTTTGGGGAGGATTTATTTTGCATTTGCTAATATGTATACTGTTACAGAATGAAAATAAAAGATTCCATAATTGCTGCTGCCCTCCTTTACCTGAAGCTACAGAGAACAAATGGGAGAAAACTGTACAGTGCATTTTAGTAGGATTAGACAACCCAAAAGATAGTTTAACTTTTAACAGAGAATGAATTTTTACTCCTTTGTGTCTTTTATTGCTCTTTAGGTAGCCAAAAAAAAAAAAAAAAAAAAAAAAAAAAAAAAAAAAAGAAAGGAAAATGTCATATTGATATATTTCATGTCATTTTTTTTTGCAAGTAAAGATACAACATAAAGCACTAAAGGGACTGGTGTCCTCTCATTTCACATACCAGCTATACACTGAAATTTCCCACAGAGACCAACTGAATGATAACTTAATACAGAGCAAGGAACCTCACTGTAATGTTCCTTACCTTCACTTTCTTTTTCTTCACAGCACTCTACCAGTCCACTTAAAATCTTGTGTGTAGTTCTATGTAGTACTTAGTTGCTTACTTTCTGATGTGATAGCTGCCAGCAATCCACCACTGAGTAGTCATCTTAGACCAATAAGCACAACATCAAAGAATGCATCATTATCATGGTTTTATGACTTTTGGTTATCAGTATTCCACATCATAACATCATGTAATGCACTGGGGGTTTGACTGTTGAT
>JAOWBP010004700.1:4224568-4234712 GCA_028571105.1 Tragopan temminckii | reverse complement strand
CAGGACCTTAGTCTGGGTCTCCACCCTCTTTTTGGCTGCAGTCTTCTTTCTGTGTAAGAATGCGACTTCCGTCCAGGTCTCCACAATTTTTGTGGCATTAGCCTTCTGCTGGGATGCAGCCATTGCCAGCCAGCAGACACACTAACACTACCGTATAGTTTTAATGAGGTGTGCCTGATCAGCCCCGCCCTGCTGCCGGTAGTGCTGGCTCTGCCCTTGCCCTGTTGGTGGGTCGTTATCAGGAGCCTGCGCACTTATCACTCACTTGAGAGTGATAACAACCATCCTTGCTGGGGAGTCCCGTGTAGGAGTGGCTTACTGTTTCTCCTCGTTAAATCAGCCCAGGTGATTCTCACACACCAACTTCTCCTCTCCATCTCCCCGAGGCTTTTTCTACTTTTTCTAGGTGAGGCGGGTGGGTGCAGTCGTTGCCCTGGCAATGCCCCCGCCGCGTCAGCCACTCTCAGGAGAACTGCCCGGCCGAGAGCTGCCCGGCCACTCTGCTCTCTCAGGGATCCCTGAATGAGGGAACCGATCGAAACCCCCCTGTACCTCACAGTCAGTTGCTGCACTTTTTGCTGGAGCAGCTCCAAAGCAGCGAACCTTGGTGATCAAGGCGAAATGCAGATGATGAACAGAATCATAGAATCACTAAGATTGGAAAAGACCTCCAAGATCACCCATTTCAATCATCTACCTACCACTAATATTTCCTCACTAAACAATGTCCCTCAGTACAATATCTAAACTTTTCTTGAAAGCCTCCAGTGATGGTAACTCAACCATCACCCTGGGCAGCCCACTCCAGTGCCTATCCAATCTTTCAGAGAAGAATTTTTTCCTAACATCCAATCTGAATCACCCCTGGCACAACTTGAAGACACTTCTAGTCCTGTGGCTAGTTATGTGAGAAAAGAGGCTGAAACCTACTTTTCCACAACCTCTTTTCATGTAGTTGAAAGTGATGAGGTCTCCCCTGAGTCTACTCTACTCCAGACCACTCCCTCAGTCATTTCTCATAAAACTTGTGCTCCAGACCCCTCACCAGCTTCACTGCCCTTCTCTGGACATATTTCAGGACCTCGATGTTGTTCTCGTAGTGAGATATAGCCTCACCAGTGCTGAATACAGAGGGACAATCATTTTCCTACTTCTGTTGGCAACACGATTTCTGATACCAGGATGCTATTGGCCTTTTTGGCCACCTGGCAGATTGGATGCTCATGTTCAGTCAAACACTGACCAACACCTCCAGATCTGTTTCTTCCATACAGTCTTCCAGCCACTCAACCTCAAGCCTGTAGCATTGCCCAAGGTTTTGTGGTCAAAGTGCAGGATCCAACACTTTATTTTGTTGAACTTCATCTCACTGGCATGAGCTCAGCAATCCAGCTTGTCCAGATCCCTCCGTAGGGCCCTCCTGCCCTCAGGCAGATCAACACTTCTATCCAGCTTGGTGTCATCTGCAAACTTACTGAGGCTGCACTCAATCCCCTCACACAGGCCATCAATGGAGACTGAACAAGTCCAGATTCAAACTTTCTTAAGTCTGTAAATCAACTGGACACATTACAACATTAATTTATTTGGTAAATTTGTCTCCATGGTACACTTGGCAATGCCTTACAATCAATAAACAAATTAAATTTACTGTTGCTTGAACCATACAGGCAGTTCAGCCTGTCATACATAACAGTCAGACATAAATACAGAGGACTATTCTTTCCAAATCTGGAATAAATGCTGTACATCAATTTGGAGAAGGAAAGTAATTTAATTTTAATTGATTTAAATGTATAGGTTACCAAACTATATTGCCAAATTCTTACAGTTCTAGGGAAGATTCCAGAAATGACTAAAACTTGAATGTAGGAAGTTCCATACAATGCACAAGAACTTTTTTACAGTAATGATGATGGAGCAGTGGAACAACAGAGGTTCTGGAATCACCTTCTATGGAGACATTGTCTGGACACCAATCCATGCAATCTACTGTAGGGAACCAGCTTTTGCAGAGATGTTTAACTCGATGATTTCTTGAAGTCCCTTCCAACTTCTGCAATTCTGTGATTCTGTGATGAAATTAATTGAAATAATAGCATTTAGTTTTCTGGAATTTGACCTAATAATTCAGCACCAACACGTAAGAGCTTCTAAGAAAGGTCTGCACTTTGTATCTAGCATGGTAATATCCCAGACAATTTGGAAGCCAAATCACCTTCCTTTATTCATAATATTTTGTTTACAGATCTGTGCAGTTCTCATGTGCTGAGCAATCAGTTCTTTGGATAACAGTACAGAAATAAAGGTATTTGAAAACATCCAAAAGGAGATTCTGCCTCGTCATCATTAAATATCTATGTTGAGCAGTTAGAATCTTTTTCTGGAGGTTTTCAAAGACACATCAAATGTCTGAAAATTAGGCACAAATTAGATCCTTAATTTATGCAGAGTAAGTTCCAACACAGTCTATTACAGACAAATGAACCTCAGTGAATGGAATTTGCTGAGGCAGTGTGTACAGACTGGAACACAAAAGGTTCCAACTAAATATCAGGAAGCTCTACTTTATTGTGTGAGAGGCTGAGCTCTGACACAGCTTGCCCTGAGATGTTGAGTAGTCTCCTTCTTAGGAGGTCAACAAAAGCTGCAAGGGCATGGTCCTGGGCAACCTGCGCTAGGTTTTCCTGCTAAAGCACAGTGCTAAACCAAAAGATCTCTTCAGTTATTCTGTGACTCTATTATTCTATGTGAATTCTCACATTATCCTTTTCATCTGAACTGCTTATTTGTCCTTGGCAGGATCAGATTTGTTGCAGTTGCAACAGTTGTGCCTTTACTTAAACATTAATATTAAATGGCTGAGAACTGATGATTTTTCTGTGTAATTCTAAAATAATTAATTTTTATTCAGTGAGCTTTTTTTTTTTTTTTCCTTTAATTTTCAGAAGCATTCAAAGATGGAAATAAGTGTTTTCCATGCTACAGAGAGGGAAATATCAAAATAAACAAACCATAAAAAATACTTTGAAATGATTTTTCTTTTCAAACAAATAAAGAAACAAAACCTTTTACTGCATTATTTCCCTGATTAAATTTTACAAACATTTGGTGGCAAAATAAAATATTCATTGGGTAACACTCAAATCCAGTTTCAGAGCTGTAATTTATAATTTCCCCTTTATAGATATCTACACAAGTCCTGGTTACTTGAGATTACTTTTAAAACCTAGCCATTGAGTCCAGTCCCAAAGACACAATATAACCTACAAAGATATGGGTACTATCCAGTGAGATGGCTAAATAGCAAGTTCATTGAGCAACCAATTTGCTGTGTAGGCTGCATAGTCTATAAAAATGCATCTAATGCTATAATTCTATACTATCTGCAACATCAGTTCTCTGTTAGAAGATAATACAGGCCTTCTTGGAGATCCACTTTTACTATATTAACAGTAAGCATCATATTACTAGGCATCTACAGTGGCCGAAATATATCTTCATGCCTAAATGTCCAGTAAAATACTAAGAACTTGTAGACAGGACTAACCTGATTCTCACAGATGGCTGAATCCAACGGTTTACTTTAGTTTCCTCTTTGTTTTTCAAGTCATGATGTATTAGACTGAAAGCCTGTCTTTTAAGAAGAGTTGAAGGTTTCCAAACAGAGCTGTAGGCCAAACTGTGATCTTCGTAAAAACTCTTTATATGTGAATAGTTATTCCATGAGAGAAGAGATGGTCATTTCTGACACTAACTTTTACATTGTATAGCTCGTTTTCTGGTTCTGTTCTATGACTGCGACAGGAAGACCATGTTGGAGGACAAACACTAAATAATACTAAATAATAATATTATCACTTTATAACTTGCACTGATTTCCTGACATAGAATGGGGATATCAACCATATTTCCTCTGAAAAACTACTCCCTTTTCTGGGAGTAGATGGATGATTTTTCTTTTTACATTCCTTCATTTTGTATTTTATTTTATTTTATTTTATTTTATTTTATTTTATTTTATTTTATTTTATTTTATTTGTAGCAAAGGTGCGTATATAAATTCTCTGCTATATCAAGGGAATGGCAGGAAGTTACCTGCATATATATCAACAGTTAAATGATTAAAGTTCTCTAATTTAAAATGTTATTATATGAACTCTGGCCACAGACAGAAAGAAAAAGCTCTGTTGATGTACTCTGGATATGGAGTTTTATAGCATCAGCAGATAGAGGGAGTGATATAAGGAGGCCATTAGTTACACTGGGAAGGGCAATCTTTTGCCAGTAATAGCTGTTGCTCAGGAAACAGACACCACATGCCTTGAATCTATGATAAAAAATTTGTTGGATTCCAACATTTGGAAGTAGTGGATTTTAAAATGTCAGTAAATCAAATTATTAACATTCCATTATTAGCTAAGTATATTTAGGATGTTGCAGCTGTCTGAAATTGAAAAAGTAGGCACAAAATGTAAAGAAGAATTAGTGATGAAAGAATAATTTGAAAGAGAGTAAAAGCAAGACAACAATTTCCAGTAGGAATTTGGAGTAGAGGGAACTCCTTCATTATTTGTGTTTATGCACAATTTGTAAGGCATCCTCCCAAAAATGTGTAATACACTGTGCAAGAAAAGAGTCACAGAATCACAGAATCACAGAATCACAGAATCACAGAATCACAGAATGGCCAGGGTTGGAAGGGACCTCAAGGACCATGAATCTCCAACCCTCTTGCCACATGTGGGGCCACCAACCTCCACATTTAACACTAGACCAGGCTGCTCAGGGCCCCATCCAACGTGGCCTTGAACACTTCCAGGGATGGGGCATCCGCAACCTCTCCGGGCAGCCTGTTCCAGCATAAAAGACAACAAATAGAAAAAGCCAAGTTAAATGTAATTTGAAGATTGTTATACATTTATGCATGGTAGTTTTCTAATTATCCACATAGAAATATTTTCATTATTTGAACGAAACTCCCCCAGAATCAGTCAAAAGTCAACAGAAAGATAAAGCTATTTTCTTCTATTGTTGCGGTTTGGTGACTTTTTTGTTGTCAGTATTCCACATCAGAACATCATACGGACCAGTGGGAGTTAAAGAGTTAATGTTCTGGTTCCGTTTACTGCCTTTTATGGGCATTTTGAGTATCCTGATGGGAGCGGAGGGGCAGCAACCCTGGAGGACCTGGCGGGAAGAGGAAGTGAGGTGGAGCATTGCAAGACCCCAAGGCCCAAGGTTTGCCTCTCCTTCCGATCCCAGCTCAGCCATCTCAGCTTGCCACAGGAAAAAGCACGTGCTTCCCTCGCACTATTGTGGTTCGATTCACATTTTGGATACTCTTGTCTTCCTCATTTTGTTTGATTTGGTTAAATTTAGTAAATTACCACTCCTCTTCAGATCGTTGCCGTTGTGTTTTTTTGTTAAAACTATCTATCTGCTAGCTCTCTGCCTTTCCCCCTCTCCCGGAGCACGTGGCCTGGGACCAGCCAGGTCGTGTGGAAAATGTTAGTACCGCCTTTTCTTTTTTTTTTTTCTTTTTTTTTTTTTTACTTATATTTAGGGATAATCCCACCGTGACATCTATGTTTAGCAGGAAGCAGAAATTTACTCTTTTTATGTGTAGACTATATTACCAAAACATTTTGGTAACTGGAACAAATTGGAAGTTTATAAACTTCCCCTAGAATGTTATTCTTGCTCTGAGTAGAAATTTAAAAGACATTAGCTTGTGCAAAATACCTTAAATCAAAGTATCCCAAACCTCAATGTACTTGTTTTCCTGTGTTTTTTTTTTTTTTTCCAAATGAAGTTTAGCTTTTACATGACACTTTTTTTTTTTTTTTTTTTTTTTTTTTTTTTTTTTTAAATTTTGAACTAACTGAAGGAAATGTGTTGCAGTTGCAAAGCATGCCTAGTCTTTTCAGCTGACAAAAATTAATTTCTTATAACATGATCGTTCGTAAGCATCTGTATGTATTCCAGATTTTAGATACATATGCAATGATTAAATAATTAATGTTGACACAGTTTTTTAGCAAGAAAATACCAGTGTAAAGCTGAGGAAAAAGAATAACATACAAATCATATTTCTAACTAAAAAAAGAAAATTTGAGAAAAGGTAAGAAACAAAACAGATCTAACCAACAATTTTCTTCTACATTATTAAATTTTACAGTAAACATGATCCAGATGTTGTCCACCTGAGAAAAAAGAGAAAATGAATGTTAATTAATTTGAAAGGAGTGAAGTTCTTCTGTATTTTATAGAGTAAATAAATAAATCAACAGTAGAGGTCAGTTTTGCAAAAGATTGCTTAGTGTTGATCACTTCTTCACATTTAGGGAATTTGGGGCCATAAGAGAACTAAGACAATCAAAAAAGGCTGCTCAGCATAAAAACACAAACTAAATTCATCTTAGTATAAATTATTTCTGAGAGTTAAGTTTTGGGCAGTCCATAGATAATATTTTCTAAAACAAAAAACTAGTCCAATATTTGTGCAAAAAAAATAGATATTAGTTACTGCACTGCAGCTTAGCATCTCTAATTTCAGCAAGAGGCACTCAGTGTAAATGAGGTGCAAGACTCCACAGTTGCTCTTGTTAAAACTAATCATTGATGAAGATAATGAACAAGACCTGTCTCAGTACCTGTCCTTGAGGAACACCACTAGTCACAGGCATCAATCTTTCTTATGTTCCCCGTGGAACTGAATGAAGCATCTGTTCTATCATACCCGTAGGTTCTTATCTGGTGGGTTTTATTATTTTCTGTGGGAATGCATAGCCTGGCATGTCCAACCCATGCCCCAAGGGCCATACATGGCAGTGCAGCCCACCTGTGCCCAGTGCTGTCTGTGGATTGGCCCAGGGCTCACACCCATTCCTCAGCAGCAACCAAATTGTCTGTGCACTATTATCACTGTGTCAACTGAAAGTGTGGCACAGGGAGGGCAGTGCTGTGCTGTGCTGATTCAAGTGATGACAACTAATCATACGCTTCTTGATACACTGGCTGAATGCAGTGTTCTAAACAGTGAAGAATACACAACTATGCTTTCCATTTTGATAAAGGAGCTTGAGAATGGATTTCAAGATTGCAAGAAAAATCATCAATTTATGTTTGTGACATCATTTTCAGTTTGCATAGATTACCTGCAAATTTTCAACAGGAATGTATAGAGTTGTAATCAAATATTCAACTCTAAAATCTTACTGTGTCTCCTCACCAGACTTGCATAAGACCTCTCTTACCATAGAAAAATATCCTTTGCTTCATGATCATCTTTATTCAAGTCGTTCACTTTTTGGCAGGAGGCACAGTTGTGAGCAATTTTCAAGGATGAAACATGGGAAGAGTGAAATTTCATCAAAAAGCTCTAATGAACACCTTCAAAGCTCAATGAGAATTGCAGCCACTCCCACTGAACCAAACTGATTCAAAAACAAGGTCAAATATCCCACTACTTCATGGGTTTGTTTCTCTCTTTTTAAATGTCTTAATAAAAATAATAAAAATTAAAATATTTTGTTACTTATATTATTAATGATAGTGTATATTTTATGTGGGCTGATCCAAAAGTAATGTCTCCTTATTTATTACATTGGCCTACGGAGATGGATGACAGAATGTCAGGGATTGGAAGGGACCTTGAAAGATCATCTAGTCCAATCCCTCTGCCAGAACAAGAACACCTAGATCAGGTCACAGAGGAGTGTGTTCAGGTGGGTTTTGAATGTCTCCAGAGAAGGAGACTCCATAAAATCTCTGGACAGTGTGGTCCAGTGTTCTTTCACCCTTACCTTAACTTCATATTTATGCAGAACCTTCTATCATAGAATCATAGAATGGCCTGGGTTGAAAAGGACCACAATGATCATCTGGTTTCAACCCCTCTGCTATGTGCAAGGTCACCAACCACCAGACCAGGCTGTCCAGAGCCACATCCAGCCTGGGATGGGGCATCCACAACCTCCTTGGGCAACCTGTTCCAGTGTGTCACCACTCTCTGTGTGAAAAGCTTCCTCTTAATATCTAACCTAAACCTCCCCTGTCTTAGTTTAAGAACATTCCCCCTTATCCTATTACTATCACCCTCAAAAACAGCTGTTTCCCCTTCTGTTTATATGCTCCCTTCAAGCATTGGAAGGCCAGAATGAGGTCTCCGGGAAGCCTTTTCTTCTCCAAGCTAAACAATCCCAGTTCCCTCAGCCTTTCTTCATAGGAGAGGTGCCATTGGCTTTCTTGGCCACAAGGGCACAGTGTTGGCTCATGGTCATCCTGTTGCCCACCAGGATGCCAAGGTCCTCTTCATTAGTGATAATAAGATCTAGCAGTGCTCTTCTCCTACTTTGCTCATCTACCATTTGCATTAGGAAGTTATCATCAACGCACTGGAGGAAACTCCTGGAATGTGGCTGTCTGGCTGAATAATCCTTCCAGCAAATTTCAGGGTAATTAAAATCCCCCACGATAACCAGGGCCTGTAATTTCTAGGTTGCAATCAGTTGCCTGTAGAAAGCCTCATCAACTCCCTTGTCCTGATCTGGTAGACTGTAATGGACACCCAGAACAGTATCACTCACACCAGGCTGCCCCTTAATTCTCACCCACAAACTCTCAACTCGCTCCTCATCCACCCCTGGACAGTGCTCAATACATTGTAGTTGCTCTCTCACATAAAAAGCAACTCCACGAACTCGCCTTGCTGGCCTGTCTTTCCTAAGAAGAACATACCATCCATGACTACATTCCAGTTATGTGATCTGTCCTATGATGTCTCTGTAATTGCTACCAGGTCCTAATCTCCTGACTGAACACAGATTTCTAACTCCTGCTTATTCCCCACGCTGCATGCCAATTTCACCCCAGGGGATGGGATGTTAGCGGTATAATAGTAGAAGCTGAACCTCCCATCCAATACTTAGTTACATTTTGTTGCTATGTTACAGATGGCAGCATAGGGGAAGTCTGAAAAAATGGTGTCTGACTGGAAATCTGTTTGAAGCAGAGGCCTGTCACTAAATTCCTCTATGTAGACAAAATGGCACCCATTGACATCCATTGATACTTGCCGAACATTCATTGAGACCAAAGAGTAGTTGTGAGCACAGTTAGGTGGGTGATGCATTTCAGCAGTGGCAACAGTGAGTCACTTTTGCTGGTGCAGATGTTTGTTATGAGCACAACATGCAGGCTCTTCTTCATCAATGGCAAAATGCACAGCTAGAGGTGGTAATCATGTTGAAAAATAGTGTTTTGGTAGAGAATTTGCTCTATTAAATAGCATTGTTGTGCTCTTTTTATCTGTTTTAGTTTCCATGGAAATTGATGTGATTTCTGAAACCCTCACTATCATCTTTAAGAGGTCTTGGAAAATGGGAAAGGTGCCTGAAGACTGGAGGATAGCCAATGTCACACCGGTCTTCAAAAAGGAAGAGTAGGAGGATCTGGGGAACTACAGGACAGTCAGCCTCACCTCCATCCCTGAAAGGTGATGGAACAGCTTGTTTTTGATGCCATATCCAGGTAATTGGAAGAGAAGAAGTAATCAGCATGGGTTCACCAAGGGGAGGTCATGTTTGACTGACCAAATAGCCTTCTATGATGTCATCACTGGATGGATGGATGGGGGAAGAGCAATGGATGTAGTCTACCTTGATTTCAGCAAGGCATTTGACACTGTCTCCCACAACATCCGTTTAACAAAGCTGAGGAAGTGTGGAATAGATGAGTGAGTGCTGAGGTGGGTTGAGGTGGTCAAGCTCAGAGGGCTGTGATCGGTGATGCAGAGTCCAGCTGGAGGCCTGTATTTAGTGGTGTTCCTTACAATTCAGTGCAGAGTCCAGTCTTCAATGTCTTCATCAATGACCTTGATGAGGGGATAGTGGCCACCTTCAGCAAGTTTGCTGATAATGTGAAGCTGTGGGGAATGGCTGACACACTAGAAGGATGTGCTGCCATTCAATGAGACCTGGACAGGCTGGAGAGTTAGAAAGAGAGGAACCAGACAAGGTTTAACAAGAGCAAGTAGAGTCTTGCACCTATACATGCACCAGTACAGGCTGGGGGATGACCTGCTGGAGAGGAGCTCTGCAGAGAGGGACCTGGGTGTCCTGGTGGACGACAGGTTGGCCAT
>JAOWBP010004700.1:4211313-4224468 GCA_028571105.1 Tragopan temminckii | reverse complement strand
AGGCTGGGGGATGACCTGCTGGAGAGGAGCTCTGCAGAGAGGGACCTGGGTGTCCTGGTGGACGACAGGTTGGCCATCAGCCAGCAGTGTGCCCTTGTGGCCAAGAGGGCCAATGGCATTCTGGGGTGCATTAAAAAGAGCATGGCCACCAGGTCAAGGGAGGTGATCCTCCCCATCTACTCTGCTCTGGTAAGGCCTCATCTGGAGTACTGTGTCCAGTTGTGGGCTCCCTGGTACAAAAAGGACAGGTACCTCCTGGAAAGAGTCCAGTGGAGGGCCACAAAGATGATAAAGGGCCTGGAATGCCTCTCTAATGAGGAAAGGCTGAGTGACATAGGTCTGTTTCAGGCTTGAGAAAAGAAGACATCTAGTCAATGTCTATAAATATGTAAGATACAGAAGGCAAAGGATTGAGGCCAGACTCTTTTCGGTGATGCGTAGCAACAGGACAAGGGGAAATGGCCACAAACTGAAGCATAGGAAGTTCTGCACAAATGTGCATAAGAACTTCTTCACAGTGAGAGTGATGGAGCACTGGAACAGGCTACCCATAGAAGTTGTGGAGTCTACTTCTCTGGAGATGTCCAAAACCCGCCTGGATGCCTACTTGTGCAACCTGATCTAGGGGGCCTGCTTTGGCGGGGGAATTGGACTTGATCTCTAGAGGTCCCTTCCAGCCCCTACAATTCTGCAATTCTGTGATTTTGCTATTTTGTGATTTTGTTTGAATGTGTGCAGTCCACTTTCAGCAAGTTTGCACTTGATACAAAGCTGAGAGGAGTGGCTGACACAGCAGAATACTTTGTTGATGTTCAGCAAGACCTGGACAGACTGGAGTGTTAGACAAAGAGGAATAGATGAATTTAAACAAGAGATAGTGTAGGATCCTGCATCTAGGAAGGAATAACTGCATATACCTGATACATGAGCAGGCACGTATGTTGTAAGTATGCACTTTACCTAATGAATTGGAATATTTTCCTACTGTGGCTTGACCCCAGCCACTTGTTTCCTCTCTCCACAGTGGGACACAGGAGAGAACTGGGAAGGTAGAAATGAGAAAACTTCTGGGTTGATATAAAGACAGTTTAATAGATAACGCAAAAGCTGTGAATGCAAGCAAAGCAAAACTAGGAATTCATTCATTCAGTATTTCCCACTGGCAGGCAGATGTTCAAGCACTTCCAGTAAAGCATGGCTTTTCCTGTGCAATGATTTATTGGGAAGACAAATACTTTCACTTCAAATGTTCTCCAGCTCTGCTTCCTTCTTCAACTTTTATTGCTGAGCCGTGCAGTATGAAATATCCCTTTGGTCAGCCTGTAACATCTGTCTTGGTTCCGTCTCCTCCTGGCGCTTTGTAAACCCCCAGCTCCTTCTTGGCAGAGTGGTACAAGAAGGAAAAAAGTTCGTAGTTTGGTAAGCATTGCTCTGCAAAAACTAAGACATCTGTGTATTATGAAGATTGTTTTTATCGTAAGTCCAAAGTGAAGTTCCAGACCAGGTAAAAACAAATAAAAAAAAATATAACCAAAACTCTATCTCAGCCAAAAGCATAATATTTTCAAGCTTTTTTTTTTAGAACACAGACTGAAAATTTTACTAAACTTTGTTTTACATGTTTGACTAGTAAAGGCAGGAAAATAAGTCAGAATAAATCAGAAATGTCTGTCAAGTCATAAATAAAAGATCTGTTTTTCCAGGAGTAACACCAACTGTGTAATCTCCAGCTGAGGAGTGCATACTTTTATGTGATTTTTTTCTTTTGTTTTGTTTAAATTTATTAGTTATTGAGTTGAATTCCAGAGTAATTGATTGAATCTTACAGAAGCTGTTGAAGGAGATACTGACGTGTTTTGTTGTTGTTGTTGTTGTCGTTTTTTAAAGTAAACAATTTGATGGGAAGATTGAGATTGAGCAGAAAAAGATTTAAAAGACAATATCCTTAATGATAACAAGCACAAAAACAATAACAGATACTAAAAAGAACAATGCGGTAACTTGGTAAGGCTCTGTTTGAATAGCAGTGTAGACATTGAGTGAAAGCGTATATCCATTCTTATCAGCTCTCCTTTTTACTCTTGTTTAAGTTTAATGGGAGCTAACATGGAAAGAATAGTTCCTGTGGCCTCTATTTGTCCTTAGAAACATTAAGCATTGCAAGACCGATCCTTTCATCCCTTTTTCCTTTGTATGTTTAAGAGAGTTTCATTGAATTTCTTGCATATCATGTCGCTTGGGTGTACAAAATATTGGCAAAGCTTTATAATAAGTAGCAAATCATTATTACGTGCTTTGGTGTTCACTGTAATACAATTAATCATCATAAATTTGGTTTGGTATATTCAAGTAGATTTAATAGCTAATTTCAAAGACAGCTTTATTCACAAAACCATCCAATTTATTATTATACTCTCACCTTTAAGGGTACAGAAGATACATTGCGCAAGAGCTACACTGGGTTCCCATTATTAGATACTTGATGGACAGGATGGAGTAACTAGCCAGTCTAGCATTTAATTTTATAGTGTAGATAGTCTACTAACAGCTTGTAAGGGTGCACTTCTTGCCCCCACCCCACCCAGCCTGGTCCTTATACCCAAGGCTTAGTGCATACGAGGGGCAAAGGACTGTTTTTGAACTAATAACAATCAAAGTTTCACTGGATACAGTTAACCACCACCATATTGTCTCGAATTTGGTGCTCAAACACCTGGTAACATACACCTGATTCAATAGATCCTACTCTAAGTTGTATGACTGTCAGTCAGTCATCATACCTCATAAATAGGAAGCAGTCTAAGAACCCCTTTGAGAGTTCTTGCAAGCAGCTGGCTGTGCACCAGAATCTCTTCTTGAGCAGCGACATCTCTTGACGTTATTTCATGTGTGCACAGAGTTTTACTTGGGATGTTGTGATTCTATGCCGACTGATCCTCAGTAAGTGTTTTATTGTTTTTAAGCTATACTAACTTCACTAAGATTTGATCTTAGATTCATTATGCACTCCCTCCCCCCCCCTCCGTGTAGCAAATAGACGAGGATATCTAGCCATTTTAAATCTTATTAGATCACTGTCTTCACTGTTCAAATTACCATCTTGTATCCATTTTACATCAATAAATACATTTCTGCCTTGCTTTTACGAGTGAAGTGTGCAATGCTTTACACTTCTTCCACGATAGAGCTAAAGAGTAAGTAGTGAAACTATTTAATTTACTTACTCTAGAGCTCTATACTAGATCTTTTTTCATAGAAAAATGGGGAAAAAAATGTAAGGAAGAGGCATTCTGAGCATCTCAATCGGATTTAGTTAAAGGGCTTACTAAAAGGCCGTTCTTTCTCTGTATGTTTGTTTTTACTGAAGTCTCACTGATAATGCACAGAGAAATTAAAAATAAGAAGTCTTCACTGCTAGCTCTGAACTACCTTCAGAGGGGATAAGAATAGCAAGTATTCCCATACAAGACAAGAAAATTGTTATGGGAGAAATCACTTCATAGGGGCTGTCAGAATTTAGCCGTGCACTAGCTGTAGATGGGACTCTATGATATCAGTTATTCACGTGTAGCAGTTAGGCTTTTGGCTGGAATTCCAGATGTACCCACTCCAGATGAACCCAGAGGTCTGTCTTAGGACCAGACTTCTTTAATGTCTTTGTGAATGACACAGAAAGTGAGATAGAGTGTTCGGTTAATAGTTCTGTGGCTGAAAATAAGTTGTATAGTGTAGTTGATATAACAGAAGAAATGATGCCATTCAAAGAGACCTTCACAGGCTCAAAAAGTATGCCCACATGAACCTAATGAAGTTCAACAAGGCCAATTGCAAGCTGTTGTACTTCAGCTGGGGCAATCACAGATGTGTGTACAGACTGGAAGAAAAACTCCTTGAGAGCAGCCCTGCCAAGGACTTTCATCCTGGTGGATGATAAAAGGGGAGATTTTGATTAGAGGTTAGAGAAAAAAAAATCATTCGGTGAAACACTGGCACAGGTTGCTCAGAGCAATTATGGGTGCTTCATTCCTGAAGGTATTCAAAGCTGGGTTGGGTGGATTTCGGATATGTAAGAATGATGTAATAGTCCTTGCTTATATTCTCTTCATCAATTGTTCGAAAACAAGAAAGAAGTTTACAGAGATTGGCCATCAATATAATGGTGGAAAAGGCACTATCAGTAAAGACAACCTGCTTAGAAAAACAAAGCAAAACAGAACAGCCAACCAATCAATTAATCAGTTAATAAGCAACTCTGTGGGGAAAACAAAAGGCCAGGATTATTCCTCAAGGTTAGTATCTTTCGTATTAATTATTTATCTCTGTCTGTAATACAGCCAGGAGATACAGTCCTTAATTTTGGGAGGTTCTTCTGACAGCCAGAGTCACATGCTTTACTGACCAGGCCCTTAGCTACTTAGGCAGATTCTCCAGAGCTAACTGGTCCATTTGAATCACAGAAAAGTAGAAGAGAGTCATAATAATCTAGAGATACTGAAAGGATGAAAAAATGTTGGAAGATAAATTTTAGCATTGCTGAGTTAAAAAAGTTTACTTTGTCTTGTTTATATTCTGAAACCTAATTCTTATACTCTTTTTTGTTATTAATACAGCCATCTTTAAATCTTTTCAGTATCTCACTGAGTTTGTAAGCTGAATGGCTTATGAGAGCATTCTTTTTCTGCCTAATGTTGTTGGGGCTACTGCACACACATGCCAAAAAGGATTAGTGCTTCCTTAATTTCGCAATTTAAAAGTTAAGTATTGATAATAAGATAGTAACTTCTTTTACATTTCATCAGTAGTACCCTGATATTTCCTGAAATATTTATCCAGAACAGGCAGGATAAAATGACCCTTGGAAGGCACAGCCCTCTTTTCATAGACTTCAGCTTCCTAGTACAAGTTGTATCTCTCCCAGGGAGAATATATTTAGTTAGGAAAATGTTGAATCCTGAGCCATGCTGATAGTTTACAACAAAACTGTGAACTATGGCCAAATATTACATTACTCAGCTTAGGATGTAATGAATGAATCATGTACCTATGCCTACTGGTTTGTTTTTTGTGTGTTTGTTTGTTTGTTTGTTAATATGATTGAGTTCTAAGTACGTCCCCAAAAGTCCAGTACACAGGAAGGAAAAAGTGCTTAGGTAAATACCAATCTGACTTCTGACCTTTTAATTTGGAAACTTTTTTTTCATGCCACTAGCATGAACTTCTCATTCATGGAAACACATATATCTTTTTCCATGATTAATTTGATCGGAACAAGTATTTTCATGAATGCACCCTAACCATTTCTATGTTTGCAAGAAGTAGGTTACATCTGGGAGATTCATTAAGATTCAAGCAGCTTCCACTAGGTTATTGATTATCATAAGAAAAGTCATTAACATTATTGAATCCTCTTTGTTATGACAGTAATCAGCAGCTCCTTCCTGGATTACTGGGAACATTTTTGAAAGGTTTATGGCTTACTCCTGATGTAGATAAATGTTTTTAGAACCCATGGTTTTGCCTTTCATTAATAAAAAGGTGATTGAACAAAGACTGCATTCATCATCCTGTTTATCGCCCTGAAACAACAAGTGTAATTTATAAACCAATAATACTTTTTTGTAGTGTTATACACATGTTCTAAAAGAATGGATCAAATTAATGCAGGCCAGAAAACAACACCATCACCAGACTAATACATACAAACCCTTAAGGGATTTGAAGGAATCCAACCAGCGTGGTGACTTTGATAAGTGCTTTGTTTTCCTTCTTTTCATTTCCCACCTTTATTTATTTGTTTATTTATCTATTTATTTATTTATTTTAAAATAACAGATCTCTTCTGATATTACAGCAATTTCCTTAACGTTAACATATGCAATTAATGCTTATATCTAACCAATATTTTTAATAGTAATGAAGGAGAGTGCATACTCATTAGAGAGTCACTCTAAAGAGATATACAACTTAGCTGGATGTGGAGAAATATTTAGAATAAAACCTAAATCCTTCTCTGCAGTGCCCTGAGGCACCACAGCGTGCATCCTACAGATCACTACAGGGATTTTGTTTTCTACTTAATTCCTTAAGAATTCCAAGCTAGACATGTCACCTGTGTCTAATATTCTGCCAAAAGGAACTCAGAGTTCCCCATGAATCACACACTTCTTCCTCAGTGGATGTCCATTCTCAAGAAACTAACTTGCAACTAAAACATAATGTTAACTAAGGAGGACTTTAGGAATTTGAGAGATTCCAAAACTGGAAGTCTACTACAGCAGTCCAGGATCACATCAATCCTCTAGCCCAGCGGATGTAGTTCAGAGCTTTTTTCCTTGCAGCAAGAATTAATCTGGTTGTGTTAAAATTTCTTGGCTTTTAAAGACTAACCATCCCATTGCATGCAATTCTCAGTTTAATTACTCTCCCTCTGAGAAACTACATTCTATTCCACTACAGAATTTTATTAATTTCTGTCTGTAGTTGACTTTTGTTATGTTTTGACTGGTAAGAATGAAAGACCCCTGGAAAACATACACTCTTCCTTGGATGATTTAAGAAAAAGATGGAGTCCTTTCTTTCGACAAGATGGGTAAACTGATCAGTTTATCCCTCAGACTATAATTTTCAGTCCTTAGATGCTGCCTCACATCTCCCTTTGTTACAGATGGTAAACTTTATATTTTACCCACAATATCATATGGGATGAATACATCCACCTACTTCATTCCAAATACAGAACAGAAACATATATAGTACATTTCTGTTTCTTCTATGTCCCTGTTTATGTTTTTACCATCTGCAGCTAGCAGATGTTCTTTTTTTTTGTTCATATTATGCTTTAAAATACTTTCTTTCATAGTCTTCATTAGTCAACACAATTTTTTTTTCTTTTTTTTTTCTCTTATGTGGTGTCTATACTATTTAAATAGTAATCCACGTTCTTATCATAAATTTCCCTATTATCCTAGTTTTATTATCAAAACTTAAAAAAACTGTCAGACTTTCACTTTTCGGTCTGAACTGAATGATTTATCCATGATAATACATCACAAGTTTCATACGCAGATACTCATTGTGATATGAGTGGCTGCAGAAAGGGATCTGGAGTTGATAATAGGTTCAACTTGAGTCAGCAGACTGCCCTGGCAGAAAAGAGGGTAAGCTCCATTTTGGAATGTGTTAAACACAGCATAGCCAAATGGTCAGAAGAGGTAACTCTCCCACCATATTTATCATTGCTGTGGCCCCCCTCGAATAGTGTGTGCAGTTCGGGTCTCCACAATATTAAAAAGATGCTGAAGTACTTGAATGAATCCAGAGAAAGGCAGTGAAGCTGGTAAAAGGGCTGGAGGATGTGTTTTCTAGCACGGAAAAAAGAATGATGAGAGGCAACCTTGCTCTCTACAACTCCCCAAGAAGTGGAAATGAAGAGAAAAATGCCAATCTTCTCCTGGTAACCAGTAGCAGGATGTGAGGAAAAAGAACAAGAATAGACTATGGGAGATTCAGATGTAGCATGACTGTCAGTATTTATGAGTCATTTAGTTAATATAGTTTGGTTGATATCCACATTTTAACTTTTAGTTAGCCTAGAAGTAGTCAGGCAGGTGGACTTTGTAGATTCTATTCCATTCCATTCCATTCCATTCCATTCCATTCCATTCCATTCCATTCCATTCCATTCCATGTCATTTTCAAACTTCTGGACCTTGAAATCTGATTTATGAAAAAAAGATCTATAAAAAGTTTATAATAAAATATTTTAACCTGTTTTTTCTATTTGAAATTATTGTCAGTAAATATTTGAAAAAGCATGTGTTTATCTGATTTCAGTGGTTTAAAGATAGCTGGAAAGATATTACAAAACTTTTGTACCTAGGAAATTTCTAATGTTCAGGTCAGCTGTTTATGTTTTATGATCTACTGCATTAAAATTCTGTACTATATTCATAAATCTAAAATACTTTCTGCTATATTTAAAAATGGCTTTGGTTTGGGTTTATAATCACCCTTTATTTCAGGCATTTAAGCAAGACAACTAAAGCAACCATGCATTTTCTAAAATTTAGGTGCAAATGAAATACTTCTAGTAGGTATCTTAAATGCCTTTTCCAGACATTTTCACTAATGGATGCACAGCTAAAGAATGTGTTCCTTGCATGACTGTTTGTGAAGGGATTTATCATACTAAGAAGCCTACAGGCTGGCTTTAATACTTAAGTATGAGCAACTTGATTGTCATAATATCATTTTCCCTCATTGATGTTGCTTTAAAACCCTCTTGATAATCCCTGGAAATCTATTAATTGCGAATGCTATCCTGTATAATGAGATTATCCTAAGAAGCGTTTTGAAAGAATAAGAGGCAGCAAAAGAGCTTTCAAAAATATGTCCCAGAAGCTTATGCTAGACCTGTGTTGGTAAATCTAAGATTTCCCCAATTCAAGATAATCAAGACAGTTTTGACTAACATAGGATGGACCTTAATTACAATAATTTTGCCACATCAGTATCTTTCTCTTTCAAAATGAATTAAAGATGTAAGATGTACCCATCTACTGAGATTTAATTACAAAGATTATCTACTGGCTAAAATGAAGTTCCTGCTTAGTCTTCTGATAGGAAGAAATGAAAATTTCCAGATCCAAAATGAATTAAATGAAAATACAGACATTATTTAAACGGTATATGTAGACTATGTAGTGCAAATAATTGGTCATTTAAAATTTGACTTCTTTTTGAGGTCAAATGAAGACTCATCCTTGCCAAAGTAATATGAAGAATGAATTATATTATTAGCACTCACTTGATTAAAATTTATGGCATCTCATCTAAGCAAGCTATCCTAACTGCAGTTTTAGTTAATGGAGAGAAACAGATATGAGTAAAGAAGGATTCATTCCATGATTAGAGAGAGAGATTTGGAAAAAGTTGTCCTGAGCACTTCCCTCTCTTTCATCATTGTTCATTATTAGAACTCAGACAGCTAACTTGGGCTGGTTCCTTACATTTCAATGGCTAAAACTGGAATAGTTCAATCCCATCTCAAATAATTATGAGTTTCCTAATAACATATAATGCAATTCCTTTCCTCAATTGAAGCACATATGCCTAAGAATCTTAAATAATTACATTGTGAAACTCCTTGCTTCAGGATGCAGCAGTTATTGCAGTTTAATATGTATTACAAAAAAAATGATTGGATATGGTCATGGAAGAGAAATTCATTGAAATCTTTTAGATGCAAAGACACAAGCTCTAGGGAACAAAGCTTTTTGTGCTGAAAATAATTGCATGCTATAAGAATATTCTGCACAGTAACCGAACGTGTTTATTTTATATTTGAGTCTTTCAAAAGATTTAACTATGGCACATGTGAGGTGAGATAGTAGAGTATGTGATCACTTGGTCTGATCCAATATGCTTCTTTGCATATTCTAAAATCATGTATGGTTACAGTAACTAACTCAAAACCAGAATTCATCAACCAATGATTTTTACAAAAGTTTGATATAATAAAGGCTGCTTCAAAATCTGTTTTGTTTTTCACACAAATTCTAAAGGACATCATATCTTCATATCCTTTGGGATGGTGACAGACAAAAGTAATAGAACTGGATGAAGATTTTCTCAACTATAGCTGTCAATCAAGTAAGAAAATAATAAGATCCTGATATAACTATTTGGAAACAAACAACAAAGAAAGAAACAAAACAAAACAAAAAGGCAAGTTTTGCAATTCGCATTCATTTTGTTGTAGAGGAAAAATTTAAAGAAGGAAAAAATAAAATAAAATCACAGAAACACAGAATAGAATGGTTTGTCTTGGAAGGGACCTTTAAGATCATCTAGTTCTAACCCCCTTTCTTTAGACTAGGTTGCTCAAAGTCCCATTCAACCTGGCCTTGAACACCTCAAGGTAGGGGGCAGAGGGCATCAATTAAAGGTAAACCAGGGGATAAGACCCAGTCACTATGGGTTTATGAATGGTAGATCCTGTTTGACAAACCTGATTTCATTCTTAGACATGGTGACCCGCTTAGTGGATGAAGATAAGGCTGTCGATGTGGTCTACCTGGACTTCAGTAAAGCCTTTGACACTGTCCCCCACCACAATCTCATGGAGAAGCTGGCTGTCCATGATTTGGATGGGCATACGCTCTGCTGGGTGAAACGCTGGCTGGTTGCCCAGGCCTAAAGAGTTGTGGTCAGTGGAGTTAAACCCAGTTTTAAGCTGGTCACGAGTAGTGTCCTCCAGGGCTCGGTACTGGGGCCGCTTCTATTTAACATCTTTATTAATGATCTTGAACAAGGGGATTGAGTGCACTCTCAGTAAGTTTGCATATGACACCAAGTTGGGAGGGAGTGTTGATCTGCCAAAGGGGAGGAGGGCACTACAGAGGGACCTGGATAGACTGGATCAGTGAGCCAGGGTTAACTGTCTGAGTTTCAATAGGGCCAAGTGTCAGGTCCTGCATTTTGGTCACAACAACACCAGGCAACCCTACAGGCTTGGAGAGGAGTGTCTAGAAACTGCCTGATGGAAAGGGACCTTGATGTACTGATGGACAGTCGACTGAATATGAGCCAGCAGTGTGCCCAGGTGGCCAAGAAGGCCAATTGCATCCTGGCACGTATCAGGAATGGTGCGGTGAGCCAGATTAGGGAAGTAATCCTGCCCCTGTACTTGGCACTGGTGAGGCCCTACCTTGAGCACAGTGTTCAGTTTTGGGCACCTCAGTACAGAAAGGACATTGAGGTGCTGGAGTAGGTCCAAAGAAGGGCAACAAAGCTTGTGAAGAACTTGGAGAATGTCCTACGAGGAGTGACTGAAGGAACTGGGGCTGTTTAGTCTGGGGAAGTGAAGGCTGAGGAGAGACTTTATTGCTCTCTTCAAATACCTCCTTGGACCTGCTCCATGCCCTTCTTGTCATGGGAGCTGTACAGTACTGCAGGTGGGGTCTCACAAGAGCAGAATAGAGGAACAGAATCACCTCCCTCAACCTACTGGTCACACTTCTCTTGATGCAACCTAGGATATGGTTGGCATTCTGGACTGCAAGTGCACACTGCCAGCTCATGTTGAATTTTTCATCAACTGACACCCCCAAAATCCTTCTCCTCAGTGCTGCTTTCAAGCCACTCTCTGTCTAACCTCTGTTTGTGTTTGCTATTGCCCCAGGACCTTGCACTTGGATTTTTTGAACTTCATGAGGTTCAAAAAATGGCATCCTTTCCCTCTGGCACGTCAACTGATGACACTAACATTGGTGTCATCTGCAAATTTGCTGAGGATACACTGAATTTAACAGTCCATGTCACCTACAAAGATACTAAATAGCATTTTTCCCAGCAGTGATCCCAGAGGAACATCACTCCATTTGGATATTGAGCCATAGACCACAACTTTCTGAGTGCACCTGTCCAGCCAATTCTTTATCCAGTGAGTGATCCATCCATCAAATCCATTTTCTCCAGTTTGGTGAGGAGGATGTTACATGAGACAATGTTAAATGCTTTGCACAAGTCCTGGTAGATTGCATCAGTTGCTCTTCCTTTATTATCTGGTGCTGTAACTGTCATAAAAAGCTACCAAGTTCGTCAGTCATGATGTGCCCTTGGTGAAGCCATGCTGGTTGCCATCAATCACCTCATCTTTATCTCCCATGTACTTTAGGACTTCAGGAGGATCTGGTCCATGATCTTGCCAGGCACAGAAGTGAGACTGACTGGCCTGTAGTTCCCTGGATCTTCTCTTTTTTTTTCCCTTCTGAAAATTGGGGTTATGTTTTCTGCTTTCCAGTTAATGAAATGTCTTCTAATGTTCAAAGGGAACTTCTAGTGTTCCAGTTAGTGCCCTTTACTCTCTTGTCCAGTGTCATGGAGTTAACTAGATCGATCTATGCCCGTGACAGGGGAGCAGTAGGCCCCTGCCTCCCCCCCACACACTGGCCCCACAAAATGGGAAGGAAGGAAGGGGGAAAAAAAAACAGCGGCAACAATCTATGGAGGAAAACTTATTTTACTATGATATTGGAATACAAAATAACACAATATAATACAATCTAATTGAAATTGAGACTAATAAATTAAACAAGTAAACAGTAAGAGACTGCCTCAACCAGAAGGGCCAGATCCCATGACTTCCGTGATGTATAGGAATAGGTACCTGGAATTGGAGCATTAACACTTTAACTCCCAGTGCACTGTAAAGAATGCAATGAATTCGTAAGTATTGTTTAAGACATTAATTCAACAAATGAACCAGACTTGAATATTTTTATATGCAACATGTAAGAAATTAATTTTTTAACTATATACCTACTTACAAAAACATTGCTTATAGAATCATAGAATGATTATGTGACTCTGTGGAGAAGAATATCTGGATCATTGTTGTAAAGAAAATTCAAAATTTTCTTTATAAAAAAAAAAAAAAAAAAGACCTTTTGAAGAAAAGAACATTATTAAGTTATGCTGGTGGTCAACCAGCTGGAAAGCAGCTTGGCAAAAAAAGGCTTGGGTAGCCTGCCTGACAATTTGAACATGAGCCATTAGTATGTCCTTGTCAGAAAGGTTAATGGTATCCTGGACTGTATAAGGCAAAATGTTGCACAGAAGCTGAGGGAAATGATCATTTCACTCACTAAGAACTCATGAAGCAACACTTGGAGCACTGTTTCCAGTCCTGGGCTCCACATTAGAGAGACTGTTGGACTACATGAACTTAGATGATCTTAGAGCTCTTTTCCAACCTTGATGATTCTATGATTTACTGGAGACAGTCCAGCAAAGACCAACAAAGATGATGAAAAGACTTACTTTCTCAAGAGAAAAGGCTGAGAAAACGGCAATTGTTCAGACTGGAGGAGGCTTGGGGGGATCTCATATGTATCTATGAATACCTACCTGGGGGGAGTGTGCAAAGAGCATGAAATGAAGCTCTTTTCAGTGGTTTTTCTGTGACTGGATGTCATGGTTTTATGGTTTTTTTGTTTTCAGTATTCCACATCATAACATCATGTAGTGCACCGGGAGTTAAAGTGTTAAGGCTCCAATTCCAGGTACATATCCCTGTACATTGCAGAAGTCATGGGATCTGGCCCTTCCAGGTGGGGCAGTCTCTTACTGCCTGGCAGTGGGTGCTGGAGGGTG
>JAOWBP010004700.1:4168960-4211063 GCA_028571105.1 Tragopan temminckii | reverse complement strand
ACATTACAGAAGTCATGGGATCTGGCCCTTCCGGGTGGGGCAGTCTCTTACTGCCTGGCAGTGGGTGCTGGAGGGTGTTTTCCTAGCCGTTCCAAGCTTTTCAGGTTTGACTCGGTCTCAGGAAGTCTCTCTCTCCTATCTTATTTGATTTATTAGTCTCAATTTCAATTAGATTGTATTATGTTGTGTTATCTTGCATTCCGATACCATAGTAAAATAAGTTTTCCTCCACAGATTGTTGCTGCTGTTTTTCTTCCTTCCTTGAGCCCAGCTCCCATTTTCCTATCCCTTTTCCCTTTCCCTTCCCATTTTGTGGGACTGGGGGGGCCCAGGGGCCTACTGCCCCCTTGTCACGGGCATAGATTGATCTAGTTAACTTCATGACAATATCTAATCTAAAGCTACTCTCTTTTAGTTTACAACTTTTACTCCTTGTTCTATCACTATCCCTGACAAAGAATTTCTCTCCATCTTTACTGTATGCCCCTTTTGAATATGGGGAGGTCATATAAGTTCTCCATGGAACTTTATCTTCTGAAGGCTGAATAACTCCAACATTCTCAGCCTTTCTTCACAGGAGAAATGCTCCAATGCTCTGACAATCTTTATGGCCATCCTCTGGGTCTGCTCTAATAGGCCCACATCTTCCTTATGATGGAAGCCCCAGAGCTGAACACAGTACTCCATAGGGGATCTTACAAGAGTGAGGTTGAAGGGAGAATCACCTCTCTTGACTTGCTGGCTAAGTTTCTTTTCATGCAGTCCAGGATACGGTCAACATTCTAGGCTGAATGCTGTCTCATGTCAAATTTTTCATCTGACAGTACCCCTTTTTGGGATTGCCCCATCCCAAAAGCAGGACCTTTCTTTCAGCCTTGTTGAACTGCATGTTCATTGCTGGAACTCAACTCTTAGACCTGCAAGGTCTGTTTGGATGGCATCCCTTCCCTCCAATGTGCCAACTGCTGCAGCTTAGTTTCCTCCAACAACTTGATGAGGGTGAACTCATTTCCACTGTCCATGTCACTAAAGAAGATATGAAATAACACCAGTCCTCCAGTGTGCACAACTCATCGCCAGTCTCCATGTGGACACTGAACTATTTACTGTAAAAATCTGAATGCAATAATCCAGACAATTCCTTATCCTGTGAATCGTAAATCCAACATTTTTTTCCTTTTGTATGCTTATAAATTCTATTTGCAACTTCTATGGCTGTATTTAAGATACTGTCCTGCTTCTGTGAGGTATTTTCTTGGTATGTAGTTAACAGTTTTGCTAATTTTCAAGTCACTGGGAACACAACACAATTTGTTTGAACCAGTTCTCTTGGAAATAGATTCTCCTTGTGTAACTTAAAGGAATTCTTTTTGTATACACTGAAATTTCAAGTATTGCCAGTGAATTACTTCATCTTATCTCTGTTACCTAATTTGCGAGGAAAATATATTTCTAAAACTCCGTTCCTACAACACACAAACTCTAAATTTGTTAAGTTTGATGAGATTGAAATTAGAGAAGTATCTATTCTATTGAAACTTTATGCAACCATTTGATCTAGGGTAAATTACAGTAAGTGCTGGAAATTCTCTGAACTCTCATGTGATTAAAACATGTAGATTAAGAGGCAGAAATCTTTCACTTGCATAAATTTCATGCTTAAAAATATATACATATGTAATTAAATGAATAAAAGAAAAAAAGTAGTGGCTTTTTTTTTCCAATGAGAGCTATTAATATTTTGTATCTCACTGAAGAGCTGTTTCCTTTTCTCCTTCTTGACATCAGAGAGGCTATTATCTCTTTATTTTTATGTCTTCCTTCTCCTCACCCCTACCGTGCCCCACAACCCAAATAATAGCAACAGCAACTTCAATCTGCCTCTCCTTAGTTGGGACATCGTACTCACTATCTTTCCACTTTATTAACTTAAACATTAGCTTTTTGAAGCGAGTAAAATTATAAATGACATGTAATCCTGTGCTGGGTAGCAGAGGGCTGCTTTCTGAAGCCATGATTGACTGAGGTGAACAGAGAAAGGGAAAAATTTGTTCTGAGGGTTGCAGAGTGCCAAGTGATATGTCGTGGCCTCTGGCAACAAGAGCAGCATTGTATTTATAATCAGTGCAACATGCTGAGAGGGCAAATTAAGCTGCGGGAAGCCCAGCTGTGGCAGTGACATAAGAGGCCATACTTTACTCCATATCCTTCTCAGATGTTAACCTGCGTTGGAGCCTCAGCTCCAGCAAAATATTTTGGATTTTACAAAAAGCAGGCTCTGCTCACAGATGAGGAATCACTCTTTCTCAGCTTGTGTGGCATGAATCCTTGTATTTCACCATGCCATTTAGTTCTATAAATCCAAATAGCTCTCTACGCTTATGAAAACTGTTCCAAAAGAGGTTGACAGACCTCACTGTAAATTAGGCTCTCTGCTCAAGATGGGCTGGAGTTATAAAATGAGGGCTAGTGCAAGGTCAGACCCAATAAAGCAAATGTCAAAATTATATCAGCAGGAAAATATGGAAGTGACGCATCTTTAGGACTTCAGAAATAAATATCTGCTGGTGATGCACTGCAGGGTCTGTGCCTGAAACATGCAGATTTGAAAAAAGGAATACAGACTTTCTGTACAAGTTGCAGTTGTCATTCGTATAGAAAACAGACTGGTTTGAATCCACAGTCTGCCCATTTGTGTTGTTTCTAGTAAACTGGTCTGCACTGTAGCATGAATTTTCAACCCTTTTTGCCATCAGTTGCATTTTATCATCCATATAAATTATTGAGAGAAAGGAAAATGGTGGTGGTATCCAAAGCTGTACTAGTATCTGAGAAAAATGAGGCGTAGACTAGGACTCTCAATGAAGCTTAAAAGAACAAAGAGTAGAAAGCACATATTTACTCAAACTTAGAATCTTGTATATCAGTGATAGATGTGTGTGAAGTGACCTTAAAGTTCTTTGAAAATCCTGCACCTCAGAGAGACTACTCAGGTCAACTAAAGTACACTCAGGTTGGTTAATTTTACATAAGTGAGAAGAGATCAAAGTCCTCTTAAGTGAGATTAAAAATCTTGAATCTTGAGATGTCATGCCCAAACTGCATCTAATACTGCCTCTCTGGGGAGTTTTTGAGTTGAACACAAAGTTAAAAAATATCAGTGACTTCCCCAATTACTTTTGGAAAGGAAAACAAAAAGAGGAGTGGGGAGCACAGAACAAATATATATTTCAAAATGCTAAATGGTACGAAATGCTTTAGCTGCTATACAATTGACCCAAACCACAAAAAAAAAAAAAAAAAAAAAGTGTTTTTCTAACTCATTTTACTTTAAAAGGCTCTTCTTCTGAGTTTATTATATGAATTCTTTTGCTTATACACAATGAATGAACTACAGACATTAATTTAACCATAGTAAGAAAAAGGTTTTTTTGTTTGTTTGTTTGTTTTGTTTGTTTGTTTTTTTGTTTTGTTTCTCTTACTAAAGTTCTGCAAATGGTGATAATAAATCAGCAGAAAATTTGTCCAAGTATTTTTTATTACATTGAATATCATCTTTAACTAAGACATACAAAAATATATTTTCACGCTTCCCAATTTCAAAATATAAAACTTTCAAAACCCCACTCATAAAGCATTCAAAACCCTACTCCTTCACCAATAATAAAATTAAAAAATAATAAATTAATAAATAAAAAGGAAGTTTTATTCTGGTATTTTGGATGGAAATTTCAAGCTCTTTACAGAGTTGAGCCATTTGACTCTTATGATTGTAATTGAAAGTTTGAACAGGAAGATGTTATCTCAAACTAAATATTTGTTAATGTGCTTGGGATGAACATAAAATCTTGAAATAATCATATCCATGATTACGTTTGTGCAGCTATAAAATGCTCATATTTTTGGCCTTTTAAGCTTCCTCAATTTTAGGTAAATTCCACTCAGTTTGTTGCCGTTAACTTGCTGTAAATAAAATTTTCAGTTTTGGAAGAGTATGTACAGTATTGAGGCCACAGGACTTGGTATCATATTTAAATCTTGTTCATTCTTTCCTTTTGTGCTATTGTTTACCTCCCAAAGCCTATCTGGACACATTCTTACAACTGAAACTCTGACACTAACCTTCTTTAACCATGGCTCATTGTTGAAGCTGTCAGAGAGGATTTTTTTATAGCATTCATCACGCAACACCCTGGCTACACCAAATTCTAATTACACAGTTTCTAATCTATCTGCTTCCTTTGTGCTATCCAGGATCAAAATGCATACAGAAGTTTAATCATATTTGAATTCACAATAACTTAGGTAAGGCAATGTTGTCTTGCACATCAAATAGTTCAAAGAATAGAAAGATCTTATTTTGTCACAGACATCAATTAACTTATACAGATGACATTTAGCTATCATCTAAAGTAATTATGTGGCTTTCATTAGCATATCATTTCAGATATTCATCTCTATGATGGTTCCAAGATCCTCCACGAAACTGTGGCCTATTAATAATAATAAAGAATAAATATTCTATCTAATTGCATGAATTTAGTTGAGAGGCCTAAAAGAAAAGTCCAGCCACCATGAGATCCATACTCAGTAAAAAACAGGAAATGGTTTATCTATACCATTATTTAGGTCAGAGATTCAGCTAGGTTGAATCATTCTCTAAAAGTGCATCTTTCTCCATTAGCTACTGAGAACAATTAATTATAACACCAATGAGGCCCCTCTGCAATAGATTAGATGGACACAGATGACACATCTAAGAAAAGTGTTGCAATGCTTAGAATGCATCCAAAAAGAACACCTTTGTTAGCTTCTGCTTTGGTTCTGTTTCCTCAACCTGTTCTATTGACTTTGTGTTTGCTTTTTAAGTTTTGGATTACTCAGTATCTGAAATTTAACATTCAAGCTGTAATGAGAATTTCAGAGATCCCTTAGTAGCTTTAAACACCTCTTTGTCCTCTTTAGAATAAATTCAGTTTTTCAAATTACATTGAAAATGTAATATGAAACGTAGGGAATGACGTTGCGTAGATATGTACAAGAAAAAAAATACTAAAAATAAATTAAAAAAGGAGATAATAATTTTAATACTAAAAATTCTATGGGAAGGTTTTTCTTGATGGAAATATGCTCTTGATCAATACTGTTTATTTTAAACAATGCCCTGATTTGAACAACTGAAAAGAACCAGTCATCTTGCACCAATACTTCCATTTCAAAATGCTCTTCAAAAGACACATTTTTAAATGTAACACAAAATGTTGCATGACAATTGACTCATATTTCTATCGGATTGCTTAATTTTAAGATGTTCTTGGCATTTTCACTTTGACAGTTCCAGTGTGAAGCATTCAGTGATTAGTCATTCAGTGATAATGTTTACCTTGTGTAGTCATTCTGAAGAGAGATTAATTTTTCACTGCTAGCAGTATTGCATAAAAGAAGAAAGACATTTTTTTTAAAATGGTGTTCAAATAAGTGGTTGAAACATGAGCCTAAAATGTCTACAGCACTGAAGAGTCTCTCTTACCTATTAATGTAAACTACTGAGACCTGAAGTATAGCCTGGCACCATAAGATTGCCTTTGATGATGCTGTGCATGCCAGTCATTCAAACCATGCACATCTACCTCTGTTAGTTAAAGAGTGCTATTCTCAAAACAGTTGTGATCCACAAATGATATAAATGAAATGTTTCTCGTGTTTACATACATGTTGCCAGGACAGCTTAAGATTATTTTTTGTCCATGTCATTATGGCTGGTCAATCAGAGCAAATCCTGGAACACAACATACTAAAGCTGTGTGTGATTCATTTTTCCATCAAAAACATATAAGAACCTTTATTAATTGCTGGAGTGTACCAAAACTGCTGAAATAATTTTGAACCATAAATTCAGTGGTTAGCAGATTTCAATATCTTTGAGGATTTCCATAAGTTACTGATAATCCTGCACCCTTTTTTTTTTTTTTTTTTTTTAAATGCACTTTTATCCTTTTAATTACATTATTGGAGACTTAATTTTCAGTGCACTCACAAAATAAAGAGATGATACACTATGTCAGCCTCCATACTTCTGTCTATGGATAGTATCATGATTTATTACAAAGGCTGGACTTAATCTGTGGAATTAGTGCTGTAGGAACTAATGATCATAAAAAGCATTCATAAGTTCAGAATGCAAAAGAAAGTTCCAAGGAGGTCTGTACCACAAAGAGGGCATGTTAGGCTCAGAAAGTTCCTGTGTACACAAACAGGTAATGTCTGGGAGAACATGTCAAGAAAATGTTTGCCCTAGCCTTTTTTGTTTCTCTAAGCATCTGCAATTGGCCAGCAGACAAAGAAGGATAGTAAGCTAAATATACATTGGTGTTATGCACTCTGACTTTTTTTCTGTTCATTCTTCTGACCATTGCTTGAAGGGATCAGAGATCAGATATTTGCTCATCCACACGTTGGCCTCTCTTCTGTGGCTGCCCACAGAGGTCTCAATTAATTGCAATTTCAGCGATAACTTGAGTGATGGCCTCCCTCATGGCTGAATTCTGTGCTGATCAAAGTCATCATTGCTCCATTAACTACCACACAGCAATGCCAGTTTATACCAGGAATGAATAAAGCCCCAAGTTATCGAAACATGACTGTAATCACTACATTCATTTTAAATAGGGTAGCAGGAGGCCACGAGGATCAGAGAACAACATATGTTATCAGTTGTTGTGAAGGAAGAGGTTCACCCTGCACCCTTGAGCAGAAATGGCATTCTTTTCAATTTATTCAAATAACATAGATGCATCAATGAGAATGAGAAAAAAAGTTTGATGAAGAACAGATACATTCCTACAGAGTTTTTTATTAAGCCAACAAGTAAACTATTCTCAGATGAAAACAACACAGACCATTTTTTTAAAAAATATTCCATCACAGATGAAACTGATCACATTTGGATAAAGGCAAATAGGTAACTAATTAGCTGAAATTCTTTACAGTCAGTTTTCGCAATATTTACTGATTCTCCTTTCTTAATCTCTTTTCTGAAATGTGGTTTTTCTTTCCAGTAAGAAATAAATAGTACAAATAGCAAGATTTTTTTTTTTTTTTTTTTTTTTTTTTTCCGTGCTTGAAAAATAATGCTGAAGGAATTGTTTTGCAGTTGAAAATTAATGTAACCCATTATGTCCAGGAAATTTCTTCAATATATTACTTGCCAAGCCTTTGGTCTTTGTGAAGAAAATAATTTTAATTTATCTCATTTTTCACAACTGAGCCAATGATTGTTTAACCTAAAGTGCCATTGTGACTAAGTAGAGAAATATCAAGGTTCTTGGTCATTTTATTGGAGCTCAGCTATTAAGTCCACTAGGTTAGCACTGAGAATCACAGAAATTGCCACTTCAGATTGAAAAATATCCTGGAGAATGTAACAGAGGATAAAAACATTTCATTTGGCTTTTTTTTTTTTTTTTTTTTTTTCCTATAGAAATTATTTTTTCAATATAAAACTAAGAAAGGTTATTTAAAGAGCTATAAGAGCATATAATTTTCAATTAATTGTTATAAATGTTTGCATTTCTTACTTATTTATGAATCTGTTAGCTCTTGTAGAAAACTATTATTACTGCTTTATTGTTATACCCTTGTCATGAAGGTCTTACAATCCCAGAGTGAAAATGTGGTCCTGATGTTAACTCTGGAGAATGTAAAGTATTGTTGATTTAATGTACATGGTTAGTATTTTCAAATTTCCCTTGAGGATTTAGATAAATGCTTTCTACTAAGTTATGTGGCTCAGGTTCTACTATAGGCACTTATGCTTGTGTTCAATGTTATGTGCTCTTAGACATCCTGCTGAAATCAATAGCTCAGAGCTATAACTCAAGCCAATTGACAATTCTGACCTGAAATTTTTGTCAATACTCTGAAATTCACCTGTGGTAATTTACCTCTTTTGCTAAGGTAGTTATAAAAAAGATTCAACTTTCCATCCATAGTATTAACATAAAAATTCAAAGGCTCACATTATAGGAATGACACTGTAAATTCCCAAATCAGAGGCAGGTTTCTTCTGTAGCTATCTTTTACCAAGCTAGCTGAAAGTTACTTCTATCAAGGTAACAGAACCATATAATTTCTCTAAGAAACTTTGGAACTGTCAAAATGTAACACTGCAATAACTTCTGAGTTACAAGAGACACATTTTTATTTTCATTTTAGATGCTTATTTAAAATTCAGACTAATAAGAATGATGCAATCTCAACAAAAAATCTTGATATAGAAATCAAACATTTTCAAATGATCCAATTAAACATTTTTTACTTTAAAATCAGTGAGTACATATAACAAAAGTTGCACTTTTTCTTACAGTGTGGCAAAGTTTGAGAAGAAAAAGCTATTTCTTGCCTAACTTTATCTGTTGGATGTGAGAGTTTAAAGCTCCAAATGGTTTCTGTCATTGCTACCCATCCGTATAACAGAGAAAAAAGCTTCTGGTAAGGAAGCCTTCACAATGTGTTGCTCAGCTACTATAAACAGCATGGGAAAAACTTAAAAAGAGATCTAATTACCCCTGGGAATAGATTTGATATAAGTACTGTTATAATAATGTTAATATCACTTACATATAAGATAATAAGAAGGAAAGAAAAAAAAAAAAAAAAAAAAAAAAAACTTCAAGAAAGCCTGAAAATATCATCTTTAGATTTTCAGAAGGAGTTCAGGAGTCTGGGAAATTATTATTAAAGTACAATTTTGTTGCAGGAACTAAATATCTTGCTAATCCACACAACACTACCAAAATGAAAGGGACCGTTAGGCTTTCTTTTGACACTGTGTTGGCTAAACACCTCATATATAATCGAGAGGAGAAAAAAAAAAAGCGGGAAAGAAGAGATCACAACCTTGTTATACTTTTTATTATTAGCTGGAATTAACCATTGTTGTTCACAGTCAAAGTAAAACATTAAGAAGATATGCAATAAATTGAGGTAGAGAAAAAGGGTATTTTTTGTCCCTGTTCTATTGGAAAGAAATAGGAAAATTTTAATAAACAGATAAATGAGGTTTGGAAAAGCAAGAATATTTGAGAGAGAGAAAGAAAGAGAGAAAAAAATCTGTCTAAGCATTGGATGCCGAATTTCAAGGCTGAGAAGAAATTTAACAGCCTTTCAGACTAGAAGCTATCATGAAATTTGATCTTTAACCACACTAAATCTTAGGGGTGTGATTCTACAATAAAAGCAAGAAAATGCAAATGAATTTAAATCAAAGGGAAATCTTTGATTATACAATACATTAGTCAGATCCACACTTAGATTATACTGATCAGTTCTGGTCATAACATTTCAACATAAAATATTGAAACACTTGACAAGGTAAAGAGACTGGAGATGAGTTTGATCTTAGGCTGTGATTATATTGTATTAATGACTTCCTATCATATTACTGGCTTTCTTAGCAGAGAAACTGCATTTGCTAATTGAGTAAGAATTCAGTCAAAAGAAGCAGAATTTTGAATTATTATTATTATTATTATTTTAATTACTGGCTCTTACAGTTTCTTTCTGTAATCTGTGTATTTCATTCTTATTTAAAGAATAGATTGTTGTTGAGATTATTTTTCAGTTGGGATAGTGTAATAAACACTTTACATCTCAAGAAGAAGAAGCCAGGCACAAATAAAACAGAAGGCAACCATTAAAGAAGAAGGCAGTGTACCAAGAATATCAGTTCATTTCCTGCTAGTGTTTTAGTGAATGCCTTTGTTGGTGAAATCTAGGTAACTCACACTGTGAAATGTATAGTGCCTAAATTCTGACCCCTGTTCCTGCCACATTATCAGTTAGATAGGAAGAGAAAATTAATGGATTATGGGGACAGTGTAAGGCATACCTAGATTAAAGGTGGCTGAAAACATCACTAATAACATAATAAGTTTTACTACTGAGAGAATAAGCAGGCAGCATGGGGCAGTCTTGTATTAGCAGAAGGATTTGCTCAGTCTACCTTTGAGAACTAGCCCAACATTTAATTCCACATCCTGTAGTACTCCTCCCCTGGAAAGTTCTCTGTAAGAAAAGTTTTTTTAAGATTAAACTAACAAATGGATACACATTATCTTTTTCTACTCTGCTATTCCTGTAAACAACCTGTTTTTTTTTTTTTTTTTTTTTTTTTGTTTTTGTTTTTGTTTTTGTTTTTTAAGACTTTGAAGCTCACCAGAACATCACTGTATCATTTATACTCATATATGTTCAGACATGGTCATGCCAGTAAGAGAAATAAATAAGAAAAAATAGATGAGCTTGCACATTTATTTCACTCAGACGGTGGTGAGATGCTGCAACATACTACCCAGGGAAGTTGTGGTTGCCTCAACCTTGGAGGTGACAAAAGCCAGGTTGGATGGGGCCGGGGATAACCTAATCAATTGCCCATTACACTGTTTGGCAACCCTGCTTGTGGCAGGGGGTTGAAACTAGATGACTTTTGAGGCCTTTGACAACCCAAACGATTCTATATTTCTGTGCAACTTAGAGCAGTCAGTGAGTTAATTAACCACTAGTGAAAATCACTCTTATCTACAAGCATGAGAGATTGATCTCTTACAGCTGAAAGAATACCCTAGTTATCAAATGGTGACAGTGCATGAGCACAAGTTTATCAAAGAGTTGAGTACTCTAGCTCATATTTTCACTCTCCGTATGGGGACAGGCAGTTTCAAGTGACAGCAAAATGCTCATATGTGTAAAACCTCCATCAAACTTGAGGCCACATAGCAATCCGAAATAGGTACACTAGGTTCTTTGCTTATTCTAGATAAATGTCATAGTACTCTTTATGTTCATTTTATTATTATTATGTACATTATAGCCCTGGCTGCTGTCACTGCTTGTTTGATTGTTTGTTTTCACTTGCCTAAACACAGTGGAGTTTTGCAATAACATCTGAGAAATATTCTGGTTTGGAAATGCCATATTTCATATATTCTTTCTCATGGTGTTACACTTGGAGATTCCTTTTCTGGGGGAAATCATAATTCACTATCTTACTATGGGAAAGAAGAAGAGCAAAAGACACACAAAGTAAAGAAAAATCAGGCAACAAGTAGCTACTGCGGACATTTAAAATCCTTTTCAAGTGAATAATTCTTCCATGTTTAATTTATAGGCAACTTTGTGTTTTGAATTGTATAGGAACAGACTGCAACAGCCTTATTTAAATTCACAGGAAAGTGTGTTCAGGGGGAAGAAGGTATAAACTTAGCTTTGCAGCACTTTGGATCACAGCAGCTTCTCACCCAACAGTACGCTCTACAAGGAGCAATCTTGTCTCCAATCTTAACTTCTTCATCAGTGAAAGAAGCTGTCCAAGCACAGACTATTAAGCTTCAGGAAAGAAGAGGGAACTTTCTGCCTCCTTGGAATGGCAGGCAATAGTGAACATGCCTATCCAACTATCAATTATTTCTGTAGTTTGTTCTTAAGGTTGTATTGCTGCAATCAGCCCCTTGTAGTAAAGACTTACAGGTCACTGAAGTTATGAGCCAGCCCACGGAACATCATGCTCTGTCTGTGAGCCGCCTCCTGCTGCTTTCTTTCTTTCCCGTGGCTAGCATTTGATTCGTGCATAGATGCTGTAAGGCACAACTGAACACAATACAATCCAATAAAACAACAAAACAAACCAAAGACTACAACGCTGTGTGAATAAATATTCCATGGAACTTGTGCCAAGGTTACATGTTTAACAGTTTTCCACTTTATTGTCAATCATTTGAATCCCTCAGAGTGAGGGCAGACATTTTTATAGCACATTCTGTTTAGCATTGGACATTTGAAGTGGCATAGCAGAAAGGAAGGTGAGTTTTTAGCTATAAATTGTGTTTTGCAATGCGAAAGCTGCATAATAATGAATGATATAAGTTTTTTCGATTTCCATTTTTCTTCTTTACCCAAGAAAGGACCAAATCATTCTGAAAACACATTAGAAGTCAATGACAAAGTAATAGAAAATGCTGACATTTGGAAATATCTTTCTGAGAAAGTTCTCTAAGTGCTAGTTTTCAGAATCTATTCCACCCATGTAGATAAACCTGGAGGCAAGGAGCACAGGTGATGTCCTTCATACTGATTGAAAAATTGAATTCCATTAATATGAAAAGGGCAGTGGCTGGGTATGTTTTTCACCACGAGAATATATATTTTTTTCAGATTGTTCTTTGATATTATAATTGATAATAGCTATCAGTCATATCATCATATTTATTTGATGCCTCTTCAATGCCTGGTCACCGAAATCACTTCGCTAATCAAAGGAATGCAGCCTTGATTTTTATCTGTGAACTGCAATGTTGCACAGCAAACATGGAGACAAATCCCATGAATACTAAAGCATTTTGTGCAATTCTACATTTCTAAGAAAAAATTTCAGTTTCAGACTTTGGCACAAAGAAGTGGAATAGCAGAATCTAACTTGGAATATTACAGTAACTTAATGACAGTAATGGTGTATCTTCCATTTTTAAAAGTTCTAATTAATATACAACTTTTTAACTTAAACTTTACCCTTTTGATATGAGCTATTAATTGGATCAGTCATCTGTGTCCTGTCTATATCTTGGAAGGTGGGATAGTTTTCTAGGAATTCCATAGTCCCAGGTTGAGATCATGATACTGTATACTCTATATGAACATATACTTGCACTCACATACGTGTGTATTTATATATGCAAAGATTTATACTGATTATAAGTGTATTTGTCTGAAGTATTTAGGAAAGTACTTAAGAAGATTGCTTCACACTAAATTTAATGGTTCACACTCAATTTGCTTCATGACTAAATTTGGGAAACCTGAACCTTGTTCCAAGTTTCTTATCTTATGAAAAATCAATTTCATCCATCTGGTGAAATCAATATCTAATGGGAAAAAAAAAAAAAAAAAAAAAAAAGTATTTGTAATTAGAGATACCCATTTGTTAGTTAGATGTAAGAATCAAACTGGATATGAGTGGCTGAAATATTAAGCATAAGTAGTTGAATCGAATGTGTAACATTTTAGAACTTATATTTTATAATGAAGGCTTTTGCAGAGATGATTGGCTTCATCAAAGCTATTGCTATTGCTGAAGAAAGAGTATATGCTTTATGAAAGAAAAAATCCAAACACAATAATGATCTCGATTCTGAGTTCTGTTTCCACTGAACTGTGAATTTGAGGTTGAGTGTAAGTTTTACACTGACTTGACTGTTGCTGTCACATGAACTTCTCATTTTGTTGAAATATTAGAACATAGGGAAAGACAGTGAGAACACATCTATGCCTGAAGGAAGAAGGTATGTTTTGTATTGTATGCTTGCTCTCTTTGAGGGGGAAAAAAAATCTCAAAAACAAAACATAAACACAGCTAAAAATACCTAATTCATAATAAATATATAAATATTTTATATATTTTCTATGTATATTTAATTTTCCGTTTATTTTATATACAGATATGGACAGTTGGAAACACATCTTAAGCAGGTGACAAAATAAGTGACCAGTTCAAGGCTATTACTTTTTTTAGGGGCAAATAATGCTTTTATTTTTTAACTAGTCCTTCACCCAAAGGAAGAGGAGGGGAAACAGTGAATGCTGAGTGTGAAACCAAGGACAGAATGGTAATAGGTATATTTCTACTGAAACTGGAACAATACCCTGCCTGAGAAATCCTTCATGAAGCTTCATAAGTGGGCTGCCTGAATCTTCACAGTACGCTTCTGTACTCCCAGAAAAGCAAAAGTTCAAAATCATAGAATCATGGAATCATAGAATTATTGATTTTGGAAAATGTGCTAGGAACATCTTGTTCAACTGTTAGCCCATCACCATCACACCACTAAACCATGTCTCTAGGCACCGCATCTTCTCTTTTCTTGAAATCTCCAAGGATGGTAAATCAACCACTCTTCTAGGCAGCCTGCTAAAATTCCTTATTACTCTTTCAGATATTTTTTTCCTAATGTACAACCTGAACCTGCCTTGGTGCAACCTGAGACCAATCCTTCACATCCTATCACTAGTCACTTGTGAGAAAAGGTCAACCTCCACCTTTGCTACATGCTCCTTTCAGGCAGTTATGGAGAGTAATAAGTTCTACCTTGAGCATCTTCTTCTTCAGACTAAACAATTCCAGTTCTCTCAACTGCTCCTCACAAGACTTGTGCTCCAGACTCCTCACTGGCTTCGTTGTTCTTCTTTAGACATGCACCAGGGTGAAAAAATACAGTGCACCTGCACTACTAAAGTAAGGGCATCCAAGACTGCTCTTTGGCATCAAAGCTACCAGGAATGGAGTAAGCATTTTGTGGCAGGCTCCCTAATGCTTCAAAGCAGAATGTCATGTTGACATTACTTAGTGAGAGAATTCTGTGGAGGAAACCATTCCATGAACTTTAATTAATTTCAAGTGTTTCTGTCCTGTCACTGTTTAAATTACTATAGCAGACATAGTCTTTAAGACTGTTCTACTAATGTAACAGAAATGGGAAGCATTAGAGCTCAAGGTTAAATTTTGACTTGGACCATTCTCTCAGGAAAAAAAATCCTGATGTAAGACATAAGCAATATAAAAGAGGACCTGTTCAGATTTCAGGTGGATGGATGAAGGGAGAATCACACATTTCAGCCATCTATCCCATTTTGAACACACTTCTGGATAGTAAGTTTGATGAATGGAATGCAGAAGAGGAAGTAAAATAAAGTTTGGAGCCTTTAGGCTTCATTGGTTTCCAAAGAAGACAGACAGAGAGACAGGAAAAGCAGTCAGGAAATTTAGAATATTCAGAGAAAGAAACTGCTCTGAGGAAGATAGAGTATGCAGGAAAGAACGTTTCCTGATGAGCTTCATGAAATAATTTCAAAGGTAGAAAGACATACTCTAAAGTGCTTTTTAAAAGTGTTATTTGCTAATTGGAAGCACGTTTTGTGGCTTGTTGGTGAAGAGTTTACCAGCAGGTGATTTCAAACCAAGTAACATTCAGACAAAGTGTAGCAAATCAGAGAGTTATAGAGAGGTGGTAGAGAAAGGGGAAAAATAAGAAGAAAGCACAGTTCACAAGAGGGACTGAGTACAGGACATATTGTTCTGCTGATTGTTCCTTTAAGCATGGATAATCATGTACAATGATGTACTCACTTTAAGAGGATTCTCCATGTGGAAAATGTTCTTGAAATGTTTAAACACCGTGAATGATCCAACACTCATCATAGTACCATGGGAACATGGGCAAGTTAGAAAGAAGCTATTTAAAAATGGAAAGGAAGAGAGAGACACTGAAGGAGAAGAGAGCTTTGGAATTTTATGCAGGCAAGGTTAATGATGTTCTGAGTATGCGCAAACAGCCTTTACTGAGGCAGCAAAGGTTAAGTTGTCTTTTGGACAGAGGAAAGCATCTTTCAGGATGTTCTCTTTCTGTGAATAAAAGTCTTGCTAAGCTAATGATTGTAAATGTAAGAAAGGAAAACTCCATTCTACCAAAATATTTGATGCTATGTAGATGCAACCCTGGGGAGAAGATGAAAATTATTTCCAGTATGTACAAATCATAACGCACCCTGAATGTGACAAATACAATTAAATTAAATAACTTTTTCTATCCCCTGTTTTGACATACTCTATTCTTTTCTTCTCCATGTTTTTGACCCTCTCTTTTTCTTGCTTTCTTTATATATACATATTTATTTTTGTAATTATTTGTTCCCCTTTTGTCTCTTTCTTCCTCTATCTTAAATCAGCCTGAGCAGTGTAATGCATGAGAGTAGCAACCCCATATTTTAGAAGCCAGAGTCAGTGAGAAGAGGTACACTACAAAGTGAATGCATGATCAGTCCTTGCCAAAAATGCTCAGTTGGCACAAGGAAGACAGTGCTTTTCATGACCACTTATGCTTGGGGAGTTGATCACTTATCCCATGAATATATATGGGAAATAGTTTAAGAGTTATCCAAGGAGATGTAAATATCTAAGAAATTAGCTGGTGAAATATTAGGAAAGATGAATAGTATTTATGATCTAGACTATTTTGATAGTATAGATCACCTTTTCATTAGTTTGGAATTGCTGTTTTATAGATTGCTGATGAGATAAACACAAAGGTTTTGTATATAGAAAAAAATCAGGAAAAAAAAACAGAAAGGAAAAAAACACAACAAGAGTTGCAAGAATTAAGAAATACTGTAGAAAATGTACAGTATCTTGTACTGAGGCGCAGGTTATGTTGTATGTTCAATCATGCTTTATGTTTCAAGTTCTTGAACTCAGGACTACTCAAGAGGGAAGAAAGAAGAGGTGTGAATGATGTCTATTAGCCTGTCAGAAGTCGTTGATCATCACTGTGAGCTGTCTACCACAATAATAAAAAAATAATAATAATAATGAAAACAAATATGACTCCCTTTTTTTGCAAAATAGTGACCCCAAGCAGAGATCTCCACTGTAGTTAAAAAAAAAAAAAAAAAAAGAAAAAAAAAAAGAAAAATCAGATTAGATAATACTAGAATAATAATGTAGGAATAGCAATAAAAGAGTAAACCTGCTGCTCTTGTTTAACTTGGGAGAAAAAAAAAAAAAATCTGAATAACAGTATATTCATTCTCTATAAGTATATTGAGAGAGATGAGCACATTGGGTCTGTTAAGATGTTAAGAGTCAATGTTGGTGCAAGAAAATAATAATATTCATTTATTTATAAACAACAAGGGTGAAGATTATCTTAACAGAAGGAGAAAAAAGATTTCCCTAGCATGAATGTCTGCAAAGAGTCAGGATTATGAACCTGAAGTCTTTTGCTCAGCATAGTGATAAATGACCACTCAGGATCTGTCCTTTTCCTGTTCGCTTTGCTCTTTTGCTCTGCTGTAGCTGCCGTACCTTAACAGAGAAGAAACCAGACAGTAACACATTACTGTGTAAGTGTATGGCTAGTGCTGCTTCTTGAAGCTGTGTGTATGGGCTCACAGATGAAAATTCAACCCAAGATAGCTGACTGTAACTTGTACTTGTCTACATTCTCTTGGCAATGTTACTGCACCTGCAGACAAGTTCTACAAATTCAATTTGGTATTCTTACATATTGCATATAAACAGCCGGAGTCCTTTCTTCTACTCTACACTGAAGCAATGAAGCCACAAGAAAATTACATTTGAATCATTGTCACCACTTAGCAGGAGGAAAAAAAATAAAATAAAAAAAAATTGTGAAATGGAAAAGCTGAGATGCAAATCTGAGATGCACTCAAAAGTTATAGAATTTGTAGCATGGAGGAAAAAAAAAAAGTATGAAAACTACTCCCTATCAAAATGAAAAACAAACAAACAAACAAAATGCAGCAAGTGGAATCTTTATGCCTTACTTCAGGTAGTGCTTCTGTAATTTCAGAATAGGAGGCCTGCAATCTCTCCTGATAGAAGATGGCTCATGAGGAACTTGATGCAGTAACACAGCCTGTATGCTTTTCAGACTACTATAAGTGCAAGCCCACAGCCACAAGCAACACAAGCACTGCACAGGCCAGTAAAGAATCTTATTAAATTTTGCTCAAAGGGTGTAGATGAGTTACATTTGCACTGTTATGCCTCAGACTGGATGAAGTGTGGGCTGTACATACAGTTTTAATTTTAGATCAGATCTAGGATCTTCTGCAGATGAAAAAGAATCAACCAAATCAGCTACATATTTACTTGAAGCAGGATGTATAAAGGGTATGGGAACTGCTGAATCACAGACCAAACCTCTGATTGACCACCTGAGGCAAGCAATGAGTCAGCCCTGGGAGCACAGGTGAAGACAATTCTCCTGTGCTACTGGAAGGGGTGGAGCCTGGCTCCACCTCTCCTAGACCCCATTTAAGAGCTGACTAGCACTGGGGAAGGATCTCTTTTGAAGATTGTTCCTCTTGGAGTCTTTTCAGTGAGCCTAGGACAAGAGTAAGCTTTCCATCTGTTCTGCTTTGGTGTGTTAACCTGTTTAACCTAGCTTTCCTGTATATTTCTTAATTATAACATCTGTATATTTATTGATTATGCAATATGCATTAAAGATGGTGGAACCATTAGTCTGAAAAAAAGAGCAATTTTGGAGGTAGCATTGACATCTTTTCCACATTTTTCTTTTTCATTTTTAATCTAATGTATGCACACAGACTGAGATTCGATGCTCAGCCAAAAGGAACACAAATACATGCTCTCCATTCTGAAGTATTCCTTAAATGCTTCACAACAGATAAATCAGCGTAAGAGAATCTAGGAGTGTGTCTGTTCTTCTAGGTGTGTCTAGGCAGGTACTTTTTCTAGTACAGTAAGGCAGGCATGTGCAACCCATGGTTCATGGGCTGCATGCAGTCCAGTGCATCTGGCACTGCAGCCTGGCCACTGCCTGATTCTCCATACCTTCTGCTGCTGCTGCAGCTCTGCCCCACTGGGTGCCCCAAGAGCACACACCCACTACTCTGCATCAACTGAAGTGTGCTATTAATGTTGTCTGAGATGAAACCTGGGCATGGGGAGGACACAGTCCAGTCCTAACTCAAGTTATAGCAAATATTTGTGTGTTCATTTATTGGCTCAAACACAGTCATGAGAGCAGCAAAAAATACTCAGCCTTTCTTTTCATTTTCATGAAGGAATTTGAGAAAAGATTTCAAGATTGCTTAAAAAAAAAAAAAATCACCTTTTTTGGTGTATTTTCTACTTCATTTTCAGTTGGCATAAATACATTATCTGGGAAATTTCAAATGGAATATATAAGGTTGTAATCAAACGTTTGACTCAGAAATTTGACCTTGTCTCTTTACTTTTATAAGCTCTACCTTACTAGAGAAAAACATTCTTCATTTCACAATTGCACCTTGTTCATGTCATCACTTTTTGGAAATATATTCATTTGTGAACAACAATTTTCAAGACTGAAGTACAGGACAAATAAAATTTCACCAAAAATCTGACAAACACCTTTAGAGCTCACTGAGAGTTTGAACCACTTCCCTTGAAACAGATTGATGGCATTAGTTTAACAAAAACAGGGTCAAAATATCTCACTAGTTCTGTGTTTTTGTTTTAATTAAAAAAAAAAAAAATCAGGCATTAAAGGAAGTTTTGTTATTTACATACATGAACCATATTTTTTGTGAGAGCTGCTCTGAATGTAATGCCTGCTATTTTATTATATTCATCCATGATGTCAGAGGAGGATGTTGGTGGTATGGCAGTTGAACCTTCCCAGAATTTTTCATCAGATTTTGTTACCGTGCAGGAGATGGCAGCAGAGGGGTAGTCTGACAAAACTGCATCTGATGTGGAAGTGTGGATGAAGCAAAGGTGTGTCATTGAGTTCCATGCAGAAACAATAACACCTACTGACATTCACTGACATTTGTGAACTTTTATGGTGACAGAGAATGTATGTGAGCACCATGATGTGGTGGGTCGCTTCTGGTGCAGATGTTCATGAGCATGGCACACAGCTCTTTTTCACTGCTGAAAAAATAGTATTTTGTAGCTGCGAATTGCTCTATCAAACAGTGTTGCTGTGCTCTTTGTATCTGCTGTAGCTCCATAGAAGATGTTATTTTGGACTGATTTTGTGTATGTGGCTCAAGACAATTCCTGTTCATTCAGTGCATCCAGGCAAGCCAAAAGGTTGGACACCCGTGAAGTAAGGGATAAATGCTAAAGATTTGTAGTGATAGGAACCAAATGTGGTGTTTTGTACTAACTGCTAAGGAAAGACGAAATGTGGGGATGCTGATTTGAGCAAAGTTCTGGATCTGGATTATAAGAACAAACAGACAAGAAGTAACCTGAGTAAACAAAATGCTGAGACACAGATGGGACAAGGCAAAATGGAGACAATGACAAGAAATAAATCTTCCTGTCACGTAGACTATCAAACTAAAGGCCTATTTCCAGTAAGATCAGCCTGGACTTTGCAGCTGAGAAGATGTGAGCCAGGGAGACTGAACTGGAAAGGTGCTCAAACTGCATAGCTTTGCGAACTCACTGGGGTATGCAGCAGAACAAGGAGAAAGAGTAAGAAAAAGGGAGAGTCAGAAAAGAAAAGAAAGGTTCAGTTTTGTGTAAAACAAGGCAGTCAGTATGCTTGTCTAACTCCTGATAAAGGAGAAAAATTCAGATCCAGTCCCCTTACGCTTCAACTCCCTTCTCAGAAGAGTATAAGAAGGAAACCCACTACTTCATAAAGATGCTGTGAAGAGAAGTATATAAATTATTGAGACTTGTTCTGATACAAAGAGGTCATATATGTATGTGTGTCTGCATCAGAGGTAGCTAGCAAGAATTGATTGCTACATGAATAAACATTTACAACTTCAGGCCCTGCAGCAGTAATGTCCCCTCTCTCATCACATCCCTGAGTTTCTGAATGGTCATGTCCTGCATGACTCTTTGAAGGCGCCATATCGGAAAGGGCAAATTCTTGCTATTGCATGCTGTACGCTAAGCCCTTTCTGCCCCCATTACTGTTTGATCTTTTACAAGGTTATCCTACTATGAATTATAGGATGTAATTAAGGAAAATGGTGTTAATCCTTCTCATTGCAAATGTGCAATCTATTTATACAAGAAGCAGCTGCACGATATTGTTAATATTAGGCAGTCTATAAGTGAGGGTGACCAAACCAATTTCTCTGAATAGAATAAATCCTTCTTACCCTCATCCTTCAAACTTCAAACCAAAGTTTGATCCAAACATCTTTTCTCTAATTTAGAGAAATCTTCATTCATTTTCAAATTTCATTTTCTTGTAAAAATGCTGCAAAATATAGTATTTTTAACCATGACCTGAAGTAGAAAGTACCAGAAAAAAAATGACAAAATCGAATCTTATGCTGATGTCTGAGTAATCAAGAGGTGTGTGGAATTCAGGTGATAATTCTGTAAGAACAGGGGAATACAAAGGGTAATTTCCGTCAATTCAAAAATGATAACTTCAGAGGCCTGAACAAAATGTGACATGAGTAGATTACTCCAGAAAACATAAATCATGGAATCCTGTGTTGTTGTTTTTTTTTGTTTTGACTCATACTCAAGACTCTTCCTGACAAACACTCATTAGATGATCAAAGCCAGCACATCTGTTTCATCCTCCAGTTAATATAGACATTACAGTAACATTTTAGTATAACCTTTTAAAGTCTTCCAGTAGCATTAGGAAGACTAATTCCTGAGCTATCCTCTTGAGAATTTCCCACTGTAGGAAATTCCTATTCCCCCACAACTTCCATTTGACGTAGGAAAGAGTAACGCTAAACTGACAGGAATGCAGTGGAAAACAGTTTCTAATGCTAGCCTTTGTATCTTACTCAGACTATCAGACCACTTTACAGCTCTATTTGCACCTATTGTCTATGCTGTTCTTTGCTTTCTTCACCAGTCTGCAATGATGAGAGTTGAGAGTGTCCATGTCTTCATCAGCAAGTTTGCTCTGACTGGGCTGCATCTCTGATACAGGCTGGCATGCAGAGTGATGTTTAAAACACAAATGTTACAGTGTTACATACTCCCTCAGATGATATAAATAAATAATCCAGACTTTCCAGGACCCTCTGACACCATTGCATGACAGAATCACAGATCAGTGGGATTTCTGAAACTGAAGGTTTGTGGAGCTATAAACTCCTATTCAAGACATGGCAGAGAATATCTGTGTACAGCACTGACTGGGGAAAATATGGTAATGGTGAATGCTGAATGCCTGCTGTAGTAGGAAAGGGTGATGCAATTATATCTGCATACTTTAATCCTATATAAATTTGTTCTGGGATAAGTCCAGAGAAACACTATTGATTCTCACTTAATTATTCTGGATATGCAGTTGTGTAACAGAGCACAAATTGGCCTGACATATAATCTGCCTTGGGATGAAAGGCACTATTTAAATGGAAGATGCCGATATTATTATTATTTCCCTTCTGGATCTAGTAAAACTCTTAGCTTTCATTTTCAACCAAAAGAGGAGGGTGAAAAATTGGAGAATTTTATTAAAAATAAAAAATAAAAATAAAAAATCACCATTACAAACAAAACAAAACAAAAAAAAATGCAAGAAATAAGCATGTCATTCAAAATTTAAAAAGGAAAAACAAACAGCAGCAAAAAACAAATAAATAAACAAAAACAAACCATAAAAACTCACACCACAAACCAGCTAGAAACCAAGAAAAAACTAAAGTAGATTTGACCTCAAAGGAGGAGCTGAAATTGAGTTAAAGTTTACTACTGAAGTCAGGTTTCCCTTGGGGTGTAGTCTGCCATTTAAGCTCTTTCTTCTCCTTTACTTGTACAGTATAATTCCCTTAATGCGGTGCTATAGGTCAGGAAAGAGCTCCACTGTAGCTAAGTTTCAATTTCCATTTACTAGCAAGAAAAACTTCCCTTGTATAAAACAGCTTAGTATGATTCTGTGGAAGAACTGTCTCCTAAATACTAACTTACAGAAGAGTAAAACAACCGGTATCCCAGTAGTCTGAAGTGAGAGCTACTTCTTCAGGGCACTGCCTCTTCACAGATTATCCTCCTGAGTCTGCTACTGATTCACTGTGTCCCTCTTTGATGCTACGTTGTGATATAAAAAGGTTCTCTCCATGTATCCAGTTAATTTTTGGAAGGTGACCATTATTTTCTTTTCAGCTGTTCTTGAATTACTTTTTCAATCTCCTTTCCACTCTTCCATTTACATACAGTTATGCACACAACAGCTCTTTGAACGAAAATCTGCAAAGGCTGATGGCTGATTGGGTTGTGCTGGGGAAATAATTAAATATCGTTTAGACCTGACACTGATAATGAGAGAAGCAAACTGATGCTAAGCATACAAACAAATGAAAGAAAGATACACTGGAAAACTCCACGTATATGCATTATCCACTTTCTCTCAGTTATGGCTCTTGTCAGTGCTACCAGTAACAGCAGGCAACAAGGAAGCTTCAGACAGAAGGGTGATTTTTAAGTTGATAGAGCCCCTTTAAAGACACACCAGGAGACCATATACCCCACTGTGTTGACATCAAGTGTCATTTTTCCTTGCCTTCCTTTCCCTGAAAACTAGTTTGCTGATGCCACAGCGTTAGAGTAGAATCTCTGGTAGTGAAGGGAACTAACTTCATTCTCTGCTGTGGCGTGTTTAGGCTGGAGGAGTGTGATCTGTTATCAGGGAGAAGATAGATGAGCCAGAGGCAGTTTTTGTAGTGTTTGGGGATGTGAAATCAACACTTCTGAATTCATTGTATCCTGGGAAAATCTTGAGACCAAATTTAAAAGGTATGTTATAATGACACTTTGCTGTGTTTCAGTGCTTGTTGGAAACTGAATGTGAAATCATCTGGCCTTTATCTCCCTGAAAAGTTAAGTGGATTTTATTTGGCTTCACTTGTGTTGAACTTTCTCTTCTTTTCTGTAGATAGTTGCTATAGAATTATTAAAATAAGAAATGCCTATTTGTTTGTTACTTTTAAGAATTAAAAAGCCAGGGGTTGTGTTTCTGAGCCAGTTTACTGTGCAATGTTTCTGGCTCTCTCTTACTCTTGCTGTCTTGAGCCACAAAGTTGATCAAAGGATTGGAACACCTTTTCAATGAAGAAAGGTTGATGGAGTTGAGCTTGTTTACTTTGTAGAAGACAAGGCTCAAGAGAGACCACATTACAGATTTGTAGTACTTGAAGGGAGCTTACAGGCAGGAGGGGAACTGACTTTTTACATGGTCTGATAATAATGGAGCAAAGGGGAATGTCTTTAAACTTTAAAACAGGGGAGATTTAGGCTAGATATTAGGAAGAAGGCTGGTGAGTCACTGAAGCAGGTTACCCAGAGAAGATGTGGATGTACCAGCCCTGGAGGCATTCACGGCCAGGCTTGATGGGATCCTGAGCAGCCTAATCTGGTGTTTGGTAAACCTGCCCATGGATGGTTTTCTAGCTATCCAGAGATGACGAACAGCTTCCTGAGGCACAGAAGGCATCCTGAGGCATCCAAGGTCTACACTAACTGAATTTACACTCTTCTTTCCTTTTATTGTGCTCTCTATCTTGACTATACGTGAGGATTAAAAACAGGCAAGCAAGTAATTCAAACCTCTCTGTCCTGCACTAAAAAAACTGGGATAATCAACGAGCCCTGCCAATAGAAACTTCAAAGTCAAATAATGTGAAAAGGTTGTACATACTGAGATAATTCATCATAACAGCATGTGCGTGACGGCCTCATAATGTATGGTCAAGTATTTAGCCAAAGTTCAGCACTTAGGTTTGTGCCATGTCTGGCCTTACCTGAGAAGTTCAGGTTAATAAAGCAGCCTGAATAACTGGTAATTCAATATATGCTTAATTGGGCAGAAGCAGACAACCTTTAAAAGTAAATCTGCAGAGGTTATCACTGAACAACATAGAAATTTACTCAGGGAACATTGTAATTATAAGGTAAGAAATTCTGAAGCATCTGCTACTTTCTTTCCTATACTGGATTTAAAAATATCGTATACATTTCAGCATTTACTGTTTTGATCTGTTTTAAGCCAATATACACAAACTGTTATAACAAAGAAATTCAGTGAAACTCACCAAATTTATCTTTTGAGAATTTAGGGTAGAAGTGCTTTTTTCTTACTGTTTCTTCCCAAAGCTGACACCAGTTATCACAGATGGAGCACAAGGATTCAAAACACAGACTGGAGAGAGTTTCTCTCACAGAGAGACACAGAGTACAGACTCTGGGGCTTGATAGCACATGTTGTGGATAGCGGAAGTTTGTCATGCAAAAGGGAACAAGAAAAGTTACTGGTGAGAAAAAAAATAAAAAATAAAATAAAAAAACAGTGAACACCACGAAATATGGTGATAACATATCTGGCAGTACAATTCCCTGAACTGTCACTTATTAGAATCTGGGAGGCTATGTGGAAGAAGCATCAGTCACTACCTGACTTGTTACACTGTTTCTTGGATATCCTTTATTGACCTCAGTAATGGACAGAACTTCAATCTGACCCTGTAAATCAATTCTTCTGCAGTTGTATCACTGAGTGATATGAAAGAGGGAGAAAGAGAGAGGGAGGACTCCAATTATGTCTTAAATCTGAATTAGAAAATTAACTTTGATTTTCTGAGCTACAACCATGTTCCAGAGTCTTCATTTCTCATGACTCATGTTAACAAGCTTATGGAGTCAATACAGTTGCACTGTTTACCAATTTGTCTTTGTCACATGAGAAATGGTCACATGAGAAAGGGACTTTGATGCTTAAAAAGGCTCTCAAACTTCTCAGATGACCTACTTCCATTTGGTGATTTATTATTTCCCAATGATCTAAATGGAATTTCAGGTTTTTCTTTTATTCTTTATTTACGTTTTTGCCTTCCTTTGATCATGGAACTAAAAGTAAGGGGAGAAACCCTAGGCAGCACCAAAAGAATCAGTCTCTTTCCTTTGTTATCTCTGACCCCTATCCACTCAGCTTCAGCTGTGTAGATTTGTGTTTGAAAGAATACAGCAAACAACAGCTTCTTGGCTGCTGTTTGCATGAGCAGAAAATATTCTGTTTCTTTTTTAAGAGGGCTTTGTTTTACACAGGATTTTAATACAAATGTCCAACAAGGTCAGAAATAGTGACCCTTTGAAACGAAAAGATTAACATTTTTATAGATAGGAATTGAAACTAGGCAAGTTGCAGTGGAGCATAAGAATTCTATCTTGTTTTTCCTCTCTATCTTTTTTTCCTTCTTTACAACTAATAAGGCTTATTGTTTGCAAAGAGGAGACTAGCCCATTATATATATTTAAAAAAAAAAAAAAAAAGTCTTTTACAGTATTTTCCAATTTAAAGCTGCATACAAGTAGTAGTCATGATCATCCATGAAAAGTCTGACTTACTAGTTTTTCAATTTAGTTTGCTAATAGTCAGCCTTTCATACAAGCATCAAGCACAGTAGCAAAAATACTTAAATCAATGGGATGATGCAGCAGTGCCTCACAGAGATGATGTTTTTGAAATAAATATATACCATTCAGCCTGGCCTGCTTGACATCAAATTTATGTACTCAATAAGAAAGCATAATTAGTGGTCCCAAACTGTATTTTCTTTCACCTATTTCACATCTCAAGAAGACCATTTGGAAAAACAAAACAAAACAAAAAAGTGTGTGAAGAAAAAATAGGAGAAAATGTTCCATTCATAAATGAAATGAACCAATTAAAAATAACTCTCTTCCCAGCTTCCTACGAATGTCTCCTGGGGACTAGTGTGTATTTTATTAAGAAACAGAAGTGCGGTATGTGCTTGCATTTCACAGTATCTGTAGCTGAGTGATTTATCTTCTCCCCTTTCTCCTGCTGGCTCCCTCTGTATTTACAGATTTTGAGGGAGGGAGGGAGGGAGGGAGGGAGGAAGGAAGGAAGGAAGGAAGGAAGGAAGGAAGGAGCCTTGATTTCCTACAGATGTTGACACATCTGTACAAGTGTCCACCTATCAATCTATCCCTTTGCCAGCTGTTTTTAATTTTGTTGTCAACATTTAACTAAAAGTATTTAAAGACTTCTAAAACAAAACTGGTTGCCCAGTGTGATTTTCAGAAGGAAAATATGTTGTGTATGGGATTTCTTTATGAATGTAAAGCAGTTCTGTGTTTAACTAAAGCTTTTGCAGCTCTCCCTGGTGGTGGGGAGGTGACTGAAGAGAGAAGATGTATTAACACTCTTTGTCTTCAGGTAAATGAACTGAGAGTCTTGGTTGTCTGTCATCCTCCTTTTTCAGCAAAAGAATGAAATCTAACTTAAAGTCATTGACTGACTAGCAAAATGGGATTCAACTAAATTATTGCTCCTCTACAGCTCTTTATGTCCTTTCCTACAATGTTTAACCATTCTTGAGCAAAGCCAACTGAAGGAACAGTATAGTCAATTCTTGACCACACTAGTCATTGTAGGTTTCGCAGGAGCTGTCACATGCCTGTAGTGTTTCTTTAAGCAAATCATGGTCCTCTGAGTTAGAGGGCAGAGCAGCAGGCTCATTCTCTCTTCCCTCTACTCTACTACTGTGGCAGAAGAGTAGGGTCAATGGAGACAGAGTGAAAATGATGAGATTCATAAATCATCCTGGTGAGGCTTGCCCTTGCTGTCTGCAACACTTTTCCTGCTTTTTCTAGCACAGTTTCTAGTATATTTTTGTGTGTGTGTGTGCGTATTGTAATATGCATATACTTATTTACTTTACCTACATATGAATTTCTACATTAAATTCAAACAAAGCTCTTTTAGATCATAGGTTGACTTATATCCTGACCAGACACAGACAAATTCTGTAGTGGAAAATTACCTCTAGGTTGGATATTTATTATTAATATTCACAAACTGGTGAAGCAAAAGGGAACAATGGCTTAGGAACAATTAGTTTAGTTTATTGTGAAATATTCTTTCATCAGTATCCTTTAGAAATTACTCTGGGAAGAATTAAAGGAAATGAGATGAATGTTTAGACAGTGGTCTAGAACTGTCAAGAGCACCAAAATCAAGTCTTGAGCCCTGTACTAGAAAATAACCACTAGTGTTCCTGATATTAAAAAAAGAAAAAAGAAAAAAGGAAAGTAGTTTATTCTATTATTTTGCCATTCTAGTCACAACTCTGATTCCTACTTCTCACTGGAAGCATTTCTGGGAAAGGGATTTGACGGGTTGATTCTCCTACATTTAAGATGGGAGCCTAAGATTTTAATGCATATGTTAGATACTGTTTTGGGCCCCAGGGGCTTAGATTTTAACTGTGTGCTATCATCTTATAACACATATTTGTCGCAGATGGAAATCCAAGCCACCCTAGAGGGTAATGCACTCACGAAGCATCCAAGATATGGTACAGATAGCAAGAGAAAATAGGAAATACAAGGAACATGAAAAAATATTGTCAAATGCAGCTACTTCTGGAGTAATGTTAAGCAACTATTTCACAGCTAGAAGCTATAAAGCAGTTAATAATAGTACTTTAGTCTAAGATCCTTATTACTGTTTCAAAATGCAATTAATTAAAGATAACAAATTGTCTTATGTTACATGTACAGTAAACATCTGCTTTATTCAAGGAAAACTGAGGCACTGAAACATTCATCAGTTAATAATGAAGAAATAGATAAAATCTGAGAGGATTCACTGTAAGATCTTTTCACAAAGCATGGAGATAAAATGCATTTTTTGGTCAGAAATTAATTGTAATAAGATAAATGTGAGTTTTGATTAACTTCTGATTCATACTGAAAAATAAACAGAAAAAAAAAAAAACAACATTGTTTCTTGAAACTTATGTCTGAAGAAAAAAAGGAAAATATATAAATAAATAAAAAAAAGGCCTTCAGTATTTGATCCTATGTTTTATCATTAAGCAGGTGAAGATTTTATTTTTTCATTTCACTTCATTTCATTTCATTTCATTTCATTTTACTTTATTTCATCTTATTATTTTCTGCAACATTGTACCAATATCTGGTTGATACCAAACATAGCAACTCATTCATTATCCTGCATATCTTCTGAGCCAAACTCCACCCAGAAACAGGGCAGTACCAGCTCATAAATCTCTATGGCTGGTTGTCCAAAAATGCATATAGAATCCACAACTCGGTTTGGACATAATAAATAATGAAAAATGAGGAGTGGTAGTTGCCATATTTTGTAATGAATTGTAGCTGGAGAAAGAGACAATGGGAACTATCCCGAAACTTTTAAGATTAGATAGACCTATTTACAAAAGGGCTTATTTATGGTGGAGTGAAATAGTGCCTGCAGAAATTTCCTTGTTGTGTAGAGACTTAAAAACAAACATAGGAACTACTACTAAAAAGAAAATGATAATAATAGTATATGCAGAATTGGTGCAGCTCTGTGTCTTTTGCAGAGGGTATAATTAAATTAGAGCTTGCAGAATAAATAAAAATTTTCTTCAATCAGGACTGAAAATATTTAAAGAACAATATCAGCTCTGATTAATTTTTGGCTTTGTAGGGAAATTATTTATGCCTCCATAAAAAATAATTTTGAAGAACTGAAAGTCTTGACTTTATTTCCTTCTATTTCCTCCCTCCCATTCCTTCCCCTCCCTCCCCCACATTTTGTTATATTTCTCTTACATAAAATCTTAATGATTGTGAACTTAGTATGACAAGAAAAATAAAGTATCTTTTTTGTTCAAATTATGTTGTTTATTAATTTATGCATTTATTTTTCTGTTTTTGACCCCAGAATCTTCATCCTTCAGAGTATTCTGCAATGTTGTAAGTCTGCTTTAGATCGTATACTGAACAATAATCATACAGCTAAATGAATAAACCAGAGTAACACAGTATATGAGAAACAGTGGCTGCTATTTTCAGCTAAATCTAGTAAGCATTTCCAGCAAAGGTTTAAAATCACAATATAAGAGTCATTAAAATGCCATCAGTTACAGTCACTAAACCATAGTATCTGATGTACTGCACTATTTTTCTATGCCATATCTTTCATATTGCGCTGTGGCAAGTGTTGACTTTTTAATTGCTGTTGCAGTATGTCATCTAATTGGACAATACTGCAGTAAGGAAGATGCTCTTCCTGAATCCAGCTGGTAGTTAATTTACACCCAAAACAGAAACAGCTGAAGTCCACATTCCTTAAAATATAGAAAGAATGGCAGAGATGGTCTCTGTAGGAAAACTTGGATGTTTAAGCTTTTGTTTAAAAGCTAGTCTCAAGGTTCATTTTGAAATAAAAATCTAGGATTTGTTCTTACCTTTAAGGTAAGAGAGAAATAAGATGTTATAGCTCACAGTTTAACGTTTGCATTAAAATACGTAGTTGTACCTCTCATCTTTTATTGTAATTTGTCATCCTCCGTTAATATATATATTTATATATTATTTACATTCCAAATGTCAGTTTAGCTTCTGAAATTTGAAAGGCAGCACTATATTTTTAATTTCCAGTCACCTAACCAAGAAAGCCCTTGAACTCAATCTTTCTGAAATCTGAAATGCAAAATTACAATATATCTTACAGTTGTGCAAGCATTTCAGCAAATAACAGCATGTAGTTTTTGAATTACAGACAGGCCCTATTTGAAAGTTCTAAGTCTTCATGATTTTAACACTGACTATAATAGACTAAATCATTCACGTTCTGGGGGTGAAGTAGCAAAGGATTACAACAATCATAGCACTCTCTGAAGAAACAGAAATGCAGAGTTCAAGTATGCATCGTTCCCGTCCTCTGTTCATCAAGGAAGGTGTGAGAGTGTTAATCAGAATTAACCTCAACGTGAGCTTGATGGAAGCAGTTTGAAGACCTTTATGAAAGTACTGACTTATAAATTAGGTGATCTTCAGTGAGCTTTGCTTGCAAAAGAAACCAAATTAATTCACTTGTGGCCACTTTGAGGAATTGTCACCCAGACAGTAGTTCATGCAGTTCAAGCCTATCCTTCTTGAATGATATTTCAGAGATTGCCATATAATTGTAAATCATAAGTTCATAGAACCATAGAACCATCAAGGTTGGGAAAGATTTGAACTAATGTGAACTAGATAAGTGTTTTATCTTGGTTAGCTGTTAAGTTATTTTGTCTCAGAATCACTGAATTTGGTTTGGAAAGGATCTCCACAGGTAGTCTAGTCCTTCCTGATGTTCAAAGCAAGTGCAGGCTGTTCCATGTACGGGTATGTTTCAAACATGTCAAAGACATGGGATTACACAAATTCCTTATTGCAGTGATTGGCTGCTCTTAAAGTGTTACTTTCCTTGTATCTAATTTAAAATTCATGTTACAGTTTCTATTTGTTCTGTTTTATATCTCTATGAACCGCCATAACATCTCTGAGCTTTGTCTTTTCCACTTGAATGCTGCATGTTCTATGTTCCTGGAACTGACTGGATGGATTCTAGTTCATGAATACTTTTGTCAGTTTGGGGTAACTGTTCTAGTGGCATTAGCCTCAGGTTTTGATATCCAAATAACAGCAATAATATTCAGCTGCTACCTAGACATTATATGGCTTGTCCCTTTGATTCTAGTGGTCATGTCAATTCTCCATCCACTTTATGTGCCAGTTATCCAGTCCATATTGCACTAACATGGCATAAAAATACTATGAAAGACTGTGTCAAAGGCTTTGTTAGCATCAGGTAAAAAATGTCCACTTCTCTCTGCTCATCCCATCACAGAGGGCACCAAAAAGAAAAAGATAAATCTCTGTTTCTTTTTGTGGCTACTTTTTGCTGTCCTAGTGGCACCATGGACTATTGAGTGTGATGGCAAGATAAGTGGAGCTGTGGCTTGGGCAACAAAGGGCTCAGCCCCACAGTACTCACCTGAAATGACAGTCGGACCAGAAAGGATAATCAGACTGAAGTGACCATCTGCTGATCACCAGACAGAATGCTAGTGGTGGCACAGATCCAGGAGAAATAAGTCAGCAGGCTGTCCTGTGATTGCCATGCAAGCTCAGAATTATGTGTCTGACATCAGACACCAAACTGAGGTTTGTGAGTTGGCATCTGGGCATGAGACTGTATTAATAGAAAGCTCAACCTGAGATGGGCGTGTGCACGGGCATGTCCGCAGCTAAGAACAGGGCAAAGAGCCTTGGCATAAAAGCAGCTCCCGGGGACAGGGAGATCTCACTGAGGCTTCAACCAGTCCGAATTGAAATGAGACGATGGGACACTGAGCTGTATCAAAGAATTGAACCTGAGCATAGACAGAGAAAACAAGGGAGTAGAGTACACTCCAGGCACCTACACTATTGAATGTAATGAATTCTGAGACAGCATACTTGGTGGAAACGCAAACAATTGCCCAGAGATCTCACTGAAACTTCCAAGACTGTGTCTGATGTCTGACTTCCAGGAAGCAATTTTGAAACCCCAGAGTTCTTGGGGGAGTTTATCTGAGAAATACATCTTTTATGTTTGTCAAGTATCTTACCCATGGCTATGCTTCAGGGGTGTATTAATTAGCAAGACAGGTTTTTGCTATGATTTCCTTTTCTCTGTGGTTTTCTTTTTGCCTGTGACTACAGACAATTTCACATTAACAAATTATGAGAGAATATCCTGAATTTACATAAATGCTTGGAGCCTATAGGCTCCTCTATACTTACTCTTTTATTCTGAAGTACAGTTTGGGAATCTGAATTAAAGTTTTTCACCACTTAATTGTCTGTCTAGTGTGTCATGGTGACAAATGTAGAACATCTTGGAATCCAAGTAATTTGCATGTTGTAATGGGATATCAATGATAAGGAAGTCTTTTCAGGAGCATTCAGAGCAGCTGAAATTCCAAACATTAGTGGCTAAATAGAATATACAGTCTCAAACAAGAACTTATAACACTGATTTTAAAAATACAAGGTTGCAGAATAAACCCAAATTTAAACTAGTTGAAAGGTTCTGTTGTACCCGGTGTGCCACAGAACCTAAGCTATTCTAGTGTGAATTTTTAAGCCTTATTACAGTGACATAACAAGGCAATCAATCTAATCTTTGGTACAGTCAATTTCGATATTAAAGGTCTAGTTTATTAATCCCTTGCATACACCCTTACAGAGTTGCAGAAAATTACATGCTTGCTCTTGCTGGTTTGTGAAGATAGTCTTTAAATTCATGGGGCTTTCTCCCAAACAAGTTATTTTTACTATCATTAAAGAAGAAATACAGATTGTTTCACCCATTTTATTCCTTCTGCCAGGACCTTGGAACTGAATGGGACAGTAGGAACAGTATATTAATAAATACCAAGAAGTAAAAAAATAAATAAATAAACCTTCCCATTTCTCAGGATACTACATAAATCTTGAGAACTGCTAGAAATTCTTTGCAAAATGCAATCGGGAAACTCACACAGAATTTGAACAGAAGCCACAACTGTTCTGAGCTCTTTCAAGAACTCTAGAACTCTTTTCTCCATCGGTTTTACTCAACTAGAAGACGTGAGTCACATAAAGTAATCTAAGAAATATCAAATTCAGTATAGTTAATATATCACTTCAAGATTAGGAAGAAGACTGTTTTGGATACCACATTTTCTACAATTGCAGACTTATGGTGTTTGATACAATGGGCACCAAGTGGAGAGCATAAAGGGATAATTAAAAATTAAGGTATTTATTATTGTATTTTACCAAATTCAAACTTCCTTTTTTAAGTTCTGTTTCTGAAACTTCTGGTTAAAAGCTGACTCATAAAAAAAACTTTGAAAACATACCCAGTGACCCATTGCCTTCATGTGTTCAGGTCATGCTTCATCTGAAGCCTCCTGTTACCAGTTACCTTTTGTCAGTTTCCGTATATCTGAGAAAGTCTACATTATAGGGAAACAGGCAAAAATTGTCTGGATTTTTTTTCTTTGAGTTTTTATGTGTAAGTGTGCTGAGAAATAGTTTAGCTTTTCAGCAGATTTAAGGAACCCTCAGGTGTTCAAGATGTTTCAAAATAAATAAATAAATAAAAAAATGCCATATTACTTATACCATCTTAGAACCCAATCCAAATGAAGATATAGGGCTCTATTTGTTTTGTCTTGCTCATGCATTTCCTATTACAAGATACTGAAAGTAAATAAATAAATAAATAAATACTGTACGTTGTCTTATGTCTTTTGTTAACAGACTTTCTGTTGTTTTTTTCTGGTCTGACTGTAAACAAATACCCTCTTACAAGGGTATTTCTAACCACAGGCAAGCCCTTATTCTTTCCTGTGCGATATAGGGATAATTACAAGCTTGATATATTGAGTTTCTGTTGCTGTTTCCTAGAATGACTGAATTTTTTTCAGGCTCTCCTCCATTCTGTGGATATACACTTGAGTGCTTTCCACAAGTAAATATTGGTTTAGCCCTACAACAATATGACCTATCTATATACATTTTGCATAAGTGTATGTTGATAAATAAGCTAGCAAGTGTATGCACTACACATAAGATATTTTTTAAAGAGGATCTAGATTTTATAGACTGTAAAATATGGATATTGGTCTATTTATCTTACTGTAGCTTCATGGAAAGGTGATGGTGGGGATTAGAAAGCTATGCTTCATATACATACTGAAGCACATTTTTACTTTCTTGCACACAAAGCAACCAAATAACCCACCTTAAAGGAGGTAAGAGGGAGGAAAAGCTATGCATAAAAAATAAGAATAGCTATGAAAATCTTAATGCTGGGCTGGTAACTGTACATTCTATTGAACTCAACAAATGTTAATTCTGTTTTCTTTACTCTGATCAGGGATCATATGGAATGTGAAGTTATACAAGACCTGTTACTACACATGTATTTCTAGTCCAGGCAGTCATACAGATTTAATTTCTATAGCTTGCAGAATACTCTGTATGTAATATATTTATTTTTACAGTATTGCTGTGATAAAGCTCTGGAAATCTCATTCACGGATGGAGCTAGTGGTGTATGATATGAAATGGTTTGCAAGAGTCCGGCAGTCCAAAGAAGAGGATGGAATAAAAACTCTTTCAAAAGGAGAGGACAAAGGAAGATGTGTAGAGTTGTTTAAAGATGCAAATTTGTACATATCCTCATTATCTTAGTTCAGTGTCACCTTTCAGTTAAAGTGCAAATTGTCACTATGGATGAGCACTCTCTGAGATAAGTCTGGTTGACCTGAAGAGTCAACAGAGCAAACTGAGCGTGATTGCATATATTCCTCTGAAGTCTAAAGCTGCATCTAATGCAGCAAGTATTATCACTTGCTGATTTTAAACCTTTCACTATGGCATTACAGTCTGAAATCATCATAATTGTCATTACTGATTCTGATGCAAGTAGAAATAGATACATTTTTTAATGTTCTGACAACAAAACATTCTGGGAAGGCTTAACCTCATCTACCTTCAGCTGTCATCTGTGTAGAGTTATTTGATCTGAGAGATAAAAGTTTTGGGTTTTTTTTTTGTAAAATAAGTTATTTGACTCACTTTAGATATCTATTCTAAGATAAATCAATTGCACCCTAGCACTTCTTTTACTAGTAATAAGTGTAGAAGATCAAACAAGAGGTTCTACAATGCCAACATTCAGTCAGCTGAATTCCATGCACCAAAACAGGGCAGGTAGCCAATTTCTTCTACCTCAGTGACATGCTGACTCTATGTGAGCATCTGATCACATTACTAATTCAATGGCAGGATTTTTTTTCTAATTAATAGGCCTTCATTCTATCTTGCTGAAAGAGATATGTAATGTTTTCCATTACGATTTCTGTTCCTGCACCCCCAAGTGCAAGATAGATCCCATTCACAGAAGAACATCAGCTGTTTTTCTAGGGCCTAGAAAGTGGTGTAGGATTTCTGGACAGAAAAAAAATGTTTTCTGGTGGAGGTAGAGATCTTATAAGCCAGGAAACAGGCAAACTTCTTCCTTACGAAGGCAGTTTCTTCTAGAACACTGCTTTATCTATTACTTTAATTTAAAAATAAATTATCATTAATAATAATAATATTTTGTCCAGTGTCCTCTGCATCATTTTTATGTTCCATTCTACTGTCTAAAATGCACAACAGGTTATTCAATTATTTGATTCAGACACTAGACATTTGATAATGTCAGTTTCCCTACATTTACTGCTTTGTATGTTGTTCAGAAAGTTATGTATTTATGTATTTGCTTATTTATTTCCTTCCCAAACCTCACGGTGCATGTCCTTGGATTGTCAAACCTCACAGTGTTCCATAAACAGCTAAACTACACAAACAGGGGTTAGCAGTGGCCTGGAGATGACTGAAGTAAATAATAGATAAGTAGTGAGAAAAGGAGAAATGAGTCATAAGCAGCTAATATTGGAGGATGATGGTCTTAAAAAATGAAAAACTCTGTCTTCCAGGACCACTGACAGTGAACCCTCACCTGTACAGATCTAATCATGCCATTTTATGCTTAGATTATATATATTCTCTATCAGAGCTGTGACTAAAATTATATATTATCAATCACAGGTGAAACATTACTGGATCTGGTGCTCACTAGTATGGAGGAGATTGTTAAAGAGGTTAAGATTGGAGGCAACCATGCCCTGGTCAAGTTTGTGATCTTGATGAATGTGCGCCTGACAAAGAGAAGAGTCAGGACCCTGAAATTCAGGAGAGTGATATTCAGGGTGATTAAGAAATTGTTGGATGTGATCTCCTTGGGAAATTGTCCTCAGGGACCAAAGAACAGAACATTGCTGGCAGCATTTTAAGGATGCCTTTCAGAGAGTACAAGAGCTCTCTGTCTCCAGAATAAAAAATCAAGCAGAGGAGGCAGGAAACAGGCACTGCTGAGCAAGGGTCTAGTGGTCAAACTGAGGGAAAAAGAGGAAAAGAGGAAGCAGGGATGTGTGGCCTGGGAAGAATATGGATTTCCAGTCTAGTTGTGCAGAGATATGACCAGTAAAGTCACAATGCAGATGGAATTAAACTTGGTGAGAGATTCTTTAGATACGTTGGTGAGAAGAGATAGGCAAAGGAGAGTATATCCCCTCTGGTAAATGAAAAATGGGCTTCAACAGAAATGGATAACACTGAGGTACTTAACAAGTTATTTGCCTTGGTCTTTACTGCCTCCCACATCTCTCTCATCACTGACATCTCCCTGAGTTGAGTTCCTGTGCTGGGGCCAGGGGAGCAATATTTCACTGTAAGAGCAGAGCAAGTCCAAGACCACCTCAAGAAGCTGAATGTGTAGAAGTCTATGGAGCCAGATAACATACAGCCCAGGCTTTTGAAGGAACTGGCTGATGTGGTTGCCAACCCACTCTTCATCATAATGGAAAAGTTGAGTCTAGTAAAGTCCCTTGTGACTGGAAAAAAAGGAAACATAAATCTTATTTTCAAAAAAGAGAGAAAGGAAGACTCAGGAAACAGTGAGCTTCACCTGTGTGCTAGGAAGATAATGGAATAGATCCTCCTGGAAGAAATAGTAAGGCACATGTAAGATGAGGAGGTGATCTGAGACAGCCAGTATGGCATCACCAAGGATAGATTGTGTCTGACCATTCTGGTAGCTTTCTAGGATGGAATAATTTTATCAGTGGACAAAGGATGGGCAACCCCTGTTGTCTACCTGAACTTCTGCAAAGCCTTTGACATCCTTATCTCTAAATGGTGGATGTATGGATTTGAAGGCTGAAATATTTGATGGAGAAATAATTGATTTGATGGTTGTAGCTAGAGAGTTATGGTCCATGGCTATATGCCCAGATAATAAATAACGTCACCCAAGGGTCCTTCCTGGGACTGGCATTCTTCCACATCTTAATCATTGACATAAACAGTGGGACTGAGTGTACCCTCAGCGGATTTGCTGACAACACCAATGTGAGTGGTGCAGTTGAAACAATAGAAGGAAGGAATGCCATCCAAAGGGGCAAGGTCAGGCTTGAAAAGTGGGCCCACATGAACCTAATGAGATTCAATAAGGCAAGTGCAAGGTGTTGCACTTGCTTCAGGACAATCACAGATATGTCTATAGACTGGGAGAAGAAATTCTTGAGAGTAACCATAGTGAGAAAGTCTTGGGTGCCCTGGTGAACAAAAAGCTGCATGCTAGCTAGCTTACCATGTGTGACTGCAGCCGGGAAGGCCAACTCTGTCCTGGGCTTCATCAGAATAGAGTGGCCAGTAGGGTGAGGAAGGTGATTGTTCTCCTCTACTCAGCCTTTGTAAGGTCTTATCTGGCTCAGGCCTTGGGTCTCCAGTACAGGAAGGATGTGGAAACACTGGGACAGGTCAAGAGGAAGATTTTGAAGATGTTCTGGATGGAACTCTTCTTCTCTCAGAAGAGGTTGAGGAAGTTGGGCCTGTTTAGCTTGGGGAAGAGAAGGTTCCAGGGTGACCTGATTCCAGCCTTCTGATACTTCAAGGGAACATATAAACAGGAGGGAGACCAAATTTTATGCTGTCTAATAGTGGTAAAACATGGGGGAATGGCTTTAAACTAAAAGGGGGGAAATTTAGGTTAGATTTTAGGAAGAAATTCTTTACTCAGATGGTAGCGAGACACAGGAACATGTTGCCCAGAGTATCTGTGGATACCCTATTTATGGAGGCATTCAAGTCCAGGTTGGGTGGTGTTCTGGAAAGTCTGATTTAGTGGCTTACAACCCTGTCCATGCCAGGTGAATTGGAACTAGATGATCTTTAATATCCCTTCCAACCCAAGCTATTCTATAATCCTATGATTCTATGATTTCTTAAATATCCTTCATCTCTGGTATCCTAAAATAGATTTTGGCTCCATTTAATGATGCTTCATTTCACCAAATTATTTTGGAGCTAAGATTTGGATTACCTACACCTAGTCATCCATATGTGAGCATACACTGTTTAAACAAATCCTTTTGTCAGCTTGTACAGTCACAAGAGATAAAATGCATGTCTGTTACAGATTACTCCAATCTTTTACAGAAATCTCAAATGGATGAGAATCACTCTCTGAAGTTGCTACGTATTACTAATGACTAAATGAAGACTGCACAAAGACTTTACATTAAACTCCTAAGTTGCACATCTTGGCATAACCTGCAGCTGTGCTACAGTCAGGTACTGTAAGTGCTTAGATTCATACCTACGCTTGATTCATTCACCAAGCAAGTGATGTAGAGACTAAGGTCAGTTTGGACAGGTATTTGAGCAATCAGATCTGACTGTAGATGTCTCTGCTCACTGCAGGTAAGTAGGACCAGATGACTTCTAAAAGTCCTTTCCAGCTCAAATGATTCCGTGATTCTATGATTCTGTGATTAAGAAACTATGATTAAGTTCTTCAGAACAAAGGAAAAGGGGAACAGATTTTCCAAATCTGTTGAGTCCCGTTTTGAGAACGAGTCATCTAATGAAGCTAGTTTCACCCACATTCCGCTCTTTTGCATCTCTATGCCTCTCCCAACTGCAGTCTTAACTGCAGCAGATCTTTGAATGCTGCTGTAGGTTGATTCTGCCTCCTGACATTCATGTCTTCCTTTGAAATGTTGTGAAGGTTTAACTGTCATTAAGCAAAGGAAAAGAAAATACAGTTGTGCTTGTATATGTGTGTGCATTACTATTCCTCCAAGGATTGCAATGCTTTAATATTTTTGGATTAACTCATGATCAAACAGTGATGAATCATAGTATTTTACTGAAAAGCACAATCCTTAAGTCAACCACCTAATCTGAGAGAAGAAATTAAACTCTAAACTAACATAAACACATTACAAGTCATTAGTGTAATTAAAAAGGAATGTATAATTAAAACATTTGTGTATTTTAGCTCAAATTCATCTGCGGTTGGAAATTTTAATGAACTGTTCATCAAAGAAATCTCTGGAGTCTGAGGATAAGTTTAGCATAACAAGAAATTGAATGTTTTCTTCTCTTCAGTATAGGAAGCTCTCTTTCCTCTGGTTTCGAAGCCAAGCTGTCACTGGCTCAAGCAAACTAATAATGATTCTAAATGGCTATGATCACTTCAATGTTTTAAACTGATGTTATCTTTTTTATCCCCTAAGAATCATGTTTTTCATAATTACTTCTCTTTTGTCCTTTCTTTAAGACAAATGATTTTGTAATTAGTGATGAAGGAACCAGTGATCACTCCAAGACATCTGTCAAGTTGTCATGAAGTATGTGTCCCTGTAGCTATATTTAAACTTTCTGTTTAATAGCCTCTTGCTTTATTTCACCATTACATCTCTGTGGTACCATAAGCAGGATACCCTAATGATCAAGTTCTATAAAACACAGAGCAATTAGATTTAAGACATATTGCTCCCATGAAAGTCCTTCCTTCTTATAACATAGCTCCCTCTCTTCCTTTTTTCCTTTTCCTTTATCATCCTCCAGACCCACACATTCACTTGCAGAACTGCAGAACTTATTAGCTAATATTAGATGAGACAATTATACCAACAACTAGCCTGATGTTTGGCCATATTTCTGTCTTTGAAAACTTCTTTCATGTTTTTTTCTTTTTTTTCTTTTTTCTTTTTTTCTTTTTCCGCATACCTTTGATGGACTGAAGAACAGCCTCATGGGTAAAGTATAATAAGTTATTTAATCAATAAGAATGGAGTTTTAAAAATCTTCACTACCCTCCTAGGTGTACAGTTTTTTGATGGTTACCTTAAGCTGTTCATAATACTTTATTTTGCTTCCTGCCCATCCCAAGAGCAGAATTTTTTTTTAATTTTGAGTGTATCAAGGCCTATGGGAGCCTATCCCTGGCAGGCTTCTCTAAGGACCACAGAATCATACAGAGAGATTCATAATATCATTGTAATACACATCAAGGTGAAGCCAGAATATTATTGTGTATTGTAATATTTATTTCACCCTGGGGTATATTTTCACGTCCCGTATCCCTTAACATAAATCAGTTTGTTTTGTTCTTCCCCATTTTTAGAGTACAAGGTATTACTCTTTGTCTTTAGAATTTGTATTTTTTTCAGAAATTATTCTCTAATGAGGCAGGAGAAAAATGTCTTTGAGTATACTAAAATAAAGCAGAGATATTCTGGAACACAGAAGTATATTTTAACATGAAAAATAAACAACAGTGTGTATGCATAGTGAAACCAATCAGTGTCATAGTAGATAGATAGACATATAGATGGATACATAAATCAATTGTCCAGTCAGAAAATTTTCTATGTACATAGGTACTTCTATACCACGATGATAATAAAGATAAGAAATTGTAGTCAGACAGTTATTCTGCATTACCCGTACTACTCATTTAAAATGAACTCAACTTTTTAAAGCACTATTTGTGCTCTTTGTTGCTCTCTGGAACATTGTCTACAAACCTCAGCTACGTTTTTTGGTTTCTCTTAGCACTTTATCCACCTAGAGTATTGTATTAATGGAACTAAGAAGAAAGAAAATAAATAAATAAATAAACAATTCAACTATCTGATAGGGATATATGGATTGCTTCTCTTCCACATAGTTGACTCAAAATGAGGTGAACTAAATAAGTATGAGGACGGTTTTCTGTCAGATATTGTTACCTGGCCAATGAAAGGGAATGCTCCTATTAGTGCAAAGACTTCAGTATCTCGGTCAGAGGGTAGAATGGAAAGGAAGGTGCATTTACTATACTTGTTTTCTAATTCTCTAAGATTTTGCATTAAATGTGATCAGCACTCTAAGTTTGTGTTCCAACACTGTTTTTTTGTTTTCTGCATAGGTATTATTAGGTGAAAATCTCTGACTTGTTTTATGCAGTAGAACATGGCAAGTCGAATGTTATGATTCCTTCAGGTCTTAAATCTATGGAGCGAATTTCAGAGTAACAAATGGAAATTAGGCATTCAACCCCCATTGATAGTCAAGGAAAAGAGGGTACCTCTCCTCTCAGAGTCTTTGAAAATCTTCACCTCTAATCTATGAAGATTTGGCTGTTACCAACTAAATTTCCATAACCTTTTGGAGCAAAATGCAAAGACCCTCTGGGTGAATGAAATGTGTAAGCAATTTTTTCAACTTCGTTTTCAAGCTTCCATGGTGGATCTATTAGTTAATTCCTGATGCTTGGTTTATTTACACAGAGATCAAACACATGCTTTATTGCAAAAGCAGAAAGGAAATGGGAGGATGGAGAAAGAGAAGGAAGAGATAATCAAGACAAAACCAACATGATGAAAGAGTCAAGTTCTTTCAAAACGTGAACTCCAAATTAGCCTCACTAAACACTTTCTTTTCTTATCTGGGACTATATATACATGCATGAACATATGTTTGTGTATGCATAAGTATGTAAAATGTTACTTATAAAAGTATTTTTTTTACTACTGATGAATCAGTCACACAGAAAACACTGTCAAAGTTTGTGTTTTTAAGATTTCTCCAGAGAATTCAGTTTGTGGGAGAAATACGTTTTTCATGAAGATTCACAGAATCACACAATCACAGAATCGTAGGGGTTGGAAGGGACCTCCAGAGATCATCGAGTCCAACCTCCCTGCCAAAGAAGGTTCCCTACATTAGGTCACACAAGTAGGCATCCAGGTGGGTCTTGAATATCTCCAGAGAAGGAGATTCCACAACCTCCCTGGGCAGCCTGTTCCA
>JAOWBP010004700.1:4125691-4151191 GCA_028571105.1 Tragopan temminckii | reverse complement strand
ATGTTCCATCCCTTAGATCATTTTCTATGGCCCTCTTCTGGATGCACTCCAACAGACCTGTGTCTTTCCTGTGCTGAACACTCCACACGTGGACACAGTACTCCAGTAGTCTCACCAGCACAGAGCAGAGGGACAGGATCACTTCTCTTGCCCTGCTGGCCATACTTCTTTTGGTGCAGCCTAGGATACAGTTGACATTCTGGGCTGTGAGGACATACTGCTGGCTCATCTCCAGCTTACCATTCACCACACCTCTAGCCCTAGGGCTGTCCTCTATCCTTTCTTCTCCCAGCTTGTACTGACAGTGGGAGTTGCAAGACCTTGCACTTGACTTTGCTGAAGTTCATGATGTTGTCATGGGTTCACCACCTAAGCCTGTCTATGTCTCTGCATGGTGTCCCATCTTTCAGATATGTCAGTTACATCACTCAGCTCAGTGTCATCTGTAAACTTCCTGAAGGTGTACTTGATTCCATTGTCAATGTCATCAAGTAAGATGTTAAAAAATATTGGTCCCAACACTGATACCTGAGGGACACCTCTTGTCACTGGTCTCCATCCACATTTTCAGCCACTGACCACCACTCTCTGGGTACAGTCTCGCAACTAATTGTCTGTCCATCAAGCAGTACCCCCATCAAATCTCATATCTTCCCAGTCTGGGCAGAAGGATGTTATGGAGGACCATGTCAAATGCCTTACAAAAGTCCAGACAGAGCATAGAATCATAGAATGGCCTGGGTTAAAGAGGACCTCAAAACCATCAAGTTTCATCTCCCCTGCCATGGGCTGGGTTGCCAATCACCAGACCAGAGCCACATCCAGCCTGGCCTTGAATCCATCCAAGGATGGGACATCTACAACCTCTTTGGGCAATCTGTTCCAGTGTATCACCACCCTCTGAGTGAAAAACTTCATGCAATATCTAACCTATCTCTCTCCTTTCTCGGTTTAAAACCATTCCTCATTGTCCTATCACTATCCACCCATGTAAACCGTCATTCCCCCTCCTGTTTATATGCTCCCTACAAGTACTGGAAAGCCACAATGAGGTCTCCCTGGAGCCTTCTCTTCCCAAGCTAAACAAGCTCAGTTCCCTCAACCTTTCTCCACAGGAGTGGTGCTTCAGCCCTCTGATCATCTTCGTGGCTCTCCTCTGGTTCTGTTTTAGAGTTCTTCATCTTCCTTGACAGTGATATCAGTGACTCTACCCTTGTCCATTCACGTAATTACGCCATCATAGAAGGCTACTAAATTGGTAAAGCAGAACTTGCCTTTGTTGAAGCCATACTTGTTGTTCTGTATTACTTCTCTTCTACATGCCTTGTCATAGCTTCCAGGAGGATCTGATCCATAATCTTCTTCACAGGAGATGAAACTGCCAATTCATTATTTCTGCCCTTTTTAAAATACCCCCAGCAGAAGAAAGACTCAAACTGCTGGAGTGGGTCCAGAGGAGTGCCAAGAAGATGATCAAAGGGCCAGAGCACCTCTCCTATGAAGAAAGCTTGAGAGATTTGGGCTTGCTTAGCTTGAAGAAGAGAAGTCTCCAGGGTGACATTATTGCAGCATTCCATTACAAGAAGTAAAATGATCTTTTCACAGTTATATGTCAGGTAATAATTCTTTACTCAGAGGATGATGAGGCTCTGGAAAATATTGCCCAGAGAAGCTGTGGATGCCCCATCCCCAGAAGCATTCAAGGGCAGATTGGATGGAGCCCTGGGCAGCCTGGTCTATAAAGGTGGATTGGAGCCATTCTATGTTTCTGTGAAATGTCTGTGTGACATTATCATTTTTCTAGTCAGCAGGGACTTCATCTGAATGTTGTGACTTTTCGAATATCATTGAGAGTTACTTGGGAACTAGAGCAGCCAATTCCTTCAGGACTCTGGAATGCACACAGTTGGGACCCATGGTCTTATGGATGTTCAGGTTTTTTTTGTGGCCATGAACCTAACTTTCATTTACAGCAGGCGGGACATTGACCCCACAGTCTCCACCTAACTGTCTGCAGCATACTCAGTGTGAGCTAGCAGTGTGCTCTGACAGCCAAGAGAGCAAACTGCAATTTGGAACTCATTGAAGAGTATAGCCAGCAAGTCAAAACAGATAATTCTCTTTCTACATTTAGCATTGCTGCAACTTCAGTTTAAGTATAATATGCAGTTTGGGGTTCAAGAATATGAAACAAATGCTAAGGTCTTTTAAAGTACACAGAGGAGGAAAAAAAAAAAAGGTAAAAGGTAAAAGGCATATCTTATGTGGAGAGACCGAGGGCACCTGGATTGTCTAGTTTGGAGAAAAGGAGGCTGAAAGACAACTTCATTGCTTTCTTCAGCTTCCTGAGCAGGGGAAGCGGAGGAGAAGATGGCGGGTCCTGCTTCTGTAAATGGAAAGGAGGACTGAACATACAGGAACACTACAAAGTTGCACCAGAGGAGGTTCAGATTGGATATTAGGAAAACCTTCTTTACTCTCATGTTGATCTAATACTGGAACTATCTTCTTTGAGGGGTGATTGATGCCCCATGCCTGTCAGTGTTTAAGAGGAGTTTGGATATTGTCATCAGTAAAATATTTTTAACTTTTGGTTAGCCTCCAGGCAGTTGTTCCTGTTGATCTTTGTTCATATCTTCCAAGTAATTTATTCTAAAACAAGCTTTGTGACAAGTTTTACCATAAGGATACTTATTTTCCTAAGTTGCAAGTGACAAGAAGTGTTCTTTAATAGTTAAAATGGAAGAAGACCTGAAAGTTTTCCAATTTTAATTTAACGTGGATAGGATGTACCACAGAAAAATGGATTCTTACAACCTTTCCAATGGTTAAGGGATTGTCTAAACTAGAATTATGTTGTAGATAGCTCACAAAGGCAGTAAAACTCCAGTGACTATGGTATCTGACATTTATGTTTCGATTGATGTGAGCATGTCTTTCACTGTGAGCAAGTAGGTGGATGTCAACAGATAAATAAATAAACAAAGATTACTAAATATGTATTGCAAGCATTTTTAAAAGAACTATCCTTCTCCCCCCAACTGTTAATTCACATTTGTGAATCTCACATAGAATGTTCCCTCTCAAGGCAGGACAGTGTTTGAGAAATTTTCCTTCTGTTTCAAGTGTTTTGATCATCCATCTGTACAACTTTAGTAATAACTTGGCATCATGTCTTTTACCATTCTCCCTCCACTTTTTCTCATTTTTCTCTTGGGCTACTAAGAGAAGCTAAATGATCCAACAACTTTGTCTTTTGTCACTTGAGAGTACAGCAAATTTTATTTGGTGGAAGCAAGGCATTGGAAAGATACTATAAGTGAAACACCAGGATAAATTGGTACTCCCCAAATATAATATGGTCAAGTTGAGTTTCCCAAACTATTAGTCTTTCCTCAAATAACAGGTATTTGACCAACAAATCATTGTTCATCTGCAGTGGGTGCAGTTTAAAACTTCTTGTATTTGGAACAACATTCCTATTTAATGTAAGGTTTCTTTCTAGAGTATTTTGAAGCATTCAGACTCAAAAGAGTTCATTTGTTTTTATGTGTAACTGGAAAATACAACTCTGCCATTTGCCTGAAGAGTAACATTCATTTGGTGACATTAAGCCTTTAACAACTTTTTAATAGTTAATTAACGTGCTGTGACTCAACATGGATTACAGCTATGTAAACTGTCCCCATATTCTAGATCACAAAATTGGTCTTTATTATCTGGGATCCCATTTGTGGCATTAGTCTGTATATGATGCTTCAGCAGAAAAAATATATAAGTAACTGTTTAATTATATAACTTTGTGCTTTTAAGCTGCATTTCTTCTTAATCCCAACAGATAGTAATTCCTTATGCAATGAAGCATCTTAGTTTATCTGTCAGATTTGCAAGTGTAGCTGTCTGAGCTTCCATTTATTTCCATTTAAGACTTAGCATCAAAATAAAGGGTATATGTGAAAATCTGTTGTCTCTATTCCCACCACCTTGAAGCTTCATTTTAGTTAACTTTTCTCTGTTCTTTTGGATATACAGCATCTAATGGTCTGTTAAATGAGATTTGCTTGTATCTATGATTTAAGATACTTCTGCCTCTTAGTTTCCTCCCCTCTCCTAGGACTAAGGAAAAGATTGCAGAAAACTACATGCAATTAAACTTCTGTTGCACAAACTTGAAGATCAGCATCTTCATTTAAATTAAGAGTAAAACTTCTAATCTGTAACAGCTCAGGGAAGAGTATGTTCTTCTTTCACTGACTCTGCTTTTGGGTATTGTGAACTGCAGAATAGGGTGAACTTTCAAGTAAGATAGACATATCAAAACTGAGAAGTTTGTCGGAGATCATTTCTTAGCATCCTAAACATTTTTTGAATTTTTTGCTTCCCAAGATATCATGAGGCTGTGTGTCTTGGAGAGAGTTAACACTAGATTTAAGATATACATATATGTAGAAGTATGTACATATATATTAAAATATATATATATAAATATATATAAAATATATTGTATATTCTTTATTTTTATTTTATATGTATATATATATATAAAATATACATATATTTTTTCTTTTTTTTTCCAGGTTACAGATACAGAAATCAGAACACTGCAATACACCTCAAATACTGTTTTTATCTCCACAGAGTGGATAGTAAAGTATACTGTCCACATTGTATGAAAAGAAAGAATTTATGACTTGAATGAGTTAAAATAATAATAATAATGAAAATTAGCTGAATTTATTTTTTTAGGAAATGATTATAGCTCTGTTCAATATTTATTTTAAATATTCATCTTTCATTGTTCCTTATTTCTAAAGCAATTAAAATTAGCTGACATAAATTATTTTAATTCTGTCCTTCAGAATGTTCATGATTTAAAAATAAGTCAATAATGAATTTTAAGAAAGCCTTTAAATTTGGTAAAAATTGGTTTTGTAGAAATAGGCTTTAACAGCTTTTTTTTTTTCTTTTTTTCTTTTTTTTCTTTTTTTTTCTTTTTTTTCTTTTTTTTCTTTTAGCTTACAAAAATAAGTTAGGAGTAGAGGCAAGTATAGGTTAAAAATTTATTTAAGTTCAGCTATGGAAAGTCTGAATGATTCATGTAGTTTCAATTCTTCCTGTGCATTTGTCCTTTGCTTTCATTTATTCTTATTTACATATAGCTTAGTTTCAGAACAGAGACCTTTAAAACACATCAATAGGTCAATAAATCTATGCTTTTAATAAGGATGTACTTTTGTACACTCTTTATTTTGGAGTGTTTCATTACACACTGTCCTGCGTGACTATACACTGCTGAACATGAAATGTTTACATCCAATTGATTGGTTCTTTCAACGCATTTGATCACCAGAAGTTGCAAAAAAGGTGTTTTTGAAGTTTATAAAGGCATACATTGACCTTTCTTTGTGAATAGAGCACCCAAATTCTAATGCCATTATCCCCTCTGCAGAGGGGAAGCCATGAAATACCTGGAAACATATACACTCCCTCTGTAGAACAGAGAACTGATGTTTCCAAGGACCTGACTTGAGGACAAGCTTCTGTTATGGATACAGACATTCCTTCCCTTTCTGATGCCTTCTTCCAGTTGCCTTTGAAAATAATGCGAAGAACAGGAAACACAGACCAAGGACTCAGATCTAGCAATATCAACCACTGCTTAAACACAGAATGTCTGAACATTCAGACACTACAGAAAATACTCTGAAGCATATTACCTATAAACATGCCTCACTTCATAACTGCTTGATTGCCTTTATATAGCTACCTCACAAAAACTGTCAGAATTTTGTCCTGGTACCTTACAAATGATTCCTCTAATTTTTATGAACTCTTCTGCATAGAAGAGGGATATCCACTAAGGCATAACTTCAGATGTACTGTAGAAAACTCTCCAGACTACAAGGAATACGATCCAAGAACTCTGGCAGAGGATTGCTTGAGCTCTGGAAGATTTAATTTTGAGCAGTTTCCAGTCTTTTCTTCCAGAGTTGAAAGGATAGGAGGTGTAGGAAACACTCTGACATAGTTATACACAAAGGAAGACCCATACACCTTTTTAGCTCTGATCTCATGACCACATTTCACATAACCATGACCATGACATGGAGCAGACAGTTCCACCATGGAAACAATCTCTGTGATTAACTATCCAGTCAAGAAGATTCTTAATTTTTTTCAAGGGAAAGTATGTGGCTAAAATTCCTAATTACTGAGAAACAGAACAAATGGAAACATAACTCTATCAAAAGCTTTTCTGATTTTGCAGAAGCATTTATAAAGGAAAATTATAGTTGTTTTTAATACCTGTGATTGAAACAGGGAAATTGGTGTAGCAAAAATTTATATTACATAGAAACAAACAAACCAAAGCTGTACAAGCACTGGTGCTTTTCTGTATATTGATAAAAATAAGTCAATAAATGACTGTGTCTTCTCAGTTTTAGGACAATAATTTCTCCCTTTTACTTTCTGCATTGCAGATCCTTTTAGCTAGGCTGGTTCCTTAGTTCCTCCTACTTCTTTCAATTTGCAGTCTGTGTGTGCTATTAAAATCTGAATAATTAAAAGGTGAGTTCTGTTGAGTTATAATACGTTAGAACTTCAGCAGATCAAAGGAGTTCTAGCATATTTCATTATATAATTGTCCAATATGTTATACTGTGTATTCAGGGATACTGTTGCTCAGTCAGTCTGTTCTCTTAGGTATACTTTTATGTCGGATTGTCGTAAAGTAGATGCCAATGCGGAAAGCACTAATTTCAAAACTGGCTATTATAATTCTGCATAGAGTGAAGAACACAAACACCTTTATGTTCAATAAAAAAATAACAAAAAAAAAGAAGAAAAAATTAAAAATGCATCTGAACAATGAAAGTCACTGTAGAAAAGGCAATGGAGTAAAGGGACAGTTTTATATATATGTGTATATAGGTATAAAAAGAGAATAAGTTGCTGAAAATTGCTAATTCTAATACAGACTTAATAAGTAAAATTGTTCCGAAATCATTATCTGATACTTTTGAAATATGAGGCTGATATGTTTTTGATTGACTGGATTTTTACACTGCAGAAAGTGAGGTTTTAAAAAACTTAGAATTGTTCAGGTTGGAAAAGACCTTAAAGATCATCAAGTCCAACCATGACCTACCACCCTAACTCTAACAACCCTCTGCTAAACCATGTCCCTGAGCACCACATCCAAATGGATTTTAAACACATCCAGGGATGGTGACTCAACCACTTCCCTGGGGAGCCTATTCCAGTGGTTAACAATCCTTTCTGTAAAGAAGTTTTTCCTGATATCCAACCTAAACTTACCCTGGCGCAACTTGAGGCCATTTCCACTTGTCCTGTCACCTGTCACCAGTGAGAAGAGACCAACTGCACTCTCACTGCAATCACCTTTCAGGTTTTTGAAGAGACCAATAAGATCTCCCCTCAATCTTCACTTCCCCAGACTGGATATTCTCAATATGCAGTGCAATAGATATTTCTCTAATTCAATTATTTCAGTATATCATACTACATTCATTGTGGAATGCCAGTATTTCCAATTCTCAGTTGAGAAATTAAGAGATGGAGCATGAGAATTAGCCACTCAAGGTTGCAGGGAAATATCATTACAGCAAATCAGCACTTAATCACTGGATCACATGATTTCTACTCTTCTAGGTGAGGTCAAACAGGATTGAATTACACTTCATTATTACTCTTCTCAAAGGGGAAAGCTCAAATAACAAAATGAGCTCTGATACACTAAAATTACTTTTTATACCTGAAGTCTGGATTGCAATCAGAGAATAATAAATTGTTCTAAAGCAACAGTGCAGATAACTCAATTTTGAATTTTGTTCTAAACAACGTTGCTTTTTCTATCAACCACTTAAGAGAATCATAGAATCACGACCAGCTTCCCATCCACCAGTTTCCCAACATCATTTTCAGCAAGGCTGTGCTCAATCTTATCATCACTCAGCTTGTACTCATAGCAGAGGTTACCTTGACAACTTCAAAGGCTTTACTGAAGTCCAACATCAGTGGCTCTTCCCTTGTCCATTAATGCAGTTATACCATCATGAAAGGCCACAAGGTTGGACAAGCAGGATTTGCCCTTGGTGAAGCCACGGTGGTTTTCCTGTATCAGCTCCCTGCATTCCATGTGCTTTAGTAAAGTTTCCAAGAGTATCTGCTCCATGATCTTTCCCGGCACAGAGGTGAGACTGATAGGTTTGTAGTTCTCTCTGGACTCTGGGATGCATCTGATCAGGACCCATAGACTTGTGGATGTTCAAATTCCTCAGGTGATCACAAACCTGATCTTCATTCATAGCAGGAGAGACACTGCCTCATTTCAGTCATACTTACAGTGTATTAAAAAATGACTTTACTGGGAACTTTTTTTTGACAATAGACAGAGATTTCTTTAAATTGAAGTTGACCTAGAAAGTCAGATTTCACATTCAATCAATATATATATAAATGCCACAAAGTCTAACACCAAGGAACCGTATTTTGAAATACTTATTCAGAATATCTTGTTTTCATGATTTCATAGAAAACAGTAGCTTCCTTCTGGATTTTACTGAACAGCTTGTGTGAGTAAAGGGAACTTCCTGTAAGAAAAACAAGGCTCTCCATTTGTTACAGTTATTTCATTGCAGAATTTTATTAAAACACACGAAGATTTAGAAGATCAGAAAACCTTCCCTGTAGGATCAAACTCCTATTTAATCACCAAAGACAGTCAGTGTAATGTCAACTCAAGTGATTTACTAGAGGAATGATCTTATAATTATTAGAATATTTCTGGACTTTTTTTTTTTCTTTTTTTTTGGTCCCACAGCTAAAACATCAACACTCCCAAAATTCTAGGGACTTAGATGCACCAGAAACTTAAGTTACCCTCTGAACAGTCTTATGGTCTACCTAATCCAAGAGGCTTTAAAATACAAGCTTCAGTTAAACCTTTCATTTCAAAATAAATACACTTTCAGTGGAAAAAAATCTGTTTTGCTCTATCCTGCTAATCTTGTCTCTGCATTTTCATTCAGAGAAGAAAAGCATAGTGTATTCTGTTTTGCAGAAATCTTAGGCTAGTTGTGGAGAGGTGTCTACAGGAGTAGACACCTTTTTATTGTTTCTCATTTGTATTGGTAAACTATCAAGCAGGATGTTCCACCCTCATAGTTTTAAACATTTTAAGTTGTTTGTATATTAAAAAAAGAAAGAAAGAAAGAAAGAAAGAAAGAAAGAAAGAAACAACAAGAACGACAAAAAACAAACACACAGATGCATATATTTTTTAATAGGAAGAAAGTCATTAAATTTTGTGAATCTTAGAAAAAGAAACTGTGAACAATATTCTGGAAAGTGACGGCATTATAAAATATGCTCAATCTGATCAAGTTCCATTTAAAAAAGAAGTGCGAATATAAACAACCTTTAAAAATAGCGAAGTAAAATTTACGACTGAAGAGTCAATTTAGAATGCATAGCCATTCCCAAGCAGTTTCTATTCTCATCAGTCTGGTTTTTAATTCTGCATACATTTCCACTTTCTGACATTTTCGTACAGAAAAAGTTTCTGCAGTACATGGGAAGAAGCATCCAGACATACCTACAACAGAAAAGGGATTTTTTAATGTTTGAAGATCATAGTGCTGATACTTACATTTTCAAAACATTTTGCTCTCAGTTTCAGTGCTTTCTGGTGCTATGTCTTCCAACTGTTTATCAGTTATATTTGATAGACTTTTAGATAGAAATTGTTCATGTTTAAATGAGGAGAAGTTAATGGAAGTGTCTACCAAATCTAAGAATTTCTATCAACATATCTTTCTTATTTAGCTACTATCCTGAAAGTATTTTTTGAAACAAAAGATGTCAAAGTCATTAGGAACTGCTAGGGTTGTTTTCCAGACTCCATAGGTATCATGAAAAATCTCAGTCATTTTAATTGAAATCCTCAAAATAATGTCTGTGACTATAAATTTAACTGAACTTTGAACAAATAAATGCATCATTTTCATTCTTAAAATCCTGTGTAGTCATAAACTTCCTTAAAATATGCAAGTTTTTAACTTTCAGACATTTACATTTCTTTGGTATTGAACTTTTAATTTTGTCTATCTTAGAATCATAGAATCCTTAAAGTTGGAAGGGACCTCTGAAGACCATCTAGTCCAACTCCCCCAAAATGAACACTGACACCACAGCTAGGTCAGGTTGACCAGGGCCTTTTTTCAGCCTTGCCTTTAAAGGCTCCAGGGAAACATTTATGGTCAAGTGTCAACAGTATTCTGATCAACATTTAACAACACGAAGTATTCATTAAATGGCCTGGGTTGGAAGAGACCTTAAAAATCAATTACTTCCATCTGTATTAATCTGGAAAGAGTTGCCAGACACTAGATCAGGCTGCCCAGATCCCCATTCAACCTGATCTCCCTTCAGGAATGGGACATCCACAACTTCTCTGGGCAATTCATTCCACTGCCTCACCACTCTCTGAGTAAAAAAACACCTAACCTAGATCTCCCATTTTATTTCAGTTTAAAACCATTCCCCTTTGTTCTATCACCATCTGTTCGTGTAAAATGTAATTCTTCCTATTTAAAGGCTCACTTCAAGTACTAGAATGAGGTCTTTCTGGAGCCTTCTCTTTTCCAAAATGTACAAGCCAATCTCATTTCACATTTCTTCATAGGTATGTTTTAACTTGACAGGCAGTTAAACACCTCACTCTCGTGGAATTTGGACAAGGAAGAGAACTGAAAACAAAATAGAACTTGTGTTGGGATAAAAGTTATTTACTAGGACAGAAAAGGAAAATAAATAAAAAGGCAATGACAGTAATGTACATAGATATCCACAGTACAGTTACTTATCTCCTAACAACTGCTGCACAGCTAGCAATATAACTGCTGACTGATCAACACCCAGCTAGCAACTCTGTCTCATCACCAGCTGACTGATACTCAGACAATCTCTAAGCAGCAGCCTGTCCGTAAGCCAACTCCTCGCAGCTTTATGACCTTCCTCATGATTTCACAGGGTATGGAATAACTCTTTGCCTAATTGAGGCCAGCTGTCCTGTCTATTCTTCATCCTCTGCTACCTTGAAGTAAAGACAGCCTCTCTTCTCCACTGAGTGGTCTGGTCCCACTTTCAGGCACACACCCATCAATCAGAAACAACCAAAACATCATAGTGCTATTAATGCCATCCGGATGAGGCCTTTTGAGGGCAGAGCAGAGGGGGACAATCACCTCCCTTTCCCTGCTGCTCAACCTCTTTTGATGTAACTGAGGATACAGAGCGCCTTCTGTGCTGCAAATGTACATTGTTGGTTTGTGTTAAATCTTTCATCTACCAGAACGTCCTAGTTCTTCTCAAAAGGGGTACTCTCCATATGTTTTTCCCCCAGTCTGAACATGTATCTGCTGTTGCCCTGACCCTAGTTCAGCACCTTGTAGTTGGCCTTTTGAATCTCATTAGGTTGTCATGAGACAGCTTTCCAAACTTGTTTGTGTCCCTTTGGATGGCATTCTGTCCTTCTGTTGTATCAATTGCACTCTCAGCTTAGCGTTGTCAACAAACTTGCTGAGGATGCACTCAATTCTGCTGTCCAGGTCACCAATGAAGCTGCTGAAGAGCACTGGTTCTAAAACATACTGTAGCAATAGTCCTTTCACATATCAATATGTAAGAAGCCCAGAACTATCTAAAATTTTAACTACTCAAAAGTAAGCTACCTCCTAAATTCATTTAGTCTAAAGTAGAATTATTTAGTGTAATATGAAGAAAAAACAGTTGTTTAACAGGAGTGAGGAAGTACCAGTTACAAAAACCCATCACACTACAACAATGGTCTCCCAGTGGATAGAGCACACAGCCAACAGTTTAAAATCCCTAAGCCCTGAAAGAAAGAAACTTGATTTTTATCTAAAATAGTCAATGGAATAGTAGCTATTATTTACTGAGTGAAAACTATAATCCTCCTTCCCTCTGAAATGATTGCAGGAACCACTAGGCAGTGTTTATTCTTTTTATTTTTATTTATTTTTATCTTTTTTTCTCAAATAAACTATTAAGGGATGTTAGTTAAACTACTTCTTCATATGACATGCCAACTTTGCTCGCATTTCCCTGAGAATTTAGTTTCGGTGATCCTGCCTAGTTCTCACCAGTTCTCAGAAGTACAGTAACTGCTGGCCTAGCCTTATCACATTCCAGATATTGTAAGAAGAGGTTCAGCCATTTTAAGGCAGATCACCAGTTTGTCAGTGCTTAGTGAAAGGTCTTGTAGTAAAAGAGGCAGCATGATCTCCCTCAGTGTAATGTCTTTCTTGTCAGATTACACAAATCCAAAGAATACTAGGGATTAATGGGACCGTGAAAGGAAGAAAAAAATGCATAAGCATTAATTCTTTGTTTTCTTTTCCTATATGTTTAAAATATTAACTTGGCATCTTGATTTGACAATTACAATAAAAAAAATAAATACTAATATTTTAAAACATGGGAAACGTTCAGTAAAATACCATTTGAATGATTGGTAGGATGATAAATAGAGATTGGTCAGACTTTTCAGTTGAAAGCTACAAGTGATGCTAATCAGAATTTGATTCGGACTATAAATAGGTTCTTTTGTTGTTGTTTTTCCCCAAAAATGTCTCAATTCTTCACCTCTAAAGAAAACAAAGCCAACATTTACTGACATGTTAATTCAGTACATAGTTATGGACTGTTTGGTCTCCCCTGATTCTTATGTTCTGGCAAATCAGGTATTGATTAGGGAAATATTGTCACCTTTTCTTGCTAAATTAAGCCTGTTCCTGAGTCACCTTTCCTATACGTAGAGGATGAGAAAGACAAAAACAAAGAAATATTGGCTGTTGGATAGAAGATGTTCTTCAAAATATGTAACATTTTATTTTTTTCTGATATATAATTATATCCATTTTTAACCCCAGATCTTCATTGGTGTTCACTTCATTTCCTCTCATTAACTAATATACCATTTATCTGTCTATCCACATTTTCATTTTAAGGATAAGAAACTAGAAAATATTTCTAGCCAAAAGATATGTGCTTATAACTAAATAAATGAAGAATCCCAAAGAGATCCTGCTAGGAAACAAAGCAGCTTTCAGTGTTGAAATGTTTTGCTGCCTCCTCACTTGATGAGAGAAATCACATTTTGAAGAATACTTTCTACGCAAAACATTTTTCTTCCTATCCTCTTCATTCGCACCACCTGCTTCAGGAAATATATATTTTCCACATACTGCTCAAATGAACTAATCTATTTTCACTATGTGTCTTTTTTGGCAAAATAGCTACAGTATTTTCCTTCATAAAGACAAATTCTTTTCTTCTGGTATTTTTCCCCTTTCTTTTTTCTTTTTTTATTAATAAAAAAGATATGATTCCTTATATCCTCTATAGGAATAAATAAATAAATAAATAAATAAACAACAAAACAAACAAACAAAAAAACACAAGAGAAAGAGCAAGGAAAAAAGTAAACTAAAACCAAACCATAAAAAATTAAAAATTAAATTATAGGGCCAGAACCCCAACTATCTTAAACTGGTGTAGCTCCACTGAAAGTCTGTCTGTGAATATTTAATTGATAGACCTCTTATGCAATGACTTATCTGCCGATAGCAGCAGAAGGGAAAACCTGCAATTTTTCTATCATGTGGACTGAAGTTGCGAATTCTATGTCGGTTAGGAGAGAGATCATTCAATTCAGCTTCTACTGGAGATGCTAAAATACAGCTAGATCCATGGGAGATCCAGTTTCCTATACAAAAATACATTTCCTATACATGCAGGAGTGATCTTGCAATAAGACTTAAATTATAACTTCTTAATTATCATTTACACTTAGAAATCCATCTATCTACATGTCCTCTGTTCTACAGTTTCTTCCAGGTAAAGAATCTGTAGTGTTCAAAGCAGATTTTAGCTTATTATTATTATTATTATTATTATTATTATTATTTTCCCATCAATGTTATTTTTTTTCCTCCCCCTGGATTCTAGATGTCTTCTGGTCTCTTTTTTTGCTGATACATTGTCTTACATGACAGAAAGGAACTCAATATATTTTACTTCAGCTATTCTTTCTAACTCTGCTCTCTTTAAGGTACAGCTTAAAAGACCTCTGAATTCCTGAATTATTATGTTAGTTGACTAAATTTATGGATATCTGAGCACTTATACTTGAAGGGCAATATTTCGGTATTTTTGTGTTGAATCGATGTTGAAAGCAAGCAACATTCTGCTTCCAATAACTAACTAAAATCCAGTGACACACAAAGGTGTTCTCTGTGTAAGCACAGTAACATCTGTTATAACTTTTCTTCTGCCTTCAGAAATGTTCAGATATCTGAAGATGTGATTTTAAATATTATTAATGCTGCAAATAGACTTATCATGACTATCTGAGCTACATAAAGGGAATGATTTGCAATAGGTCTCTGATGGTTCAAAAGAATTAACAGTGTGGCTTGAAGAGATGAATTTTATCAAGAAATACACACATATAATGGAAGAGTATCATTCAGAAGTACATGAATTAGCCTCTCACCTCCCTTCAGATATTTATAAACATTAATCAGAGCCCCTCTCAGTCTTATTTTCCCCAGGCTGTATAGAACCAGGTTACTCAGGCTTTCCTGATCAGGGAAATGCCCCTGGCCCTTAATCATCTTTGTATCTCTCTGCAAGACTCCTTCTAGGATGTCCCTGTCTTTTTGGACAGAGGAACCCAGAGCTGGACACAGTACTCTAAATGTGGCCTCACCAGGGCAGAATAAAGGAGGACCTCTCTAGACCTGCTGGTCATGCTCTTTTTCATTTGCCCCAAGATACCATAGGGCATCTTGACCATAGGGACAAACTGCTGGTTCATGACCAACCTGCTGTTCACCAGAACACCCAGATCCTTTTCTCTGCAGAGTTCTTCTCTGCAGATCATCCCCTAACCTTTACTGATGCATGCAGTTATTCCTCCCCAGGTGCAAGACTATACTTGCTCTTGTTAAACCTCATCAGGTTCCTCCCTGACCAACTATCCAGTCTGACCAGGTTTTGCTGAATGTTAGCACAGCCTTCCAGCGTGTCTGTCACTATTCCCACCTTTGCATCCTCAGCAAACTTGCTGAAAGTGGTTTCTATCCCTTTATACAGCTAGTTGATGGTGTTGAACAAGTCCAGACCAGTACTGATCACCAGGGAACACAGCTACAGACTTCCAGTAAGACTCTATGTCACTGATGAAAACACTCTGAGCCAGCTAGTTCTCAGTCCACCTCATTGTCCACTCATCTATCCTTTTCCTTCTAAGTTTCAAGGATGTTCTGGGAAATTGTGTCAAATGCCTTGTGCATTTGTCAAGGTACACAACATCCATTGCTCTCTCTCCATCTACTCAGCCAGTGATGACATCATAGAATGCTATCAGGTTGGCCAAGCAAAATTTTCCCCTTGTTGAACCTATGTTGAATACACCTGATATCCTTCTTCTCTTCCAATTGCTTGGAGGGAATATCCAACGCAAGTTATTACATTACCTTTCCAGGGATGGAAAGGTAGTTTCCAGGGATGTTCTGTTGTTTCCAGAATCCTCCTTGCATTTTCTGAAGACTGGGGTGACACTGGCTATCTCCAGTCTTCAGATATATTTCCCGTTCACCAGGACCTTTCAAAGGTGACAGAGAATTGTTCACCAATCACTTCTGCAAGTTCCCTCAGCACACAAATGCATCCCATTGAGGCCTGTGAATTTGCATGCATTGGTTTTGGCTAGACATTCTCTGATGGTCTTTGTAGTAAAGACTGAAGCAAAGAAGCATTTAGAATCTTCCCCTTCTCAACATCCGCCATTACCAGGGCACCCACCTCATTTAGTAGGGGACCCATATTTTCCCTGGTCTTCCTTTTACTGTTAACATATTAAAAAACAAAACAAAACAAAACAAAACAAAACAAAACTTTTATTGCTATCCTTTACTTCCTTTGCAAGGTTTAATTCCAAGAGGTCCTTAGCGTTCAACGCTGCATCCCTACAGGCCCTGAAAGCATTGCTATATTCTTCCCATGTGGACAGGACCTATTTCCATATTTCATGGACCTTCTTATTTCCTTTCAGTTTATCCATAATTTCCTTGCTCATCCATGGAGGCCTCCCGCCACCTTTCCCTGATTTCTTATTCATAGGGATGCACTGATCTTGAGCTCAGAAAAAATAGTCGCCTAAATTAGCCGGTCTCTTGATTCTTACCCACAAACTCTCCACATATTTGTTATTCACTCCCAGGTGGAGCTCGATACTTTCTAGCTGTTCTCTCACATAAAGAGCAACTCCACCCCCACATCTCACCAGCCTATCTATTCTAAAGAGGACATACCCAGTCATGACAGCATTTCAATTAAGTGAGCTATCCCACCATGTCTTCATGGTGGCAGTGAGATCATGACCACATGACTATACGTACACCTGGTCTCTCAAAGGCCTGCTCAAGATCATAATAACCAAAACCTTTATCCTGAAACCATCTCCTCACACTCTCCTTCTTACCCAACATGCTCTCCTTCTTTCCAGGTCCTAGCTGCCAGTTGGAAGGATAGAGAAGAACAATACTTGAGCTCCCAAGCCTTTCAACTTCTTTCCAATGGATGAAAAGTCTCTTTTAATATCTTGTTAATTTCCTTGTTGCAGCCTCCTAAGACCCTGTTTGAGTGACAACAAGTGGTTAGTAGCCTTTTTTTTTTTTTTTTTTTTTTTTTATAAAAGAGACAGCAGGGTCTTCTTAACATCTCTGACACAAGCTCCCAGAAAACATCAAAACTCTCTGAAAAGGTTATCTGGACAGCAAATGGGAATCTTAGTGCCTCCCAGTATGGTGTCCCCAATTAGTAAGACTCTTTTTTTTTCCTCTTTTCTTTTCTTTTTTTCTTTTTCTTTTTCCTTTTTTTTTTTTTTTTTTTTTTCTTTTTCTGCTACTAGTTCTAATCCAATTCCTTGGATGGCCTGTTCGCTATTTTTGCTACTTCCTGGCCTCTGGCTGGTATCCAGATCCTCTTCTGTTTCCGGTCTCAGAACCCTGTATCTGTTGCTCAGGGGTACTGTGGCAGTAGGGGAAAGACATCTTGTGCTCTAAGTGGAGATAAGGATCTGTCCCCCTTCATTTTACATGTTATCATGTCCTTCAACCTTCAAGTGGCAAGCTGGTTTAACTTCTTTGCCAAGTAGGGACTTAGGAGGGGACTACCAATCAGCATACATCAATTCAGACCTCCTCCTATCCACCTCCTTCTCTGATTCCCAGATGTCTCTTAGCCTGGTGATTTCTTCTTGCAGCCTAGCCATCTGCTCAAGAAGTTCACTGAGAAAGACACACCTCTCTCATGACGCCCTTCCTCCTCCTCCTCTCCCAGGCTTTAGAGGGACTTTCAGATTCCAGAGCCCTCCACAATTGAAGGTTTGGGCAGATCTCTCACTCCTCACAGCCCAGAGTGTTTGTGCACCACCCATCTGCATCTCTGCCTCTGCCTTTTTGCCATGTCAGGTGATTGCCCCAGAGCCGAGAGCTGTGCAGGAAAGGAAATAACTGAAAAACAAAACAAAACAAAACAAAACAAAAAACAAAAAACAAAAAACAAAAAACAAAAACAAAAACAAACAAACAAACAAAAAAAAAAACAAAAAAACAAGACAAAGATATCAAGGATAGCTAATATAAGGAGCCATGAGAATGTCCATCATGGATTATACAAGTATCTCTAAATAAATTATATAAGAATGCACTAAGAAATATATAAAACTAGAAAATGTTAGGTATTTGCTGTTTGTATAAAATGATAATAAGTCAAATAACTTTGTTCACTTCTGTACACTAAATCCTTCCTCTCCTCATTCCAATTTCCAGCTCATCTTCTTTATTTCAAAATCTGATATCAAAATCCAGAAAGAAAAAAAAAATAAAAATAAAGAAGTACTCAAACCCATTATTAGGTAGAGAGAGATGCTAATGATTGCAGCTGTTTTGGGCAATCTTCAGTAATACGTGGGCTATCACATCTATGTCTAGCCAAGTCAGGAAGGATCATGAGATTTCATGCTGACATAGGGCAGGACAAAATTTGGCAATTAAGATGCTGTTTTTAAGAAAACTAGAGATGAGAGTGTTTCGGACCAAGCCCAACAAAGCCATGAAGAATTGTGCCAAGAGTTGAATTTGGTTAGAAAAAAAAAAAAAATTAAACAGTTTTATGAAAAATCAGCTTTCCCTACTAGATAAATTAGAAAAAGTTCTCAGCAATGCTTTTTGACTGGTTTTTCTGGAAAGATCAAAACTGGTGTTAATTTTATGAAATATATATTAGCTATAATTACCTGGTGAAGTTGGTCCAATAATGGTGTAAATAATTGTGCTGAATAAGAAATTTCCAGATCATCATTTTTAATATTTAAACTTCTAATATAAATGAATATTTCCTTCCTTGGACTTTTAGAGTGGTGAAAACAGAAATAGGATTATAAAAGCAATGACAGAGGGAGAATATGTGATTATTGAAGTGTATTTTCTGTGAAAATAAAATCCATAAACTTTCCCTCAGAAGGCAAGTTTTGCAGTGATTATCGGCAATTCATATCCTTCATTTTCCAATCAAAGTCCTACTAGCTTTTAATGTGACATGATCCAGGCCCTTATGTGAATGGATCAACACCTCTCTCAAATTTTCAGTTATCATTTGACATTGTTCATTTTTATAAAGGAAATGGGGAGACCATTTTAAGTGAGTTTAGGAGTAAAAGGTAAAAATACAGATGCAAGGGCATTAATCTGCCATGGATAACTTATGTATCTCAGGGTCCATATTTTAAGTAAATGTTCACTGGGTCATTAAACTTGGGTATTTACTATATGTATAAAAAATAGAAACTTTGTTCAGATGGAGAATGCAAAGATTTGCAGGGCAGGGTGTAAACTAGCATAAGTCCCTTGATTTCCATTGAAATGCAGCCATTTACATCAGCTGGGAGTATGGCTCACAATCTCCTCAGCAGAAAAATAAAGTCAAACTGGGTATAGAAGAGCAGAATCTGCCTAACTTCTTTTGACTTTGGGAAGGTTACAGAGAAGGTTGACAGTGTCAATGCATACAGTATGATTTATCTGGAGTTTCAGAAAGCCCTCAATAAAGTTCCACATGGCAGGCATCTGTTTAAGTTAAAAGCTACAGGGATCCAGGATAAGGTGTGGAAGTGAATAAAGAAATAGTTAAAAATCAGAACGCAAAAGCAACCTGCATGAGGAGATGGACTACTTCCACGACAAAGTTGATAACAGCAATGTTTCTGACATAATTGTGCTAGTTCTTGTAGTTGCAGGAGACATCTGATATTTTTATTTATTTATTTATTTATTTTCCCAAAAGGATTTAAGAAAAGAAAAAAAGAGGAAGAGAAAACGGAGAGAAATTAAGGTGCTAAAATCCTGAAGAATGTTCATTTTGATTTGAATTAATCAAACATTTGTTGTTTTACAGAACCTACATTTGTTGTGTTACAGAATTTTATCAGAAAGGGCAGTACGAAATGAGTACATGCAATGAAGGAGGAAACCAGTTCTTCAGTAGTTGAGCAGAATGTTTGGCTGCTTAAATGCAGCCAAGCTACAATCAGCTCCAAGTTGAGAACTTGCTGCAATCCATGGAGGGGGGTACAATCAGGCTAGATCAGTAGGGAGAGCAGGCTCCCCTTTGATCTTCTTTAAGCTTTCATGAATATATAAAAAATGCAAATAAAATAGACCTTCATTTTTCTGTAAATTAAAGGATTTTTCCCCCCTTGAATTATCAAGACGTATTTTTTCCATGTGCTTTCAAACAAATTAAACAGCTTGTAAAAAAGGGGCTCAAATATATAAAATGCATAAAAGAGGGAGTTCTGCATAATCAGCTTCTGAGAGTTCTCAAAGCTCTGTATATAAACTGTTTAAAAGTAAATTAAAATTATTCCTTAATGAAATACAAATCTGAAGTCACTTGAATAACTAATCGTTTTATGACCCATGCAGTGAATTTTTAATGCCTGCCTCTACCTGATTATTTTAGATATGTCTGTGTTGTAAATTAAAAGCTACATAAATCATTAATGCATTGATACAGATCAGTGAGCTGACTACGCTGTATCTGATTCTTTAGGACATACAGTGTCTGATTCACCTCACTCTTTTTTTATAGAGTCCAGATTATTTCCACATTCATTTTCTGTTAACATCTTTGAAGAACCTGAATGAACTTTGTATATATTTTACAACATTGAGTTTCTCTACACCTTATGGACCTGCACCTTATAAACCCAGGCTTCGTACAAAATATACCACGGATGAAGACTCTGTTATTTCTACTACAATTACTGTGTACGTGTGAAACGGATTTTATCATAGGTACTGAAAGTGCTTTGCAACCATTAATTAAGTCTTATAGTTCACAAAATCCTTTAAGGAAGGTAATCACTAGGATTTGTATCTATAGCCTGGTAAACAAGGACACAGTCCCAAACCACTTGATATAGGAAGAGATTTGGGAATAGAACCCAGGTGTCCTGACTTATAGTTTCCCACTTTAATGGCTAGAAAAAGCTCCCATAAGGATAAAGAGTGTATTTAAAAGACAAAATTCTTGGCCATGAAATGAAGAAACAGAAGTAATAAGAGAAATGTCTGTAAATCACCTTAAACCGATGGACTACTACTACCACTCAGATTAGATGCCTTGACAGGCAAAAACACTGCTTTTGAATCATACTTCTTGTTTTGCTCATTTCAGTCTTTCCTTCCAACAAATAAGCTTTGTTTCTTGATAAAAGTATTCCACTTGCTGAGTACAGTTAGACACTTCTTAACTAAAAATCTAATGTTATACAGATGAATTTATACTTTTTCTCAGGGCAGGTGAAACTGGGCTAAACTTAAGACCATGAAAATGGCTTTTTGTGATGGATGCACTATGGACCAATCCCACTGATATTTGAGATAGCATTTAAGTGTGATCTTATTGCCAGAGTAATTTTTTACAAGACCAAAATATTTAATAACAAAATACATTCGGATTTCACTACAAAACAAATTAAAATAATTCATTTTACAACATGTGAAGATATGGCTTAGGAGATTTAACAGGCGAAATCATACAGAAAAGCACATATACGTCACATCTTGGCTTTCTCTACACTTGTATTTTAACCATAAACAGAAGATACTGTAGATGTTTTAAAAAGAATGGTAGAATGAAGACTGCATTTGGGTCAAAATATATTTATTCTTACTTATGCTTATGTAAATCCAGAAATTTCACTAGAGTCAACAGGGTTACCTTGGATTTTAAGAGAGTTATTGAGACTGGAATCTATTCTGTTATATTATCTATATGGAAGCCTGTAAATTACCTCTCTAAAAGATAACGAAGAGCCTGCCAATCCTCTTTCTTTATCCTTGTTTGATCTGAATTGCTGACGTGCTGTTTTTTGCAGCATCTGATGTATGTTAATTTTCAGAGTTAGTTTGTGACATCTATTGATAAAAAGTCACTTCTGTTTATTTGGTTCCCTGAAAACTGACCAAGGGGAAAAATGCCTCCTTAACACTTTTTGTGTATGTATTACATACACATGTGCTACTGGTGATACTAAAATAAAAAACAAGATATAAAGATTTGAAGATAGAAAAAAAAAATCCTTCGTGTACTTGAAGTGTACTATTAATGGCTTTGTTTCTTATAAACTATTTCTGCTAGAAGTCTCTCTGAATTTTTATACTTACATGATGAAGTTTATATTAATCAGATAAACATATGGAAGGTCATAATACAAGCCCCTACTGATATTCGTATTAGGAGGAATTTACTGTTTTTAAATTCAGAAGAGATCATTCCTTGGTCTGCTTTCAATTCCTGGGTAACAATAGCTGTAGAATTCCATCCAGTGATCTTTGCATTGGGGAAAGCCTGTTCAGTGTGCATTCATGAGTTCAGTCAAGCTGAGCAATATGTGGTGCAACCAACCAACCAGTCTCAGCAAGAGCTTTTAACAGGAATAATATTAATTGTTCTGGCAGTCAATGGCTAGTGGAGCTAATTAATTCAGTAAATACCATAAAAAAAAAAATTGTCTGCACATCAGAATTTAAATACAAACAGACAAAGAGATAAAGGTTGAACTAATACACTGAATACATAAATATGCAATCAAAACAACTCTCAAAACGCTACTTCACTTATTCTGGCTTTCATTTTCATTATGTTTCATTTGCTTGCTCTGTTTGTGACCATTAGTATCCCATCCAGAGGTACAGAATATCTCAGTTTCTCTTACAGTCTACTTTAAGACCCAAGAATTAATTATTTTTATTTCATTATTATCATTTAATTTCATTTGTTTTCTTGTTGCTTTGTTCATTTGTTTTTGTTTTAGAGTGTGACTGGAGGATTTGGAGGGCCTTCTTTTGTTGTTGTTATTAGTCATCTTCCTCATATTGATGTTCCATTGAATTCTTTCATGTGACAAGGAATTTCTTCCAAGCTCAGAGAAGGGTGCAGCTAATGACATTTAATCTGTGGATTTCCATCTAGCAGGTAATTGACATTAACATTTAAAAGGCATTCATTTAATTTGAGACTTTTGTTTTCTTTTGGAGTATCCATGACATAGCTTGCATGTATATAGGTTGCTCAGAATGTAATGCTTCCTGTTTGTTTCCATGGAAACTGCAGGAGATACAAAGAGCACAACAGCAGTATTTGGTAGAGAAAATAGTCAGCAACCAAAATCTATTCTTCAACATAGTCAACACCACTACCTAATTCACACATTTGAGCTGATCGAGACACTCTTCTTTTCATGATGTGACAGCTGTGCATGGCAGTCAAGAATCTAACTGGTCTTTCATGTTGCTGTTGCTGCTGCTGGTACACACCACCCACCACCTCACTGTGATCACATCCACTATTTGGTCTCCATTAATTTTCAGCAGATGTTGATGAATGTCACTGGGGAATTTTTTTTCTGCATGGAGGAATTCAAACAAATAAACCACTTTGCCTTCCATGTCAGACGCCATTTTGTGGCCCCTCTGCTGCCATCTATCACACTGTAACAAAATGCAATGGTATATTCAAGATTCAACCCCTACTGCCGTATCATCCGTATCATCATCCGCCTCTGCTATCATGGGCCAACATAATAAAATAGGAGACATTACTTTCAGAGAAGCCCTCATAGATTTCCTAATGTTTTCAGTCTTTTGGATTCAGTGACTTAATTATTTAAAGGTAGATAGAATCAATCTAGGTGAAAAGACCAGCTGAAGCAAAGATCTCTCAGAGACTCGCATCCACAGTCACACTTACATATGACTGTACACTCCATGTGTTCTTTATCCTAGTCATATGTGTGCATATTTTTAATTTTTAAAAAATAATAAGGAAAGATGTTTTCTGTCTGGGGTGCACTTTTCATTGTGTACTTGAATATATCTACTTGAAATACATTTATTCTACAGATATACAGCTACATCATAATGTCTCCAAAGAAGCTGTGCTCCATTTTACCAGTGATTGTACTAATAAATATATTATTTCTTTATTGAGATTATGTAGGTATCCCAAGGAGTTTCTCTCCCCATTCACGCACGCATCCCCTCAAGTACTTCCTTGTTCAGAACATTCTGTAGTGCTTTTATTCACATTGTAACACTGATAGAACTATTAAAAGCAGCATCACACAGTGTTCTCTGACACAAGATAGCAGAGAGAATCAAACAAATTCAGAGATGAGAGTTTTAAACAAGAATTTAAACAAACAGTCTATGACAGAAATATTTATTTCATGCTGCTAACTGAAATCCTAAAATAATTGTTATTGATGCTGAAGATGACATGAAATTTTAGTAACAATTCATTAGCTTCATATAAATTAATCCTTTCTTTGAACAAGCGTAGTATGATTTGCTGCATAAATTCGAAGGTCTTTTGAATACATTCTTTTGCCAATTTCAGATATGTCTTGCCCCTAGTAATATAGCACCTACTTAGTGTTTTGAGGCCTTGATCCTTAGCTGACAGAAATCAGTGTATCTCCACTGAAATCACTTTAATTCATCTATAGAGCTGACATGCAGGACACAGTACTCTTGAAAGCTCCTGGTGAATACTGGCAAAGTCTTTTATCAAAGATTTTGGGATAAGTAGCTGTTGGGGAAAATTTCTAAAAGGTGAATTTCAAACCCTAATTCCCCTTGACTTTTACTGAATGTCAATGAGACTTTGAGTCATATATTCTGAAATAATTAGATACTGAAATAAAAGAATAGACAGACAGTGCTATTCCAGAGAAAGGAAGAATGTAAGAAAGAAAGTCAGGTATTAAAAAGGCTGAGGTACTCAGTGAATTCTTTGCCACAGTCTTCACTGTCAACCAAAACTCTCATATTTCTCACGTCTCTGAATCTCACATCTCTGAACTTCTTGGTGGGAACTGGAGGAACAAACTTCCCTCACTGTAAGAACAGAGCAAGTCTCAGTCCTCTTCATGAGAATAAATGTGAACAAGTCTTTGGGTCCAGATGACATGCATCCCAGGGTTCTCAGGGAATTGATTGATGTGGTTGCTGAGTCACTCTCCATTGTATTTGAAATGTAGCTGTTATGCAACAGCATCGGTGACTGGAAAAGGGAAAGATCTTTCACATTTTTAAGAAAGACAGGAAGACCTGGGGAACTAAAGGCTGGTCAGCCTCTCCTCTGTGTGGAACCAGTCCTCCTGGAAGATACATAAAAGCACATGAGCATCAAGCAGGTGGCCTGTGAGAGCCAGCACAGCTTCAACAATGGAAGGTCATGCCTTACCAATCTAGCAGCCTGCTATGATGGTCACAGCCAGAGGGCTGTGGTCAATGGCTCTACGTCTAAGTGGAGGCTAGTGGAAAGTGCTGTTCCCCAGGTATTTTGACCAGTACTCTTCAAAATATTTATCAGTGACATAGATAACAGGATCGAGCACACCCTATGAAAGTTTTCCATTGACACCAAATTCAGTGATGCATTTGATAAAGCAGAAGAAAGGGATGCCATCTGATGGGATCTTGATAAACTTGAAAGGTGGGCCCACACGAACATAATGACTTTTAACAAAGTAAAGTGCAAGGTTTGGAACTTGGGTAGGGGTAATCCTAGAAAAGTATATGGATTGGGAGAAGAATTGCTTAAGAGTATCCTTGCTGAGAAGGACTAAGGGGGAGCCAGAAAGGTAAGGGAGGTCATAAAATGATAGAATAGTCTGGGTTGAAAAGGACCACAAAGATCATCTAGTTTCACCCCCCTGCTATTTGTGCAGGGTCATCAGCCACCAGACCAGGCTGTCCAGAGCCACATCCAGCCTGACCTTGAATGCCTCCAGGGATGGGACATCCACAACCTCCT
>JAOWBP010004700.1:4087163-4114986 GCA_028571105.1 Tragopan temminckii | reverse complement strand
CAGCCTGGAGAAAAGAAGGCTGTGGGGTGACCTAATTGCAGCCTTTCAGTACCTAAAGGGAGCCTACAAACAGGAGGGGAATCAACTCTTTGAAAGGGTTGATAACAGCAGAACAAGCAGAAATGATTTTAAGTTGAGGGAGTAAAGATTTAGGTTGGATGTCAGGGGGAAGTTCTTTACAGAGAGAGTGGTGGGATGCTGGAACAGGCTGCCCAGAGAGGTTGTGATGCCTCACCCCTGAAGGTGTTCAAGGCCAGACTGGATGGGGCCCTGGGCAGTCTGGTCTAATATTAAATGGGGAGGCTGGTGGTCCTGCTTGTGGCAGGGGGGTTAGAACTTAGTGATCCTTGAGGTCCCTTCCAACCCTGGCCATTCTGTGATTCTGTGATTCTGTGATTCTGTGATTCAGACAAAATATATCACCATAGAGAAATAAAGAAAAGGAGATCTTTAGAAATATCCCCATAGTAGTAAAACTACTATCCACTACACTGAGACTACATGCCAATGAAGAGTTCAGAACTGGGTTAATACATCTGTATCTCCAGATACTTTCTTTATAATATTCCATACAAGAAATTAATCTTCAGATTAAGAGACTACATAGACAGTTTCTTAAAAATCCATAAGTAATAATATACAAAGTATATCTTTTTGTTTTAACACATATATTTTTTATGTTAATTTTATATATTAAACCAAAAGGTCAATCTCAAGCATTTTCTTTAACCTCTACCATTTAGACTTTCTCAAGGTCAGGCTTTTTGCCTTCACATACTTGCACATAGACCTTAATTTCAGTTGGCACAAAGGTATAACAATGGAAATAATAATAAATTGAAGTCCCCACAGAACATATAAAAATATTCAAAACCAGGCAGTTTCCAAAGTGAAAATCAAAGACTTGGGGTTTGTTGGAAAACTGGTTTCTTGGTGTGTTTAGAATATTTCTTGATAATTAAGATATTTGAACATGTCACAAAAAAGATCTATTTCCTCAAATCATATCTCTTTTAGCAACTATATACCAATGATTTTGGAAAAGTGTCTAAAGACTTTGGTACAGAAGTTGAAAAAGATGGATAAGATTGATTAGCTAGTGAACATACATTCAGTTCCAAGGCAGAAAGAAATCATACAAATTTTAACAATTTGTAAATGTCTAACAGATTTGAAAGTGTTCTACAGCAACTGAAGTGGCTTTATCAAGATAATTCATTCACTTACCTTTCCTACTAGTGCAAAAAGTTTTGTGAAAAGAGGAGCATTAGGAAAGAATGCAAAGTTGACAAACAGTACAGTTCAAAAACCATTTTTCATCATATACTGCCTCTTATCCTGTCCCTCTGTACACCCGAGAAAAGTCTGACTTCTTAATTACTTCTATTACATGCATGCACACGGGTAAGAGAGACTTTTCTCATTTATCTAAGTCTTCACTTCTCCAAGCTGACCTACGGGGAACACTCTGTCTAATGCAGCTGAGGAAACTCTTGGCCATTACTTCAATAGCTCATGGTCAAATAGCTCATGGTCAATCTGGTACATCAGGACCCTAAGTGCTTTATCTGCACATCTGCTTCCCAGTTGTTCAGTACCCAGACTGTTCTGAGTTATTTCTTCCTGGGTGCAAGACCTGGCACTTCTGTGTTCAAATTCATGAGGTTTACAAGACTACAACACCTTCCCAGAGAAAGAGGTGAGGCTGAGGAGTCAGTCTTTCGTCAAATTCTCCTTCTTCTCTACTGAATACATAAGTGGAATGTGCTTCTTTCCTGTAACGAAGAATTACCATGACCTTTCAAATACTACTAAGAATAGCCTTATGAGAACTCTACACCTTCAGCACCTGTAGGTTCATCTTATAGGGTCTCATGAGCTTGGATATGTTGAGACTATTACAATGTTTGAAAATCTGATCCTTCTCCACCCAAGCTAAGACAACTGGAGAATATATTTAAATTCTTAAGTCTTTTTTTAAACTTAAACAGACAAAGCAACACACAAACATACAACAAATAAATTTTTTCAAACAAATTCATCAGGAAGTTGCATGGGCTAGAGAGATCAGTACATTGAAGCAGGCACAGTTAGCTACAGAAAACAGAACTATAGGATGAGTAGATTAGGTGATTTTCTAGATTTTAAGAAATTGATATTATGGATAGTTGATTTGCAATAAAGAGATTTAAAATAATTGTATTATGATACAGGCATTGCATATGGAAGGAAGTACTGCACACAAGACATATGAATTCATCCTTCGGCTCATTCAGCTTGGTGCTTCTAAATTGCAATATAAACTCCTTCCTATCTTTGGCTTATTTTAAATGAATGAGTGGAAACTCAATCACAGAATTCTTAAGAATTATTTGAACAATATTATGATAAAATGATGAATGCAAATCTGATCCCACCATAATACAGAGGGATAATTTGAATTATACCTTGTGGCTATCTACTGTCAAATTTCCATTTGATTCTAGGATTGTGTTCTATGTGAAAATACAAATGTGTAAAGATAAGTATATATATAAAGATTTACAGGATCAAGATTTATAGTATTAGAAGACATCAGTATTATTGGGTCTGAAATGTTGGATGGATAGCCTTTCACATTTATAATCCTGTAAACATTTGCTTATTTGAATCAAGCCCACATCACTGAAATCAAATTATTTAAATTATTCAAGATCTAAATGTGCTAAAATCCATGCGGGTCCTGTTTGCAGTTAGTTTATGCCTATTAGGCATTCCAGCCAGCAGTAAAGAAGAAAGCATCTGGGTACTTGCCAGCTAGAGAACAGCATTGTGTTTACAGATCAAAAGCAATAGAAAGAAGGCATTCATGGTTATTGGGCTCACGTTTGCATGACAACATTCTTTTTTTCCTTGTTATTTAGAGCTGAAGCTCTGAAGATTCCTTTGAAGAAGAAGAATTCTAAAGATAGAAATATTAATGATTAACCTCCACTAAGCTAATAGTAATCAAGTCACAAATTTTGGGTTACAGTTTTTTTTTAACAGAACCAGTGTACTTATGAAATCCAGATTTCCACTGCAAAAAGTGGAATAATAATAAGAGTACTTAAAATATCATTTTTTACACTTTGTTGTTGTTGTTGTTTTAATCAGAAATTTCAAATTCCAGGATAATTGAAAATATATATACATATATTTTTTCCCCCTTGCATTCTTTCTGTTATACAAATATTTACAATAAGTAAGTGCCTGTCAATGAAGTGACTACTCATCACTGGCCAAAAAAATTCCATGAAAACTCTTTTATCATGGACTGTGTGAATCGTTTAAAACAAATGAGTAGTTATAATAAAATAATACTCTGATATCTAAAAATTTAATCAAGATTTTTGGGCCACGATCCCTGTTTTTGGAGCCTTTTTAAAAGTAGTTTCAAAGTTCAGACTAAATTAACAAACAAACAATCAAGGAAAAAAAAAAATTATTGGATAGGGGCACGGTTCTGTCTTGTAGCCTGTCTTTCCTCTGAAAAATCCCTTTCATTATCTACACAAGCAGTGATACACATTCATGGAATGATACTGTCTGTGCTATTTGCTTTACATGCAAGGCAAGTAAGCTCAAAGGGACCCATCTGGTTGCTGGTTGATGATGAAGACTAATGCCACAGAAATTGAACCCAGATCCTGCAGTCTGAACGGTGCTCTGAGCATACCACCATTCCACCAGAAGTATCTCCTGCTTCTTTCTAGTCCTGGAGTCTTCATGAACTCTCAAAAGGAAGCAGTACCAAACTATTTTATCACCCCAAAAACCACAGATATATTCTCCTAATGTGGCTGAAACTATTTGTTGTGATTCCCAGTGGGGAAATGCTACCTCCCTGCTATTTTAAGAGATCTACTATAAAGAGAGCTCAGATCTTGATGAAGATTCTAGTTTTTGCATTGATAAGAAAAAATATAATGATAATAAGTGCAAAATTGCAGTAGTGATAACAATAACTGTAATAGGAGCAGCAGTGGTGATTTACTGTGGTGATTTATCACTGATGATGAGGGTAATAATAGTAATAATCATTTCCCTGTGAAAAATTCTGTAGAAAATACATGCTTCATAATCGGATCCTTTGTTAGTCTTGAAAATCTGTCAGCAGTATCGTACCTGCATATATTTTTAAGTATTTACGGAGAGCTGAATAAACATAGAAAGAAGAAATAAAATAACCTGTTTGAACTCAAGCTTATCTGAAACTTAACAGGCCTTTTTGGCCTGTGTTCTTGATACGCATGCAAAAACTGTGACAGTGTTAATGGAATGTTAATATATTCTTAAAAGACTAAGAGAGTTGCCTTTGAAACTGTTTGAAATGAAACAAACAAAAAAATAAAAATAAAAATAAAACAAAAAGAAAGAGAAAGAGAGAGTGGGAGAAAGGAAAAGGGCTAGAGCAGGGAAAATAAAAAGAAACAAAGAGAGAAATGAGCATGGACAGAAGCAGTTTGATTGTACAGTTGTAGAAATTCCCTAAGGGGCAGGACAGAAAGACTACGAAACAGCTCTTTCCCTTTATCATGCAAGCAATTACCGGCAATTTGTTCTGGCCAGTAAAATTTCTGATATTATCATGGTTGCTGAGTAATTTATCATCAAAGTTTAATGTGAAAACAGGTGACTGTGTAATCACCAATCTAGGAACAGAAATAGAATCGTTATTATTTCTGCCCGAAGAGAGGGCTTTTTCCTTCTTTTTTTTCTCTTTCTGTCAATTGACTTAACGGCCAAAAGGCTGTTCATCATATCACCATGAATTATAAAACCTCTATTAAATATTCATAAAAGTTTTGAAATGAATGTGTGATAGAGATGAAAGCCAGGCTAATTTAAATACCTACCAGACCTGTCTTAATTACAGAGGTAAAATGAGATATAAAAATTATAGCAGTAACAAAAGGGGAAAAAAAATATGGAAATGGTACATTCTATGCATTATATGCTTCTACTCTTTAAGCAGTGGTATGTAAACATGTACACAAGTTGAACTGTACAGATCTACTGAAATAAATCATTTTTGAGTTCTATTTTGTTTACACAATTGGGATTTATTGGCTTTTTCTCACACTTACACTAAGTGAGAACTTGTTTCCTGATGTGCGCTTTTGTGAGTTTGTGTGGGCATGTGTAAGGAAATTGTTTAATTAATTTTAAAATGATGATAAAACCTAAACAGCCATGAGCACCTGCAGGTGTGAGGCTAGAACAGAGAATGTAGTTAAAAGTAGAAATACGTAAGTTCTTGCTCTGATAAATAACTATGTCCCTACTAAGCCTTCTGGCCTTTATCAGACAATAAGCAGAATATTCAAGCATGGAAATTATGAAGTTTTGGGGGCAGAGGAGACCTAGGCTTAATGACTTTTAACATTCTTTGATAGGTGCTTGAAAGAGCTGATAGTATAACTGCACAGTGCGGTGCAGAATCAGGCTTTTGTTTCATGTGAATACTAAGAGGTGCTTGTCAGCTGCACATAGCCAGACTTTAGCCAAAGAAAAATCATACAGCTCTTGAGCAAGGGTTCAGAGAGAATATGCATTGCAGAGCTACCCAGGCAGACTGGGATAACGAGGCAAGGATTCCTTTCACATGGATTTAAAGTACCATTTTATTGATGTTTGCTGTTAAAATGTGCATCAAGATGTCTTCTGTTGTTTGTGTAGAGAAACCAGGTTTTCTAATGCATGATTTGCTGCGTCTTACAGTTGTTAACTGGATCTTTTTCATAGAAGACTGACCTCAATCGCAGGGTTATTGTACCAGATTTGTGAAGACAGAGTCCAGATTTGTTGAAACTACAGAGAAGTATAACATGTCATAGTAGCTACAGTTTGGTGAAATAAGAAAAGCAAAACATTAAAAAATTTTGACCTTTTTAAAATTAGTATTTAAGATATTTCAGTGAATGAGTATAATGATAAAGTAAGAAACAATCCCTTCTAATGCTTATTGTTTATTGAAAAAAAGAAATGCCTTCCCTTATATATAATAGAACATAGTTAAGATCACTTTGGGCTAGTACTTAAGCTTACCAAGACTATTGCAGTCCTTTTCTTGCACTACCAGTCTTATAAGTACCACTATTGCTGCCATAACTGCCACTGCAGCTCATCCTATTGCTGCTGCAACTGTTATACTATAATTACCTCTCTTTCACCAATATATTATTTTTCTTTTCTTTTTTTCTTTTTTTCTTTTCCGTATTATGTGGAATTCTTCATGTTCCATGATTTAGGCATGAAATTATGAAATTATCTGGCTAGGAACAGAGTCAGATATTGATGTAATATTTTCTCAAGTCACAGATTTAGATAGAATTTAACATGGTATAAAAAGAATGAAAAACCTCAAATTCAACAGAAAAAGACATAAGTGAAAATTTGGATTCCTAGGTATCTTATCTGTGACACACAATCTATCTAGATATAACTAACATGTTTTACCTTGCTTTTCCCTTTCTCTCTATGAACAACAGTTTAAATTTATCTAACACCAGGACATGAGCTGATTTAATAATTAAGACAATTCCATGTATTTTGTATTTCTTTATTAAAAAAAGTTTCAGTGGAAGAAGTAAGGATTGTAAAGAAAAATGGAGAAGAATCTTGCTGACATTCTAATAATGTTAAATTTGTTTTTCCTCTAAACTATAATAAATAAATAAATAAATAAAATCCAGGAATTAACTGTAGTGACTCACAGATTTTGTTTCTGTTCATCTCTCTCTGAAGAATTTTAGAATATATTTTTAAAATCATGGATCAGTTTAAATAAAAGAAAAAAAAAAAGAATTTTTAGGTATTTCATTCAGTTTTCAAGGTAATTCTCAACTAGTCTCAACTACGAAGAAAGTTGTTTTATCTATTATATAGTGCTTTGCATTATTTCCTTTTCTTTTTTTCTCATCAGTCTTGGTTGAGAAGTGGTTACAGTTGTAAAAACGTTAAGCTGAAGAGATTGGTCCTATGCTCCTCTTAAATACAAAGGCTTATGAAAGCATTATTCTTATACATACCAGTATTGCACTGGCATAAGAAGTTGCCAAACCACTGATGGATTTCACTTACAGTGAAAAGCAGCAAGAACTGAAAATCCAGAAACAGAAAAAGAATGAAAATAGCTGATAGGTGCAGGTGTTCCAGTTGATGCCCCGAAGTCATAAGAAGTAGTAAAAAATGTTGTGCAACAGATAGGCACAACATAAGATGAGAGTGTGTATAAGAAATATGTGTGTGTGTATGTTTCAGAAATAATTCTGTGGCAAGAATGTAGGGGTTATCAGATCTTGTTCCCGTAGAAATTTAATTCAAGGTGCTTAGAAGATTAAGGCAAGGAATACCTTACTAATATCCCCAGTTAAGGTGTGACATTAGCAGCTGTGCATGCTTTGGTTAGAGGCATTGGTGTGAATAAGAAGAACCTACAATTGACAAGGAAACATGAATACAGTTGCAGGGATAATATTAGGGACAAAAAAATGACAGGAGATAGAACTGTTTCTTTGGCTGACACAAATGCAAATTGCTGGAAAAAATACCAGACATTTATTCATAATGATCACTGCATAAATGGAATCATTCTTTTGGATACATATCTTTAACAAAATAGTGTGTTTAATAGAGATGATAATGCAGCACAGGACATAAGATCCACTAGACTGACTGAGCATCTTACTGAGCTGCACAGAATGTGATGAACACTTATTCGGATTCCGCTTACAGGTAGACCCAAAATGAAATCTCAGAAGTCAATATTTTATCACCATGCCCGGCCTGCAAAAAAATTGAGTAAGTGAAGAGAAATTGATAGGAAATGTGTATGTGGTTTCTGTTAGAGTCCCTTTTCTGATATGTTTATTTTCTTCTTTTAACACTAAAAAAAAAAAAAAAAAAAAAAAGGAAAAACAAACAGAAACATGGCACATATGAGTAGGGAATGGAATCCTCTGTGACTTCAGGCTTGTATACAGATTTTTATTTAAAAAAAAAAAAAAAAGGTCAAATTAACAGAAAAAAACAAAGAACAACCATACCCTCAAACACATAAACAAACAAAGGAAATCCCGCTTTGTTTAGGTACTGGGATTACTGCAAATTTAATGTGAGTGTGAATATTGCAAATAGATGTGGATTTTGTTTTTGCTTGTTTCCCTTTAAACCTAGTTCACTCCAAAATAATGCCTCCTATTTATTTCCATGGAAACTATAACAGATAGAAAGAAGACAGCAGCACTTTTTAATAGAGCAAATTCTCAGCTACAGAACACTAATTTTAACATAGTCACCACCATTAGCTATGCATTTTTGTCAGCAATGAATAAGAGTCTGCATGCTTCACTTGTAAAAATCTGCACAGCAGTCTGGAATGTGGCTTGTCTTCCACACTGCTGTTGCCCTTGCTGAAATGCACCACCTATTGCATCAATGTGCTAATAAGCACTGCGGGATCTCCATCAATGTTCAGAAAGCACTGATGACTGTCAATGGCTAATCATCACAGAAAATTACAGGAAAGTACTGGAGAATGTTTTGGAAGTATTCTTTAAAGATTAGAATTGTCCAGGTGACCTTACCAGCACTGCCATTTTTATAGAATCACTGAATGTCTTGGGTTGGAAGGAACCTTAAAGATCAAACATTTCCAATCCCCCAGCCTGGGCTGGATTGCCACCCACTAGATCAGCTGCCTAGGTCCCCATCCAATTTGGCCTTTAATGCATTCAACTATGAGGCATCCACAATTTCCATGGGCAATTGTTCATGTGCCTCACTGCCCTCTCAGAAAGAATTTCTTCCTAACATCTAACCTAAACCTCTCCTCTTTTAGTTTAAAGTCATTCCCACTTGCCCTGCAATTCTTTGCCCATATGAAAAGTTGGTCTCCCTCTTGTTTACAAACTCCCTTTGAATACTGGAATGCCACAGAAATGTCTTCCTGGAGCTTTCTTTCCTCTAGCATTTCTTCACAGGAGAGGTGCTTCAGACTTCCAGTCTTCTTTGCAGCCCTCCTCTGGACCTGCTCTAACAGCTTCCTTTCTTTCTTTTGCTATGGTACCCACGTCTGGATACAATACTCCAGATGGGACTTCACAAGGCCAGAGTAGAGTGGGACAATCACCTCCCTCATCTTCTGGCCACCCCTCTTTTGATGAAGTAAATCTGAATTAAATACATATGCCTCCCTTTTATTTCTTTTTGGGTTGGGTGGTTTTTTTTGGTTGTTGTTTTTGTTTTAAACTTTATTTCAGGTCTCTGAGGAACATGTAAGAGTAGAAGGAGTTTGGTCCTGTCTGGACCAGTGGGAAAAACTGACTGTATGTTTTTCTGAGACAGCAGGAAGAGACATGGAGAGAGTTAGTTCCTCTGTTTTACTGCCCTTGCATTTTATTAAATGACATTTTCCCTCATATACGAAGGTGTATTACAAACCATTATGCATGTTTTTACACAGCTTTTTTTACATCTGTCTTGTATGGAAAAGCAACTCCACAGCAACTGTCAGTGTCCTGTTTGCAGAGGATGTTCATCATATTTCATTAAAAGGATAGAAGGCAGGACCAGGCTCAGCAGCTACTCGGTTTGCAAAGCAGCTTTCCAGAGGCATAAGGAACACAGAAGCTCTCTGACTCTTCTGGATCTTCCCAGGTATGGATATCTTATCACAGGGAAGACACTTCCAACATGCCCAGGAGAAGATGTATTAAAGTTCAGATAGTGGTTTGAGGTTTGTGGCTTGGAGTGCTCACTCTACCTCATGCTTCTCTGTGCCTTGAAGATTTTCCTGCCTGTCCTGATGGGATCATATTTACATTACTAGGCCTAATTAACATAGGTGAAAATGAAAAAGATTTTGCTTTGCTAAGCAGGAGAGAACAAAGATTGAGCCTGACTTGTGAATATATCTTCCCTTTCAAGAGTAAAACATAGAACTGTTCAGTACATCAGATGAAATTATCAGCCATCTGTGAACTAAGCATCAAAGACACAATTAAAATACCAACATGAATTCTCTTCAAATAATTTATAACAAAGCTTTGTGCACACATCTCTATTCTTCCCTGAGCTCCAGACCTCTCTGTAGTGATATTTTAATTTGCATCCAGAATATAGGAAGAAAAAAACCCAAACAATAATAAAAGTAAGAAGTGGAGAAAGAGAAAGGAATACAAAGGCTTATGATAAAGTACAGGCATATTGGTTTTCATACCAGCGTATTAGAGTTGAAAGTTCATCCGCAAGGTTACAGAAGCGCTCCTATCATCTAAAACAGCAATGAGAGCAGCAAGAAGGTCATAGGTGGGTGTCCCACAATTTTTCTGTTACTGAGAAATATAGGCAGTCATGTTGACTTGGAGCAAAAACTTTCTTTCTTTACTTTCTTTATCCTGTTGTGCAAGCAATGAGCAAACAAGAAAACTATTTCAGAAAAATGAAAAAGATGAAGAAGAAGGGGTTTCTGGGTACGACTTGCTGTTTACACAGAAACTGAAATCAGAAGCAGGAAACAGGAGAAACAGGCAAATGCATAAAGATGCTGCTTTCAGCCATGTTGTTAGGTAACCGTGGGTTTATCAAATATTGACAAACATGAAATGATTGTAATCAGTCACTGTCAGAAGGGAACAGGTGCCCTCCTCTCTTTTACAAATGATCCAATTAAAGGAAACATGTTGGCTATAAAAGTCAAAATCAACAATGCACTGTACGCTGACAGCCCATCCAACATATAAAATCAATAGTGCATTCTTCTTCTAGCCAGCACAAAGCAACAGTAGCAACATTCCCACCTCTTTAGTCAAATATGACACCGTATCAATCGATCAAAACTTAGTATTTATTGAACACTAGCTTCTGAAGAATGCAAAATGTATTGTTCTTTCCTTATTTTATTTCAATAAAGTTTAACTTAAAGGCAAAACACTTGAGAGAGCTCAACTTTTTTATTGTGGTTAGATATAGTTATAGCTGGCAGGATAGATAGATCTAACTGTATATTAATACATGCTTCTCAGGAAACAGACTGCATATGCATTCTATGTTTGAATACACTCAGAGTAACACAATTGACTGTCATAGAAACACACACTGAAAGTGAAAGAAGAGATGGAACTGCTTCTGATAAGTATTGCAATATTTTATTTTCTTTTTTTCTTTTTTTTTTCTTTTTTTTTTTTTTTCATCACAATCTAGTTGTCTTTTGCAGTAATACTTATGTAGAATAAAACTTTCTTATCTGAACTAGATTTCATGAGTTGAGGAAGATATAATTATTCTTCTGAAAATGAGTCCGTGTTTGTCATTCTCCACTATCTTTGATCCAGTGACAGCATTAAACATGACTGTATGTAATCACGTGGTCATAACTAAGCTTATGTTTAAATACAATACTGGCATGAAATACCTGTGTTAAATACTTTTGCTGTCCTTTTGTAATTAGCCTTAATTGTCGATCAAATAATACTACCTAAACTGTGGCTGTCTTCCCACTGGTAGCTGTGATGGCTCTGTGTGTTTCTATACTTATTTTTCCCTTGGTTTTCACTAGGTATTAGGAATTCCCAAGACTTGATTCAGTTAAAATGTTTGACTAATTAAATGAATAAACAAACAAACTTTACAAAACTTTATTTATGTAGATGTAGTTGTAATTACTTAATTGAACAAAAAGGATCTGATCCACAAGCTACCATTATCATTAGAAAACATTTCTGGTAAGTTCAATCAGACCCTAAGACAACAATCAGACTTTTTATTTTCATTGCTGAAATTCAGTATTCATAAATTATGCACATCACTGATATAATGGACATTGCCTAATTTCTCACACTGGCTGCTTGACTGTCATTTTACTTTTAAATCACTAGCTTTCCCAATTATAAGACAAACCAGTTCATAAAATATTGACAACTTAGAGAGATCTGCTTGTACCAGTAGAAGAACCGTGTGTCTAATTTTAATATTCCATTTTCCCTTTCTGAAGAGTGTGGACAGTACCAAAAAATGCATTGTCTTTCTCATCCTTTGCTTTGACAAATAAAATTCACAGCTACTATATGCAGTGTTAAAGACAGTGGTTTCATAAATCAGAGTTGCCCTAAAAATCTTGAGCAAGAGCAGATATTCACATTGGCAGTTTCTCTCTTTATTAGCATCAAGAAAAGGGTTACATTCAAAGTCCTCTACAAATTATTGGGAATCAGTTTCAAAACACAGTCAGAAGATAAGCATCTTCATAAGACATGAAATTTAGCAATCATTTTCTTTGATGTGGTTAAGTTTCCACATTTTTAAGGGAAAACTGAACAAGTTGCCAATATAGGAATTTGTTAAACATAGAAAACATTGGTGGATCAGGAAGTACCACGCCACAAAATGTTCAACGGTGAAAAAATTGCCAGTAGATACATCACATCTGCCTTCTCCATATTTATATTCTCATGTTAGGAAGCTGTTTTGATTGTGGCCACAGCCTACATACAAAGCTATATTCAATACAGTCATCAACATGTTTCTGTAAGTGGAGAAAATAATGTTCAAATTCAAAAAAATAAATACTACTACCTTGTTTGTTAAAAATTCCATCAAATAATAAAGAAACTGAGATCATAAACTAAGGTTATAAAAATTATGTAACTGAAAAAAATCTTATTCAACATTTCTGTTGCATCACTTTAATTGTTAATGAAGTATACAATACATCCATAAAATCAGAAGCCCTCACCATGTGTGATAGGATTGTGTTGCCTTTGTCACAGCAGCTGAGCACAGATGTCTACTGTTCCAGAGCTAACAGAGTAGGATTATTAATATGTGAAATTCAGAATTCCTGTTCTTTGGGAGAGTGTTAGGAACACATGTGACATTGTTCACTTTGTAAGATAGCCAGTTACATTTTGGGTAGCACATGGGTGTAGCCAGAGTTGCAGATTCTTCCCAGCCTTTGAAACACAAAAGGAATTGGTGCAGTCTTTGAAAGGAGTTGTATGTATAAACAATAACTTTCTCACCTATGCTTATTTGATTCCTTGAGGCACAGGAAACAAACAAACAAACAAAAACAAAACAAAACAAAACAAACAAACAAACAAAAAAAAACCACCTAGAAATGAATTATAATGTATTACATTGATGGCTAACCCTCTGAATATAATGTTACTCTTACAGCTGCTGAAAGGTTTCTTGGTTCATTTCTTTGGTCATGCTCATCCTAATATTCCTCCCTATATCTCCGCAAAGGAAAAACATACAGGGAAATAAGTAAGAAAATAATAAGTACAGAAATAAAAGAAGAATTCACTCAAGTGTAATTATTGTGCAGCTCATCATTAAAGAATACATTTTTAGAATAAGTTCCTAACTTCCCACATAACTGTATAGCTATGTGAAACTATAAGTATATATAGTTAGTTAGTTAGTCTTTGTTACTTTATGACCCCTCTGAAAATGTGAAAATATAAAATTAGACACATGAATTACAATTATGAAATGTATTTTCAAATGCAATGTACAGGACTGCAATCAGATATTCAATTCAAAGAAAAATATTAACCCTGTCTCTTTACTAGACTTTTATAAAACCTGCCTTACCAGATAAACATATGCCTTATTCATGTCATTACATTTTGGTAGTATGTACATTTGTGAGCAACCATTTTCAAAGATGAAGTACAGGAAGAGTAAAATTTCATCAAAAATCTCTGACAAAGACCTGGAGAATTTACTGAGAATTGCCACTGTCATTGAAACACACTGATTCATTAGTACTAAAAAAAAAGAAAAAGAAAGAAAATTAAACATTCCTTAAATTTCATGTTTTTGTTGCCCTCTCTTTTTTATGTTTTAATAAAAATATAAAAGAATTAAATAAGTTTTGTTGCTTACATACATTGATGATATTATGTATATTTTTTATATAGCCCAAGACAATTCATCTTCACTCAATAACACCTAGTCAAGCAAAAAGGTTGGACTTCTGCTATAGAACAGGAAATCAAGTAAAAAAGTTTTAAGATCATGGGATATATATACTTCAGTAATAAGTCTCTTTGTGATACTGTCAGATAGACCTGTCAGTAAATGAGATGTTAGAAACAAATCCAATCTTTCAGTGTGACTGAAGAAAAAAGTTCCATGAAATACAAGCAAGATAGTAGCCTGTCTTTTCTGTATGGAATCTTTTGATGATTAACTTTACAACATGATGCCTGGATTCAATGTCTGTTGTTCAGAATACTGAGGTATTGAAAGTAATCTAAAAGTACATATAGATAGTCAACAGACTGTAAAACTAAATCTACAAATATGACTACAGTATAACTAAAGTTATTCAAGTATAACTACAGTATAACTAAAGTTATTCAAAAGAAGAGCAAGAAAGTGACAAAATAAGTTTGTGCAGGTACTTAAAATTGGAAAATATCTGTTAGTCAAGGATAAGAGCAGTACATAGAGTCCACCTATTTCTGATATGGATAATATTGTCTTTAGATCTAAAAAGACTCTGAGGAGTGTACTAATGCTTGCCCTGGAGTTCTCATATCACTGTACAGAACACAAAACTGCTCAACTGTGCTAGAACTTTATTCTGACCTTAATTTGGAAACCGCAGAGCGTGAAGGAGCTACTGTATTCCTGAATATCTCTCTGGGGCAGAGTGTGTATGCAGACAAGATATGCACCTGGATGCAGGAACTCGGGAATGTTAAGTCAGTCCAACGAGTGAATGCATAAACCTTTAAAATAATGGTAAATGATTGACATATCATTACTTGGAGAACAAAATGTGATAACATGTTATACTTTCATTTTGCAGAAATAAGTGTCTGGCTCTCACTTTAGGATAAATACGTTATGTGTGGATAGATATAACGCATCCTCTGTTCATTCACTATTTGGAAAGATTTAATTTCCTTCCAACTGTAGGCTTTCAACTTGTTCATGGCCATTCTTCAGGGACAGTTCTTCACACTCTATTCCTTCCTTGATGTAGATAAAATTGTGGAATGTTCTCCTACTGATATATAAAATTCAGCAGCAGTAACATTAAAATTACTTTGATTGCCCATACTGGCAATATAGCTTTACTTTGATCTCATTTGGCAGACAGAGACATTACCTTCAGTATTGGTTCTAACGCTCATGTGTGTCATTCTTGTTTTCTAGGGGCTCATCTACATATAGCTATGTAATCTCTTTGTATGATTTCTTCTATCCTTTAAGTACAGAAATTTTAGGTATAATGTAATTGCTATTTGGACTGTTTTGCAAACTATGCCAAATCCAATTTCTATACTCAGCAATTCTATAAATAAATGCATGGTTAACGTCTAATCCTTGAATTTAGATGAAAACTAAAGCTAGAATTCAGACTCCATAAATTATGGAATTTCAGCCCATTACTTTGTAATGAAAGATGTAGCTCACTTTTAAAGTTCATTTAGCTCTCTATGTACTGCTATTTTAAGTCTCTGTATCAGTCTGAACAATTCTCAACTTTTGGTGTTCCTACTTTCAGTCTATAAACTCTTTTTTTTTTTTTTTTAATGATAGAGGGATAAAGCTTATATTTCCTGAAGTTGTTTAACCTTTTTTATTTTCCAATAGTGACTGATGCGTTTACCTAGTACAGATTAAGGTACAAAGAGAAGCTCTCTTCAGTTCTCTTCCTTTTGCATCATTCCCCATATCACTCCAATGTTTCTTTTCTCTTCACACTTCTATTCTTCTCCTAGTAGAATGTTATATTTTTGGGATTAATAAAGATAGACTCCAAAGCTTATCTTTAATAGAAGTCATATGTATAATAATAATTTAACAGTTTTCATCTGGTAAGAGAAAAGAATTAAAAAATGAGAATGAAGGAATTTTGAATAATAGCAAAGAGAAAAAGTGCTAATATTTGAGTTTAACCTCTAACCTGGAAGTAGAAATTCAATGAATTGCTTAATCAGCTTTTATATGTACAGTGTTCTGTAACGGGAGAGGCAAAATAATTATAAGTAAAAGAGGTAAATTAGTCAGGATTCGCAGAAGCCATTCTATTGTTCTTCTGTTTGCATCAGAAACAGTGCTGCCAGGAGGAACAGGGAAGTAACCATCCCCCTGTACTGAGCACAGGTGAGGCCGCACCTCGAGGACTGCAACAGTTTTGGCCCCTTCATTGCAAGAAAGACATTGAGGCCCTGGAGCATGTTCAAAGAACAGCAGCAAAGCTGGTGTGAGGGGTCTGGAGCACAGGGCTTATGAGAAGCGGCTGAAGGAGCTGGGATTGTTCAGTCTGGAGAAGAGAAGGCTCAGGGGAGACCTTATTGCTCTCTATAGGTTGTAGTGAGCTTGCTCTGTTATTTACAGGCATTCACAGATAATTACAGGTAATAAAATAGTGGGTTTTGTTTTCTGGAGACAAATTGGACCTTAAACATGTGGCTGGGGATTTTTCAGTTTGGCTAGGAGATGTTTGCATACATTTCACATGCTTTAGACTAAATGTAAACACATATGGATCTCATGGGCTTAGAGAGACAGAGGAGGCTCTGCTAACCTCTACTTGCATACACTTGCAGGAGCAGCTGTTGCAGTTGCCTTTGTTTATTCTTTCTCTACATTAACTCTCTTACACTGAGAGAAACATTTCCTTACCTGCGTTTAGTTATAGAAAAAGTTAAATCAATGCTCTTTTCTTTGGTGTCTACTCTAGAGGGTAACTTCTTTATTGTACTTTTACTGTCAAGAGCTTGGCTCAGACCAGAGAGGCAACACTGAGAGAAGATACCTTACATCTTTATATATGTATCTATCTATAAATATTAGCATTAAAAAACAAAAACAAAAACAAAACAAACAAACAAACAAAAAAAAAAACCTCACACTGATTTTTAATAGAATAAAAGATTACAACTTTGGTCTGTGAGTATAAAATGTGGGGTCTATGTGTATTAAGATCAGAAGCATTCTACAATTCTGAAACCTATAGAAGTTATGAATCTTGTCCACAATATTAAGGTGGTACCTAACGCTGTGGGCTCTGTACTTGACAAATACCAAAAATATCTGTGTATCTAAGGTTTGTAGAAAATACTTCCAAGTGTTTATGTGTGTGCAAGGTGAGGAGGTAAATAGCCAAATCCACATTTTGTATCACCAAAATAATTTCAATCCTTTATTTGCCTTTGAATCACTTCTACAGAAACCTTTTTATTAATTTATTGTGAAACATACATTCTGTTCATTATTCCAGTGCTGAATAAAATGAGTTCACAAAATCATAGAATCGTGGTATGGTTTGGGTAGAAAGGGATCTTAAAGATCATCTTGTTCAAAACATTCTTTTGTGGGCAGGATTGTGAATAACTACACCAGGCTGCCCAGAGCCCCATTCAACCTGGTTATGAGTACCTCCAAGGAATTTCTTTTTGCAACCAGTTGCAGTGTCCCACCATTCTCTGAGTAAAAAACACCTTCCTAACATCCAGCCTAAATTTTCCCTCCTCTAGTTTAAAGCCACTCCCACTTGTCCTATCATTGTGTACCCTTGTAAAAAGTCAGCCTCCTTCGAGTTATTTAACACTCTGAGTACTGGAAGGCCACAGTGAGGTTTCACCCCAGCCATCTCTAATCCAAGATGAACAAGCTCAATCCCTCAACATTTCTTTGATAGGAAAGCTGCTCCATTCTTCTAGTAATATTTGTGTCGGTCTTTTGGACTTACTCGATGACTTCATTGTGTTGGACACGCCAGGCCTGGATACAGTACTCCTCATGAATCCTCAAAAGGGCAGAGTAGAGAAGAAGAACCTCTCATTGCTGACAACACATCTTTTCATGCGCTGGCCTTCCATGCTGTAAGCATTCACTGTTGATTGATATCAGCTTTTCATCCTTTGGAATCTACACGTCCTTCTCAGCAGGACTGCTCTCAAGCAGCTCTTCTCCTATCAGGAATTTATGAGCTCCACGTGATGAAATTTATTTTTCAATAATCCCATCTGATTTTTCCGATTGATTTCTTTTTCCAAGAGTTTGTATTACTCTGTTTTTTTCATAGAGGTGAGAGAAGGATGATGAGGGTATTCATTTATTATCTTGATCTTTATAGCATTAGTTGAGTTGACATTATTTAGTTAAGTGCTATGCAGGACACATCACTGTAGTATTCTTTTAGGAGAAAAAATACAAACAAACGTTGTGTTTAGCAACCTAGATGAACCTTCATTCCCCTTGAACATATTAAGTTTTTTTCAAATCCATCCTTTTGTTTGCTATAGAGGTTTTAAAAGATAGTTAATGTTTCTTTTTTAACCCAGTTATTAAAAAATAAATCTGTAGGAAGCTTCTCAAATTCCTTTTCTATATGCACCATCTTCCAAGGAGAGAGAAGAGGTCTTAAAGAAATCCTAACATGAATTAAGTGTTTTGAGTGTATAGGTAAAAGTACTTTCCAATGATAACGTCTCATGAAGCACTTTGATGTATTTACATCATGAAGGAATCACTGAAGACATAGACATTAAAGTATTTCCACAGACAAACCAATACATCTCTTCCAAAAATAAACAAGCAAACAAACAAAAACACACACACACACACACAAAAAAGAAAAACCAAAAACAACAAAAAACAACAAAACAACAACAACAACAAAAAAAACAACCACACAACACACAACTCCCTCCCCTCCAAAACAACAACAACAACAAAGAAAATAAGGAAAGAAGATATCCTGAAATATATCTCATAAGCAAATTGCATACACAGTGTAACACACCCTAAAATACATCTCATAGTAGGAATAGACCGGTGCAGCCCATTTATTTTTCATTTTCCCATTAATTTTAATTATGGAATTCAAATGTATTATACTTTAAAATTTTATGTCATGAGTACATGCTGAGAGCCTTGCAAAAGCATATTTCAAACAATTCAATTTCCAAGACCTGTTCCTAACGAGCTACAGAGGAACTTGGACCATATCCTACTCAGGTTTAAATTATTAATATATTTTTCATAATTCTTTGTTTTCCTTTTTGGAAAACAGCACATTTAAAGCATTCTCAAGTGATGAGTGTTCTTTTTTTTCTTAGTTACTTCCAAGACTTACTTTTTCCCCTATTTTATAAGTTTACTTTTTGCTAGCCACGTTGATTGAGGATGTTATTCACATATTTGTATACTCAAAATGGAATATGCTTTTGAAGCTGAGAACTATCTTGTTTTATTTTTCCTACTTCAGAACAGCTATGCAAATAGGAGGGAAAAAACACTGGAAATGTGTGTTTACCACTAGGTTGTGCCAACCTATGCAACTCACTCCTGGGGATGCGCCCACATACTAATTCACGCAACTTACACAAACATACTGGAAAGCTTGAAGCTGTATGAAGGCATGCTTGCATGTTCCCGAGCATCCAGCTTTGTTATGTTGGCTTCAATAGTATAAGCAGAAAATGCAAATTCATACATACCCTTAATCATACAGACGAAGGGCCTCATTTGCATACCCTTCATAATTCAATTTAATTTTTTTTTGTCAAGAGTTGTGAATGCTTCATGTTTGCTTTAATCAGAATGTTGACATTTACACTGAAGCCAATTTCTCTTTTTCTATTCCATGTTTTGTTTAACTGCGACAAGTGACAGCAAACTGGAGGGAACAGCCTTTTTAAATTGGCTCTTTGCCCAGTATGCATCATTTCTCTTGTAGTTGTTTTCCCACTGCCCACCCTCTCCCTGCTAGGCACTGAAAAAAGAAATGTGAAAACATACTCTGCAAACACAGGAGTGAGGTGTTAGTGCTTTTAGATAAAGATTTGTGTTGTATTTTAAAACTAGATTGCTATACAGTTTCAAGCTATTAGCAGGAACCTATTACACGATTGCTTTGGGTCCTTGGAGAGATGTGCTTAGTGTATTTCAGTAATTCAAGGCAAATAGAAAACCTACATGTGAAAATATTTAATGACAAAGGCACCAACTGCTCAAGGCTTCTGGAGGGAGGAGGCATATTTTCTGTTAACACTTTCCTTGGGTTTTTCAATGCAACAGCTTCTCTTACTCTCCCCAAAATTCTCAACAGTGTTCCAGTGCTTTACGGATGTAGGAGACTGCAGATGTCAAGCAGTCTTCTGTAGTGGACTTTCTGCATGTGATTATCTGTTTGCATTTTGATCTCCTATTCATGTCTCCCAGTATTCAGACATTAAAAGACTGATTTGGTGAAAAGGAATCTTATCTTTATCAGAAGACAAAGAAATCATGTAACTTACTCTTCCTCCTTACCTCCATTTTGTTCTTATGGTAAATTCAAGCTTGGAAGCTTACTTTCCTAGTTGTTATGACTTGACACATAACCCTATGATACTGGCATAAAGTTCAGAACGTGTCCAGGAACATTTAAAGTTTGTAATATTAGGTCCTTTTCAATCTTGATCTTGATGAAAAAACTTCTGGAAGACAAATAGAATTTACCACATATATGCTCATATATATTTATTTTCCTTCAGGATAAAATCTTTCCCTAACCACCAGCCTGTTAGGAAATCCTACCCAGGCCAGAATTTTTGTTGGAAACCTTGCATAGATGTTGTACTGGATTGCACAGATAACAATAGTGGAATATGCAAATATAAGAATAGTCTTTTTGAAGATGCAGAGTCCAAACCAGCAAAATACTTATGTTGAGAATATCAGATCCTACTATGAACAATACTAAAAAACTCAGTCCCCATCTGCTTTAATGGGATCACAATATTACAAGTTCAAAACAGGAATGCAGCATATAATGGACATTTGAGATCGAAGGAAGAAGAAATAAGATACGACATGGAATCTCTGCATAATGTGGCTATGCAGTTGATGGAAGATTGTTCAGCACTGTAAGCATCACTTCCCATTTACAGTGAGTAAAAAAGGTATTGAGTATACAATCATCTGTATCAGAATTTTCAGTGTCAGGTGCATTTATTTTCCCTTGCTAATATATATATATATATTTATTTGGTTTAAAAATATACATTTGAATTTTTTTTAAAAATCTGCTAATTAAATTTTTACTTAGCAAACTTTACATATAAAAAGATAATATACCTGACAGTTTATGACAGAGCTAGTAGAAAAAAAAAAAAAATAATAATAATAAAAAGGAGTAGAAGAAATTATGCAAAAACTAACAAAATAAGTGAAGCAGTCTAAAGGACCTCAGTTCTTCATTTTGAAAAGAATAGGCTAAGTTCAGGAAAGGAATTAAGGTTATTGGAAGCTGAGAATAATGCCCATTATACCTCAGGAATTTGGGACTCATTCTTTTTCTTAGCATCAACCTGTGGGGATGCAAAATCCTACTAGTCCTCATCTGAACACATCAAAACTGGTATCTGACATTCTGAGTAAAGGTAACACTTAAATCTTATCTACCAGATGAATGAGGCAAAAATTCTAATTTCTTCAATGAAATTAGTTTGAAAGAAATAGTTTTCCATTTAGGAATTCTTTTCAGAATGGCAACTGCTACTTCCAAGTGAAAAGTTCCCAATTTCACTAAGAGATTTGCATAACAAGCCCTAAAATGCTCAGACCCTGAAGGGAGTCACACTTCTCATTCTCACATTTGTTGTCAGTGTTTGCTTTATTTCATATAATTAATTACTATAAAGCTGTCTGAGAAACAGACAAACACATCTATGTTACTAGTTGCCCAAAATACCAGATGGGAAAATACTTCTCTTGGAAACTTGACTCACAAATGCTTCTGTTCTTATTTTCTCTTTCTGGGTAAGAGTTAGAAAATGAGCACAGTTGGGAAGATGTGACTCTTGAATTCCTCATGTAGTTCATAGATGTCTTAGTGCATAGACATGCTGATAAATGCTTTCTAAAAGAGTGCAGCAGCAGAAAGCTTTAGTTTCATAGGCAGAGGCAAATGACTGCATAGAAAGGAGTCCAGGCAGTTTAATAAAATCCCATCCCACTAAATGAGCTTCTGTAACTGACCATATATGCATTCTTGGTTTGTCATGAATGTGCTATAAAGCACATTCACTTAAATTTTAGTTAAAATACTGTATTTAGAAATGGAGGCATACTTAGGACATGCACAAGGATAGTAACAGCAACTCAGCTAATGGAGATTATTTGTGGAATTGCCATACAACAGAATCATACAGAATCACAGAGCTGTAAGAGTTGTAAGGGACCTCTAGAGATTCCTTAGTCCAATGCCTTATTAAAGCAGATTCCCTACAAGAAGGCATCCGGGCAGGTCATAAATATTTCCAGAGAAAGAGACTTTGCAACCTCTCTGGGCAGCCAGTTCCAGTACTATGTCACCCTCACAGTGACCTTAACACAATGTCAGTTTGGCAAAGCATGTAGGGCTGCATTTGCTTATGTCAATGTAAAAGTGCTTCACATACGAGGACACAGCATAAAATGCCAAGTGTTAGTGACATTCTTTTCTAGCCATTCAGAATCTGCCCAGGCATTCACATTTACTAGTGACTTAAAAATTATCACAAAGCACTGCTGAATAAATGGTGTCATTTTTCAACCTGTTCCCACCATTGCCTTGGGTTATCTAAAGAATGTCAGTCTTACTTCCCCTGGCCCTGCAATTTGTGTCATCTGTGACATCCATGCAAAGGGAAATCCATCGGTTTCTTTGTGAGCAACTCCGTGTAGTGGCCAAGATATTACAACTTAATTTTCTGATATGATTTACTTGCTGGTATCTCAGGTAAAGGTGAATGGGAAGACATAGTCAGAGCCATAGATATACTGGTTCTCTCTGTGATTTGCAAGATGTCTTCTATCAGGACTTCTCAAACATACTCTTATTCGAGATCCTGTAGTCTTAAGCAACAGAGACTGGAAGGATTCAGGTCTATTTTCTTCCATTTTGCATGCCTCTGAATCCACTCAAGCTAGGCCTCTGTAATGCTCTCCCTCACTAGTAAGAGATGTCTGTTCATGGAAATGAAGAGAAAAAGTTATAAATAACTTTTTTTTTATTATCATAAATTCTGTGTGTGGGCATAAATTTTCAACCTTGACCTTGGTTTAAATAAAAATAAAATTAAAAAGGATCAGTTCTTTTTTAACAGCAGAGGCTTATTATGCACTAACTATAATGGTTATTCAGTGTATGAAAGTAAATTTGAAAGGGAGTGAAGGAGACTTGAACAATGCAGAGCAGCTGAACAAATATATAACAATTCCTTGAATGAATGATTGGATGATACCTAATAGCAGGGAGTTTGCAATAGAACAAGATTATCCTCTGATAGTTCTTCAGTTCTGACTGCGACTGCTTGATAATCCCCAAACTGTCTAATCTGCAGGATCTGAATCCATAAAGAATGGGGAAAAAAAAAAAAAAAAAAAACCAAAAAAACTTTACAATCAATTATAGTTATTACCACAGAGCCATTAGTGAGAAGCTAAAACAAGTATGGTCTTTTTAACTTCAAAGTCATGGCAATAAACACGCAAGGAAACAAATGAACAACAACAACAAAAACCTTAATCCTTTTGGAATTTAAAGTAAAATCGTGGCATTTTTTAATCTAAAGTTTATTGTTCTTCAAAATCAGGAGATATAGTTTTTCTCCTTTTTCTCTTTTTTTCTTCCTCTGGGCTTTAATTTATTTCTTTTGTCAGTGAATTATATTAACTCCAAGCCTGTAAAGAAAATCTGTTCCCTTAACTGAAGGATGGATGAACCAATTCAATATGGAAGATGGTAGATGGGGAATTTACCCCTATGTTTTCAAACCACATACATAATTTACTTGCATCAGTCAGTTCTTCCAAAGAGTCTTCATCTTGCAATCCTTTCCTTGAGCTGTGCAAAGCTATCACACTGTGAAATGAAGAGATTCCTGAACAGCTCATCTGGACAAATCAGTAGATAATGACTAGGGAACTGTATATAGACTTGAATATTGGCTTCAAGCTGTTGGAAATGATAGTGACAATGCTGGAATATAGCAGAGTTTGTACCAGGCAGGTCCCATGTATTCTCACATGGGAAGAGAAAGAACACTGTGTGTAGGTTTGCCAGGAGCTAGTGAACAAGCACAGAGGTGAAGGTGACAGTTTCCAGGATCACATCGTTACTGGTGAAGTGACGTGCTACCAGTACTATGAGACAGAATTAAAACAGCAGTCCAAAGGTAACATGTGAATTCACCATTGAATAAAAAATTGAAGACACAGCCCACAATGGGTAGTGTTGTGCACTGTCTTCTGGGATAAGAAAGATGTGATCCTTTTGGATTTCCTGGAATCCAGAAAAACCATCGACACTGACCACCATATCACAACACTGACTAAGCTGAAGGCTGAAACATCTGGAGTCAGGTCAGAAAAAATGACAACCTTTCTCTTGCAACATGATAGTACCAGGCCCCATGCCAGTTTGAAGGCTGTAGAGCACATGGTCAAACTTGTCTGTCCAATCACATCCACCACATGGTTCATCCAGATTTGGCATCTTCTGACATCCATCTGTTCTGGCTGGTGAAAGATGGACTGCATGGGTAAGATTTTCCTAGCAATAAAGCCATCATAGCAACTGTAAAATTGCCACCTCTGCTGATGTGGATTTTTATGAACACTGAATGTAGGTAGGAAACTATTTGCCATTTTGTTACTGTAAGAGTGAAAATGGAAATGACCTCTACTGTAATGATTTGGAGAAAAAAAAAAGGAAAAATCTAGTCTATGATTTCTCCTGCAGTTTATGTTCTCTGACTCACTTCTTCACTTACATCGGACACTTTCACAAAGTTTTGGAGTTGTTGGCAAATACAAAGGATTTTCTGTTCAGGACTTGATTGTGGAAACCAAAGGCTGAAAATTCAAGAACATAAGTAGAAACACAATCTGTACCTGCCTCAAAATGAAGGTTATACTGTTGTATGGTAAATTTTTTTGTTGATGTACGGTTAAATGTTTGGTATGATTTGTTATGTAAGTTAGTTATATATCCACAGATATCTGAATGTCAGTTTCAATAATGTACAGATGAAGAGAAATACTGATTGCATGTGTAGAAAACTGTTGTAATAAAATCCAGACCTAAGACACTAAAATCACTTTAATCATGGGCATTTGTGTAATGCTGCTAATAAAAAATGGACAATTTGCTCAATGTCAAACAGTGTATCAAGCAAAGGAAAATCCTCCTTCTTAAGGCTGATGAGCATCCCAGGAATCCTGACAGCATAGTGTACAGCTATATCTAAATTCGATAACTTAGAATACCAATATCTTGAGTACTGGAAAAACTTAGCTATGAGATACCTAATTTTAACTGTTGTTTGTTGAAGTGGAGAGGTTTCATTTTCTTCTCACCCTTATCGAGGGGATTGTGAGCCTCTTAAACTAGACATCATGTACTAACATGGTTAATTGTACCCATACAGCATTCACTTTACTGTTACAAAGAACTCTGGTTTACTATTTTGATAGAGATACACGACAGAAAGATGATCAGCATTTTGTGCAATGCACATCATTGCCTTGATCTGTATTCTGGAAGAGAATGAACAAAATAAAAGTAAAAATAATAAATAAATAAATAAATAAATAAAAGGATTTGGAGAAAAAAAGGCAAAGACAGAACAAAAGCTAACCCCTGACCACCTCCCTGACAAGATGAAATAATCATGCTGTCCAGAGGAAAAACCCTTCAAATGAACAATAAGTTAAGTGCACTTCCTCCTTGAAGTCACCTTGGCATACTGAAATACTTAACTTTAAGAGGAACAAGACATCAAAAGACACTCATTATAAAATGTGACTCTTGATGGATAATTTAAGTGACAAAGTCAAGTCAAGAAGAAGAGAGGTCTTGTCAGCATAACGTTTCTCACAGATGCAATGAAGCTGGAGACTATATTTTCTGGTAGCTGAAGAAACTTGTTTGGCAACAGTTGCAAATTCAGTTGATCAATTTCTTTGAGGAATTGCTGGCTTTCAGGAAAATATTACTCTGTCTTCTAGTTCAGCAGGATCAGCATCCATTTGCAGATTCAGTGTACAAAGGGATATGCATTAGGAGAAGGATAAAAAGCTGCAAGAGAGAATGAGGTAGAGAGTTGTATCATGGCAGGATGCTCCATGTAAAGTGGATTGGATCAAATAGGAAAGTGTTACTCTTTTCTACTTGCTGCTATGATCATTACTTTAGTTGGCATGATATTATAGCAAATGCATTTTAATTTCTTCCATGAGTATCTCTCCTATTTTATCACTAAAATCATAAATTAATAAAGCTCACATTAATAAAAAATGGAATAAAACTAAAGCTTATAGGGATAATGGTTTTGTATAACCTTATTTGACATCCATTTAAGGTAACAATTTTGGTTCCTTCTGTAGATTACAAAAATAGTTACTTCTTGTATGAGATTCTTCCATGGATTTGGCATGTCACTATCAGAATTATTGTGTAACCTTACAGAAATGCTTTTTTTTTTTTTTTTTTTTTTTTTTTTTTTTTTTTTTTGGTCACTGATGATGCTAGAAGTATTCTAGACTATTATCTAGAATGTTGCTAAAGATAGAAAAGGCTTCAGTGAGAAAATGAACTTGATTCTAGAGGTCCCTTCAACACCTACAATTCTGTGATTCTGTTATGAGGAAAGGCTGGCTGACCTGTGTCTGTTCAGCCTCGGGAAAAGAAAACTCAGAGGTGATCTTATTAATGTTTACAAATACCTTAAGTATGGGAGTCAAAGGGACATGGCCAACCTCTTTTCAGCTGCCTATGGGGACAAGACAAGGAGAAATGGCCATAAACTGGAGCACAGGAAGTTCTGTACCAATATGTGAAGGAACTTCTTCACAGTGAGGATGACAGAGCGCTGGAACAGGCTGCCCAGGGAAGTTGTGGATTCTCCTTCTCTGGAGATACTCAAGACCTGTCTGGATGCCTCCCTGTGCAGCCTCCTGCAGGGCGCTTGCTTTGCAGGGAGACTGGACTTGATGATCTCTAGAAGTCCCTTCCAACCCCTACAGTTCTGTGATTCTGTGATTTTCCTATACGTAAATGTTTTTTCCTTCATTTTCTGCACTTAAGCAATAAGTTGGTAGAACATCCCAGAAGTAAGTGATGCACTCACCCAAGGCTGTAATTTTACTGAATCAAATCACATCTACTGACCTTAAAACAGAGATGTCTACTGATGGCAAAGAACTCTAGTTTAGCCTTCACAGTCAGCATAATTTTTCAGCTGAAGGAATTTTCAGCCTCTTCTTTTCTCCTCACCAGTTTTATTTGGCTGTTCCCCTCTTGGAAAATACTCAGATTGCAAATGATCTGTGGTAAACTCTGTGGTTAAGAAACTAACACAGAAATTTGAATGAAACAAACTAAGGAAATTAAACTGACTTTACTACTTCTACTGTGTTTAAGTGAAAAAGCAACACACAAAATGAAGTTTGTAGCTGATTCTCTTCTTAATAAACACACGGAAGAAAAAGAGATCTGTATAAAAATATTCAGTGATTTTTTAAAAAAAAATAACATCTAGAGATCAGTTTGTTTTTGCAGATTAATTGAGCTCAGAATACTGCCATCAGTCATTCTAAGAAAACTTGAATTCTAAAACTTAAAGTTGCTATTAAAAAATAAATACAAGTTTGGAAAAGGAAAGGCTGGCTATATATATGACAGAACTGAAAAAAAGAAAAACAAAGTAATAAGACATTTGATTTTTTTTTAATTTCTGCAGATCAACAAATTTCATAAATCCAAGGGATAGGAAGTGGAAGGGAAGTGGAAGGGGAA
>JAOWBP010004700.1:4046740-4081762 GCA_028571105.1 Tragopan temminckii | reverse complement strand
TCCTTTTCCTTTTCCTTTTCCTTTTCCTTTTCCTTTTCCTTTTCCTTTTCCTTTCTTTGTTTGTTTGTTTTATTTTTAATAGAAGAAAGAATCTACTTCCAAAGTGAAGGCTTGGCAATTTATAACTAAATGAACACAAGCAAAGGCTTTGTAGGGAGAAAATTAACTGATGAAAACTGCTCTAGCAAAGTATGTGAGGAAACAGTGTAGAAGATGTAGATTCTGGGCTCTGTGCTATGACTCCATTAAATCTACTGTTGTAAACGCTTGATGGAAGACAGAAGTTCCTCCATCCATGTTCAATAGGGCTCATTAGTTCTTGCACAAAAATACAAATTCATGGCTACAGAGTTCCAGGAGAATGCAGATTCTTTTACAGTCATCTATGTGTCTGGATTACGTGGCAGTGTTGTAGAAGTCCACATAAACCCATGGCTGTAACAGGAGTCATCGTTATTGATATTTTGTGTAGGATTCAGCTCCAGACCACGGTATATATCCATTAGAAGTAGGTTTTCAAGCTCCATAATATTTGTATTTAAAGTGCTTGATGGTTTCCCACCTAGCCTCCTACTGCTGTTAGGAAGACACATATATTAAGCTGTGAACAAGACATTGGCAATGGAATGCATATCAGTTATATTTATATTTAGATGTCTGAGATGTAAATATTTTTACTTTTATATTATTAATGTAATAATTTTGTACATTTGTCCTGCTCAAGTTGACCACTGATCACACTTATGATTAATTGATCAATGATTTCTGTTAGCTGTCATACACTCCTCTGTGTCAACAAATACTTATTAAGACACGGTTTACTTACTAGCACTGACATTCTACGGATAATACACATCCACCATTTAGAATTATAAATGCATATCCCCAGACCAGACGGTATGCCTTTGTTGTCTGACTTGCCCAAATAAGAAAATATTTCAGACATCAGATCCAGATCCAAAGAGGTAATATTATTTTTGAGGAATATATATAGTTTACTCCATGTTAAAAGATATTATTAGGCAAACTCTCCAATGGATTTCAAATATTCCAAATTCAAGATTGGTCATCAGCCTCCTCTAGGATGGTCTGAATGACTTGCAAAGGAAAAGCAGAGACTTCAGTAATAAGCAATACTAAAGCTTGTTAGGAAAGTTCTATAAAGCCTGCTCCCTGACAATGTAAAACACGTAAAAACCATAACATTCTATGTCATTTTGGGCTTTATTAAAGCAAGAAATAAACAAACAAAAACAGATGTTTTTTCAAAAGGTAGAAGGAATGAAAAACTTTGTTTTTCTTTATTTTCTGTTTTAAGTAAAGTTTTATTGTATAATAATGTGCAAATTTTGATAACTTTTGAATTTTCAGTTTTTTCCACGTATATTTTTTGAATTCAAATGAAAGTCAGATGAATACTATTTTCTTCAAAAAGGATATACAAAGGTCTCACTTTTACACTCAATCACTTATTCTTACAAAACTTGCAAGTACAAAGATTTGAGAGCACTTCCTTCTTGTTAAACTTAGCTAATATTTGTTCAAAATTATTGGAGAGGAAAAGCTGGTGTATGCAAATGCAGATACACAGACATAGAAAGCTGATTGCAGATGCCTCATTTCCTTAGGGAATCAGGCTCACATTGCAGATATGAGTCAGAGATACTTTTTCGTCTCCTGATCAGATTTACTCATATTTTTCAATCCATAATGTATTGTAGGCCCAGAAAGAATACACTGCTTAAGCTGAATTGAAAGTCACAAAAGAGTGCAAACTTAAAATAAATGTGTCACTCCTTTCTTGAAATGAGTTTATGTCATGAATCTAATGATATATGTGCTTGGGATGTCTAGACTCTTCTTATTCCTCCTACCACAGATTTTATCTAAATTAAGAATTGGGGTATTTCAGCCTAGAGAAGAGATCTCTGGGGGGACCTTACAGCAGCCTTCCATTACCTGAAGGGGGCCTACTGGAAATCTGGGGAGAGACTTTTTATGAGAGCATGCAGAGACAGGACAAAGAGAAATGCTTATAAACTGGAAGAGAGTATATTCAGACTAGATATTAGGAAGGAATTACTTATGGTGAGGGTGGTGAGACACTGGAAGGGGTTGCCCACTGATACTGTGGATTCGCCCTCCCTGGAAGCATTCAAAACCAGTCTGGATGGGGCTTTGAGCAACCTAGCCTAGAAGGAAGCATATAACAAACGGGTTGGATCTTAAAGCTCCCTTTGTACCCAAACCATTCTATAATTCTGATTCTGTGAAATGTCAAATTTTGTTTCCAGTTATGTTTTGTTCACTTCCTCTCTGCAGGCTGTTCACTGGGCAAGATTAAGATTTCCAGAAACCCTGTGGCAATAAGAAGAAACAGCTTTTATTGAGAAATTCTGAACATAATGGTTTCTTATGGTATTAAAAAAAAAAAAAAAAAAAAAAATGCTTGTAGAATGTAACTACTTCTCCTATTGAATCAGACTTTAATGATTTTTTTTTTTTTTTTTTTTCTCATCCCCTGGAAATGAATAAATCAGTAATTCTGATTTAAACTGTAATCTTTCTTACATGTTCAGTAAGAATGAAGACTGGGGGCTGTATCCTATAAAATCTTGTGAATTACAGAAGGAAAATTCAAACAAAAGCTAGAAAAAGGAAAAACAAAACAAAACAAAAACCAACAAAGTAATCACATGGGGGAAAAATAGAAAAAAGGGAGAAAGAAGTATTTAGTGAATAGTACTAGACTGGGCAAAATGGGAGGAGGATATGTTTAGTCTCAGTGCAGTCAGTAAATGAACAAATAGCAAGGGTTTCATTCAGGAGTCAGAGAATGATTTGCAGCCTGTGTGCTGCAGGAGGTCAGAAAAGAGATTAAAGTGACTCTTCTAGTTTCAGATTCCATGAATCCATTTGAATCCAGGTTTTCAATGGAAACAATGACAATTTGGAGTTTTGGGGTAAATCAACCTATGGATTATTTATGATTTCACTTTATAGTTTCCTACCATATTACTCACACAGAAGAGTATCCTCATCCCCATTTTAAACATTTTCAACATGTTTACATAACCACAAGAGTGTCCAGGCTGGAAATCAGAAAAGGGTTTGAAACTGTCCAGAGACAAAGCTTCTGCTGCAATTCTCTAAATAAAATAATAGGATAGGAATGTATTTGAAGATGAATCTTCACAGATTCCTGGACAGAACTAATAAAAACCCACAGTCATCTGCAATAGCAGGAAGATGGATGATGAAATTGAGAAGATGCATTCAAGTTTTCCTACATCTTTGGAAATAACAGATTTTCCAGTGCCTTTCCAGTGCCAGCTTAAAGATTGAAACCTAGGAAACTTTTCCAAAGTGAGTTGATTTCTGCATGAGCAAGCATTGCCTTAACACCTTCTCATCAAAACACATGTTAAAAGAGCTTTTTGGAAAAGGAAATCCTCACTTCAGTCATTGCATCCTCTTTTCTCCCTCTGTTATCTGTCATCACAGCTCTTACTTACATGACAAACATTCACTTATTTAGGTACCCAGCCTAGACTTTTGGTACTGAAACTACTTCTGTGATTTTACATTGGGGTAGAAAGACAGAATATTGGCATAGAATGGGTTAATCTTGAAAACTACAAGGGGAAAAAAAACAACACTGTGTAGAGTGGGAAATTAGTCAGCAGAGACCTGACAAAGTGCTTCCTACACATGCTGTTCTGTCAGACTGCACAGCTTCTTCTGCTTCAGAGGTAATTACATAGATTTTCTGTCTTGTACTTGCAAAAACACAGCACAGCACTCCACCACTGCTTGTAGCTCAGTGCTTCAGGGCTCCAGCTGCATGGGGTTTGAAAATGTTTACACAATTTCTCTTAAGATTTTTAAACCACAAAAAGGGATGTGGCTAATTTTTCAACCAAGGGGAGAACACAAGAGTCTGCTCTGAAGATGGACTTCGATAAAGGAAAGGACTTTCTTTCAAAGCAGCGTAATTCTTTCTTTTTCAGGCAATTCACTTGTACTAAATTTTAAATAATCTTTTTCACACATTGAAAATTTTGAACTCTAATCTGGATTTTAAATTTCCACAGTTTCACATCCACAATCTCCATTTTAAACCCACTGCAAATTTTATTTAGTTGTTTATTGAGTCCCATTTAAAAAATGCTTCCATACATTTTTTGTTTGACAGCTATTCTCATGTATGCAGCTTCCACATATAGAAAACATTTTTGTCAGTAAAAGTAACACCTGTGAATGTGAAAACTCACCTCTCATTACTTCAATGTACTTGTCTAATTGCTTGGTTAATGTATGTAGGTTGCTCTGAAAGTAATGGCTCATATTTATTTCCAGGGAAATTACAACAGCTACAAAGAGCACAGTAACATTATTTGATTGAGTAAATTCTCAGCTACAAAACATTATTTGTAAATACAGACACCATCATTAGTTACAAACTTTTTTTTTCCAGTAATGATCAAGAACTTTCGTGCCATGCTCATAAAAATCTGCATGGTCATATGGAACATGGCTTGTCTTTCACATCACTGTCATCGCTGCTAAAATGCACCACCCACTGCCTATCTGTGCTAAAATCCACTGTTTGGTCTCCATCAACATTCTGGAAATGTCAATCGATGAATGTCAATGGGTGCCTTTTATTCCACATAGAGGAATTCAGTGACTTTGTACACATTTCCATGTTGGACAACATTTTATCTGACTGCCTCCCTGCTGCCATCTGTTGCAGAGCAACAAAATTTAACAGAATATTATTGGGAAAATTCACCCTGTACTGCCATCCCACCAAAATCTGTCTCTGACATTGCGGGCCAACATAATAAATTTGGAGGCATTACTTTCAAAGCAGCTTTGCACTAATGAGATGGATATTTAAAATCATATATAAATTTCCTCAAGTCACTACTTAAAATATGCAACTTAAAATACTTAAAATACTTAAAACACGAAAAAAAAAAGACAAAAAAATGTACATATTATTTGAAAATAAATTTCTATGTTCCATTGTCTTTTTCTAATGTGTATATGTTTACAGTATTACGGTCTTTACTGGAAAGAGTGATACAGCATCTTTATATATGTTAAACTCTAAACACTGCATGTGAAAATAATGTAAATCATAGAAATTAAAATAAAGACAAAAAAGCCAACAGCAACAAGACTGAGGTTGAAAGGTACACAGTCTATCTGATCACTGTATTCTGAGATGAGAAAGATTTCTATTTCATGACATGTGCTTGTCTAATCTCTCCTTAAAATCTTCCAGTCTCTGCCAATGCTTCTATCATCACCTGTTGTTTTTGGTGCCTTTCAATTTTCAGAGTTCACTGCCTTTATCGATAGTGCAGGAATTCTTTTCTCTATGGCACTGAATTCAGAATAGCTGGAATAGTCAACATTAATTCCCTCATCCTTCTTTTTTTTTACAAACTGGCCAAGTTTGAGAGACTTTGACTGTTGTTGAGATACTCAGAAATCTCAGCTACAGAATCACAGAACTGGAGGGGCTGGAAGGGACCCCTGGAGATGATCGAGTCCAGCCCCCTGTAAAGCAGTCACCTTCAGCAGGCTACAGAGGTAGGCGTCATGGCAGGTCTTGAATATCTCCAGAGAAGGAGAATCTACAACCTCCCTGGGCAGCCTGTTCCAGTGCTCCATCACCCTTACTGTGAAGAAATTCCTTCTTGATGTGGAACTTCCTATGCTCCAGTTCATGGCCATTTCCCCTTGTCCTGTCCCCTGTCTAGACTACTGAAAAGATGTTGGCCATGTCCCTTTGGCACAAGATACTTAAAAACATTAATCATATCCCCTGAGTCTTCTTTTCTCAAGGTTGAACAAACCCAGTTTGCTCAGCCTTTCCTCATTAGAGAGGTGCTTCAGGCCCTTTATCATCTTTGTGGCCCTCTACTGGACTCTTTGCAGGAGATCCCTGTCTTTTTGTACCAGGGAGCCCACAACTGGACACAGTACTCCAGGTGAGGCCTCACCAGGGCAGAGTAGAGGGGGAGGATCACCTCCTTTAATCTGCTGGCCATGCTCTTTTTAAGGCACCCCCGGATGCCATTGGCCACCAGGGCATCCCAGTGGCTCATGGTAATCTGTTGTCCACCAGGACCCCTGGGTCCCTTTCTGCAGACCTACTCTCCAGCAGGTCATGCCCCAACCTGTACTGATACTTGCGGTTATTCCTTCCCAGGTGCAAGACTCTATACTTGCTTTTCTTAAACCTCATCTGATTTCTTGCTGCTCAGCTCTCCAGTCTGTCCAGGTCTTGCTGAATGGCAGCACAGCCTTCAGGTGTGTCAGCCACTCCTCCCAGCTTTGTGTCATCAGTGTGCTTACTGACAGTGGACACTATCCCCTCATCAAGTTTGTCATTGAAGATATCGAACAAGTCCAGACCCAGAACAAACCCCTGGGGAGCAGGTCTACAACCAGACTCTGCACTGCTGATCACAGTCCTCTGAGCTCAGCCAGTCAGCCAGTTCTCAACCCACCACACAGACAAATAATCTTTGCCACACTTTCTGAGCCCCTTGTTACAAGAAAAACATTGAGTCTCTCACTCGAAAGAAGTTTCCTATACTGAGTAACTTGAACGATGATGCAGATAAGCCGAAGCATATATTAATAAATAAATAAATAAATAATGGAAATATTAACTTCCTTTGGTTTTATTTGAAAAGAGAAAGATTCTTGTTCAATTACAGAATCATAACATCATAGAAACATTAAGATTGGGAGACACCACTAAGATCATCTAACCCAACCAGCAATCTATCACCACCATGGCCACTAAATAATGTCCCTCAGTAGTTTTCAGGGAAAAGAAGTCAACTCACATCTTGTCACAACCTTCTCTCAGGTATTTATAGAAAGTAGTAAGATCTCCCCAGAGTCTCCATTCTTCAAACTGAACAATCTCACTTCCCTCAGCCGCTCCTCATAAGACTTGTGTTCCAGACCTGTCACCAGCTTCACTGCCCTTCTCTGGATATGCTTCAGGGACTCAATGTCTTTCTTGTAACGGGGGGCCAAAAACCAAACTAATACAACCCACGATGCTATTGGCCTTCTTGGCTACCTCGGCACACTGCTGGCTCATGTTCAGCCAGCTGTCAACTAACATCCCCAGATTCTTTTCCTCCACACAGCTTTTCAGCCACTCTGCCCCAGGCCTGTAACATTGCATGATGTTATTGTGACCAAAGTTCAGGACCTTTCACTTGGTCTTATTAGATCCCAGCCCATAAATACAGCTTAACCAGATCTCTCTGTAGAGTCTTCCTACCCTCAGGCAGATCAGCACTTCCCCCCAGCTTTGTGTCATCTGTGAACGTACTGAGTGTGCACTCAGTCCTCTCATCCAGATCTTCTATAAATACTAAACAGGACTGGCCCCTGTACTGACTCCTGAGGAACACTACTAGTAACCTGTCATTGGCTGGATTTAACTACGTTCACCAGACGATTCATTTCTGAACTTCTTCTTTAACAAATTGACTTCAGAGTCACATCTTCACAATGACTTCAGTAATAGATTATCCCAATTTCTATTTATGTTGTTACCTGACTTCCATCTCTAGGGGAAGGGATTTGCAACAGGGTGCGCTAAAAAATAACTGTAATAATGAAAACATCATATTTGATGTAAGTAGGACTTTGATGATATGTATTAGCCCATAGAATATTTTGTTCCCTTTTTTAATTTCTACCATGTTTTCTTTCATTAATATTATGGCTTATGTACCCTTCGGATACTCCTTAAATCTGTCACCTCCGCAGATAAACATTTCCTTTTCCTTGATGGCAGATACTTGGCTCCCAAACAATTTCTCTTCTCATTGTGACCTTGCTGCAGGCAGGGATATGAATGGGAGTGAAGACAGAGGTAAAAAGGAAAAGTAAAAAAAAATGAAACAGGACAAAGAGAAACACTACTAAGAAAAAAGGTGAGGTCAGATCTCAATCTTAGTCCTTTAGAAAATGTCAGCTGATTTGTACATGAATTGTAGAGGGCATTAGGAAGGATCAAAACAACACTTAATCACTGCATATATATATATATGCACAGATATATAGATATATTTTAAGATTTTGAATTTTTTTCTAAGAGTAACAATTATCTCTAAATTGAGAAAAGGCATTTATTTTCCCTCTTTTTTTTTTTTCTGAAAATATTTAATAGGAAAATTAGACACTTAGATTGAAACATAAAAAATTATACAAGTTCAAGAGAAGAAAAAAATAAACTAAGATGCACACTCTTCAACTATTTCCAGAGATACTAAGTGAATGTGGACTAGGTCTTGCAACAGCTGAGGAAACCTGAGCTCATAATAATAAATAATACAAATATTTAAGTTAGGAGGATGTGTCACTCCAGTGAGAGGAAAACTGAGGAAATGTGAGACAGAAGAAGATAATTAGCAGGAAAACAGTTTTTACTGTTTTACTGGTTATGTCCAGGCATAACTGTTGGAATCCCTTTTATCTGAAATTTGAAAAAAAAGAAAAAAAAAAAAAGAAAAAAAGAAAAAAAAAAAAAGAGAAAAAAAAAGAGAGAAAGAGAAAGTCAAAAATGCCCTTTGAATATCACTCCTTTAAGATCCTGTAGAAAAAGTAAGTGGCAAACATAGAAAAGGGGAAGCTGTTTCAAACAAAATGTTACTTTTTCTCTTTTCTTTGTGCTTTTTGGCCTTGATTGGATTGTGCAGTGTCTGAAGTTTTGTGTTACGGGATACTGGACATATGCTGTTACTCCTTGTCATTAAGGTTGGTTTTTATTGCTAGAGTGAAAACTTGTTCTCTGTTTTGTGACCTTCAATAACTATATAGTCCTTTGGTTTCATCATTTTGTTCTCATTGGAAGAGTATTTAAAACACTATACGAGCAACGTATATTTGCTAAAAGCTCACAATATCAGTTTAGACATGATCATTCTAGTCACTACTTGCAAAATAAAATACACTTCTTCTCTGAATGAAGTTTAATGATTTCCATCATGAATTTTGGATGAAAGGTAGAATGCTAAGATTGTGAAAACATTCTCTGTAATATCACAGAGCTCAAATGGAGGTTTACTTTTATGAAAGATTTGGTAGCATCTCTTCATGAAAGTCAGCATAGCGAATATTAGAAATAAAATTTATTCACAAACTCAAATGAGGGCAGTTTGTATACAGAAGATTAGTTTCTGCTGGACTTTTATATTAGACTGCTTTTGAGATCCTGAAAAATAAGTGTTAGTTCAAGCACGATTTCAAAGCAGTTACAAGAAGAAAATTAAGATCACATCATCAACACAACTGCCATTAATTGGCTCCCTTGCTGTTGTTCATGACGGTAAGGGCCAAAAAGATCAGGAGTATCATGGAAGATTTGTAATTAGGGGCAAAAAGACCTTCTCTAACAACACTTTTTTTTATATATATATTTTAATATGATGCTGTAGAAGTATTATTAGTAATTTAAAAAAGAGGGGTTGAATTAGAAAACCAATCAATAAGCAATATTTTCTGATCGCATTCTACCTCAAGCAGTTACAGAATCTCAATTTTTACTCAACACTGCAAGATGTTCAGATATTCCAGTTGCATTCATTATTATTATTAATTATTAATTATTGTTTTTATGTGGAGTTTCAGGTACATTCCTAAGAGTAAGTCTCAGTTCTAACATTTGAACATGCAAAACAAAACCAAAATCAGACTGGAACTGGGTATACAGCAAGGTGATAAGTCTTGTGGAAGCTGCCACATCAGATCGTGACAGGTGTGGAAAAACAATGGCTTTCTCTTGAGTTCACAGTCCACTATTGTGACTGAATTGAGTTGCCTGCATTCATTTATTTCTAAGCCATATGCTACAGAGGGAAAGCAATAGGTGCAAAATGGAGAGAAAGAGAAAAACTAGAGTGACAGGAAAAAACGCTTGCTCTTCACACTACTCAGGGAGGCATCACTCATAACGTGTATTTGTTATTATTATTATGTTGTTATCTGCTTGATCATATCCATTTATGAGTCTGAATTTTATTAGATTATCTTCAACAGAAAGATCTAAGTCAAAAAGAAATGTACAAAAAACAGTTATTAAAAAAAAAAAAAAAAAGAAAAGAAAAATAAGGGAGGGTGGTTTTGTGTTGTAGTAGGTGTTAATGAGGGCTCGGGCTGTGACGTGGTAGGACCTCCCTCGCTCTGTGACGAAAATCAGGAATCAAGATGTGACGTGGTAGGACCTCCTCCGCTCTGTGATGAAAATTATGACGCGTGCGTGAGGGGCATAAACATAGCATGTAGGGTATATAGGTCGCTGTTCAGTTGCAATAAATGCCATTTGCTGCATCCTCATATTGGTGTCTGTGTTGCAATGGCCCTAGCGAGGGTAGATCGCTAGCCCCTGGCGGAACGCGCGTTAGATTTAGTGTGATTTCATTCTCCTGCTAAGATTGCATGTTCTATTACTTTTGCTTTGTATTAAGAAGGAAAAAATGCACATTCTAAAGAAATATTGATTTCAGAACATTTTCAATTCAAATAAACAATCTATCAACAATGAAATTCATAAAGTAAATAAAAAGGCAGTTTTTTTTTCTTTTTTTACTTTCTTTTATTCATAAAACCAGAAACAGACAAAATATAATTATATCTAAACAACTACACATTAAGAACTGACATAGATCAATAGCTATAATTTGACACACATGCACCATTCACTGTGAAAACATCAATAAAAAGCTTCATGGGTATAGCTAGGAAAAATGTATTTGGCAGATGATTGTAGAAGATTAAATAACCACATGTCAGAAAGAAGAAAAAAAATTCAATGAAACTGAATGTATATTGGAGGTGTGCAGGTGCTTTGAACTAAATGGTTAGGATTAACAATAAGAAAATTACCTTTACTTCCAGTCATTTAATTACTTCAGGAACAAATATTTTGGCTTGGATGTCTGCTATTTATATATATACTGTCCTATCTATCAAAGGGCTGCTATTGAAAGACAAGAAAATAGGAAATGACTTGCACATTTGACAGCATCTTGAGCAGCTATATGCTATTTCATGAACAGTACTATAGGTGACTGTCTAATCATCTCATTCTGATCCCTAACACTCTGATGAACTAATGAGAGAGATATAGCAAGTATTTATTTGTCCAGACAGAAAAGACACAGAAAGTTTATTCAAAGAATGTGATGGAAAATGTCACTGGGATTCAGGGAAGACTGTGTCCAATACGTGCACAGTGAACTCTTCTGTTGAATAATATGTTGTTACAGTGAGATACAAAACATTAAAAAGTGAGACATAAAATATATATGCTTAAAAACTGGGATCTGACTTTCATTATGCTACTCATTATATCTTAAACAATTTTCATGTGTCAACTGATTCCTAAGGTGAGATGAAGCTGGTGATTATCTTGAAGACTTCTTTTTTTAAAAAAGGGGATTAAGGAACTCCAGAAACCAACATGAGAAGTAGGAGTAGGTGTTCTTGTCCTGATAGGGATTGTAGTTCCTTATTGCGGTTCTTTCTTTTTATTTTTTTTTATTTTTTATTTTTTGCATTAAAAAAAAAAAATAAAAAAAACAGAGTGATATATAATCACTTACAAAGCTGGTCCCATGGCACATTAAAAATAAATAAATAAAAAATAAAAAAAATGGTACGTGGGAGGTTCATCAAGCTGATCTTAAAATATAAATAAAGGAAAATCTAGATGAGAGGAACATTTTTTTGTATTATAAATACACATTTTGAAAAAAGGTATTTCCATATAAGTCCCATGTAATAGTTACAAATAATGGGCATTTCCACAAAGGAATTGTCCTCAAGAAAGAGTTTGTATTTTTGCACCTAGTGAGGCTTCTGAATATATACATTTATCTCATCCTTGCTACTATACTTCCAATTCTTCATTTCATTATGAAATAAGTAATGGTCTTGTTTACATTTTTAAATACTCACAGTTATTTGATTATATACAAATTCAACTACTAATAAGCTGCATGTAAAAAAAAAAAAAAAAAAAAAAAAAAAAAAAAAAAAAAGTATATACTATTTTCCTAGCTCTTATGGTTAGTTTAGGAAGAAACACTTTGAAACCTGAGTTTTAGTAATAATGATAATAATAACAATAATAATGAATATTTTAACAGTCTTTTCTTTAAATTAAGTTAGTGAAACCTTTATAATTTTAGAGTGACCTTATCCATGACATTTTTAAATTTATAACTAGCAATATCAAAATTTAAAAATGGATAAATTGCTCCAGCTTAAGATGACTAATTGATGTGTTGAATTCAGGATCATAGTTAGTCAATAATTTCTAACAAGTGTTAGGTGTCTGCACCAGGCCATTAATCTACCACAGATTTGTGTACCTTCTGAACTGACCAGGAGGGGTATTAAGGTTTCTTAGTATTTATGTCACTTTCCTGATATAGATGCCATACTTTATTCTATTAATTATTATTATTATTATTGTTATTGTTGTTATTGTTATTATTGTTATTATTATTTATTCTATACTTACTAAGTTCAGCTCCACCTCAATTTTAATCTCCCAAGGTTGTAGACTTGAGCAATCTGATTCAGTCAATCTTACCAAGATTGACTCCCAAGTGACTGGATGTGTGGACTAAGTTAACTGTCTGGATGACTAGGCCCACAGTGTGATGGTAAATGGAATTGTATTCAGCTGATGACAGTTTATGAATGGTGTTCCCCATAGGTATCTCCTCACTACCCCCTAGCCAATGCCCAGCTAGCCACCTGAACAGTGAAAGAGAGTGAGATGAATTCCCTTTCCTTTCAGAACTCCTTCCACATGATGACATGTGCTAGAGAGTATCCCTTTGGCCTGTTTATGTCAGCTGTCCTAATTCTGATCCTTCACAGTTCTTTGACTCCTTGCTGAGAATGGGCTTGACTCTGTACGACACTGCTTAGCAGCAACTAAAAACATTGGTGTGTTACCAACATTGTTTTTCTTCTACAGCAAAAACATAACATCATACTAAACACTCTGAAGAAAATAATTCCATCCCACTTGGAACTGAGGTACCAGCATCTGATAGGATAAGGACAAGGGTCTGTGTTGAATGTCATAGTCACGGCATAAGAATATGATGAACTATTAACAATACCAGATAAGAGACTGGAAATCCTATGCAAATGGGGAGGGGGAAGCCTGGTATAGCCTCATGCCTACTGTCTGCAGGCATTAATTTTCTCCGGAACTGTATCAGGATTTCACCCCAGAGGAAAATCATTGACTTAGTCATAAAGAAAGAGCCTGTTAACAAACTAACACGGATAATTAAGGAACAAGGAGCAAACCAAGGACCTAAATTATTTGACTATTTAAATTCATCCCTACAGATTTGCTTCATTAATATTTCTCATGCAAGAATAAGGATAACTTAGAATTAAAACTACCTTGTCTTCCCTTTTCCTTTAGCAAATGGTTAAGTCATATTGACAGTAGAAGAAAACATGGCTTTATTAACCTTGTCATTATCTGATGTCAAAGGACATTAGCCCCTTAACTTCCAAATTCAAGATATTTAATAGCCCTAGAGAATTTTATCCATCTTATTGTTCTAGTGTTGATGATGTCTGAAGATTTTTAATATTCTGGGAAAGCTCACAAAAGGTGAGCTGTTGCAGATTGTTTGTTTGCTTGTTTTAAATGTCAAACTAGTGCTGCACATTTAATATTTTGGTGTAGGGGTATTGTATGCTGAAATTTTCAGCATCTTGGCTGAACTGAAAAATAAAATAGATGTGACTTCTTTTCATGTTACTCAGTTCTTTGATTGATCCGTATTTCTTCTTTGGGCCATTTTTGTTTGCATTTCTTATAGCTGAGAGTTATATACTGATAGCTGAAGTCATAGAACGCTAAAGTAATAAGCACCTGACAGGAAAATAAAAAATCAACACTGAATGAGGAGAATGATCCTGGAACATACAAGGAAAATACAGAAAAAGAAATGGGGCAAATATGGGCAGGTCAGTCATATAATTTTGCTCCTTGAAAACATGAAACTAATGAGATCCAGCATTCCCACAATTTTGCATAAAGTGAATGTACAGCTTTCAAGTAGAATATCTGGTGAACAAGAAGGGGAAGGACTCATATGATGGAAGCCTCCTATTTTTGTTCTTGGCATGTAGATGTTTCCTGTATATGTACGTAGGATGTTCACATCTACCACACATAAGTTAAATTACTAATGAGAACTTAAAAGAACTAATAAGACAGGGAAGATCAAGGTTGTAGAAAAGATTTGATGGAGATGTAATTTTCACTTGAATATAAAAAAAATATTAAATACATATAACAAAACTAAACACAACAAATTAAAACATGGATTAAGGATGTCAGATTAACCTTAAAATTGGAGGATGATTTTGAGTTTAATCAGAGAGAATGGTCAAATATTGGTACAGGGCAGTAGTCATGGCATCAAGCATGCTGGATTTCAAGAGATATTTGAACAATGCCTACAAACATAAGTTTTGATTTTAGGGTGATCTTGTGGGGGGACAGGAATTGGTCCAGCTTGGGATATTCTGTTATTATAAAATTCTTACATATTTTTGTAGATCTAGTAAAAATTTAATCTGAAGTAAAAACATTAAATTGCACATATAGTTGATGTCTCAGAACCAATTAGTTTGACTGAACATCTTCCTGCTGTGATATGTTTCTTGATGTGTAGACATAATCACCATGAACACCAAGGAAAAAAAGAAAGGAAACTGTGAAAATGTTTTGTTGAATACATAATATTTATCCCATTTATTAAAAGGATTGTGGCTTCTGAAGGGAGGAAATGTGGTAAAAAAAAAAAAAAAAAAAAAAAAAAAAGTCTACGATAATTTAATAAAAACTACACTATAACACACTCAAGGTTAATAACAAATCATGATAATAGCTAAAACAAAAGTTGTTCTTGGAACAGTGATATTTTCCAATTTTGATAACCCCAAAGATTTTTTTTCTTAAGAACATTCATTTAAAGAAGTTTACTTTGGTTCATTTAAATATATAGAAAGATAGCTTGGAAAGACCTTAAGGGAATTGTGCCCCTAACTCTACTAGCTAAGTTTACTGTAAAATATCTTATATTTAACAGATTTAGGTGATGGGATTGAACACACTCTCATTAAGTTTGCAGATGACACTAATTTGGGGGGAAGTGTTGACCTGCCTGAGGATAGAAAGGCCCTACAGAGAGATCTGGCTAGGCTGGACTGATGGGCTGAGGCCAGTAGAATGAAATTCAATGAGACCAAGTGTCAGGTCCAGCACTTTGGTCACAACAACCTCATGCAGTGCTACAGGTGTGGGACAGTGTGGCTGAAAAGCTGTGTAGAGGAACAGAATCTGGAAGTGCTGGTCAACGCTTAGCTGAACATGAGCCAGCAGTGTGCCCAGGTAGCCAAGGAGGCCAATTGTATCCTGGCTTGTATCACGAATAACGAAGCCGGAAAGACAGGGAAGAGATTGGCCACCTCTTTACTCAACCCTGGTGAAGCTACACTTTAGGTGTTGTGTTCAGTTTTGGGCCCCTCGTTACAACAATGACACTGAGGATCTGGAGTTTATTCAGAGGACAGTGAAGCTGGTGAGAGGTTGGGTTTGGAACACAAGTCTTATGTGGAGCAGCTGAGGGAAGTGAGATTGGTCAGTCTGGAGGAGTTTCTGGAGAGACCCTATTGCTCTCTATAACTACCTGAAAGAAAGTTGTGATGAGATGAGGGTTGATCTCTTTTCCTAGGTAACTAGCAATAAGACAAGAGGGAATAGCCTGAAGTTGCACCAAGGGAGATTCAGATTGGTTATTAGGAAGAATTTCTTCTCAGATTGAGTGGCTAGTGCAGGCTGCTCAGGAAAGTAGCAGAGTCATTGTTCCTGGAGGTTTTGAAGGAAAGAATATATGTAGTACTTGGGGATATGGCTTAACAGGTGATATCAGTGAAAGGAGGAAGGTGATCACAGAGGTTTTTTCCAATCGTATTAATTCTATGATTCTGTGTGTCTCAGTGCTTTTGAAAATCAGTATAACAAGGAAATAATGCACCAGATTCTTCAGTTGCTCTTTTTGGTCGATACAATTTTAGCTAATTCCGCTTTCATCTGCTTTTTTTTTTAATTTTTATTTTTTTCCCCCATGGTTAAACTACTTTCATTTTTCTATTTTTCATTCTAACAATAAATAGTATAAAACAAATTTTTTACTTGCTGTTCTTTTGAAGAAGCTCAACATTGTTCTTACTAATTTGCCTTTGTCAGCTTTGTAAATATTATCGTATGTGGGTCCTTTCACGTGTCTTTATATTACCAACAATCTTTTGCATTTAACTTCAAAACTTCTGTTTTTCTTTAGCCTGTTCACATTTCACTGTTGTTATTGTTTTGATTAATATTGAAAAGATGGTCTTACTGAGTAAGGCATTTTGTTTACTTCACAAGTGTCTTTTCTCCTTCCAAAGCATTTTTTTTTTTTTTAAATCCTGTACTCTATACTCTTTTACCTCTAGAGAATACATAGGATTATGTAAATATTAATGGTGATTTTTTAAAAAAAATTATTTTCCCATTGACCACAGATTGCTCTAAGCCAAAATAATCTACATATTCATGTCCATTTTGATATTGCTGGAATCTCCCAGGTTCCCAGACCTGCATTCCTGACATTACATTTAGAATTTTTGTGCCTGATACTAGGTTTATCTTCATTAAAATACCTATAATGCTGGCAAAGTCAGGAAAAAATGTCAGTTATTTGTTCCATTGGTGCTGGATAGGCAAGCTAAAACTCCCTGGAGGCTCTTCTAACTCATCTAACCAGGTATTCAGAAACAAATATACTGGCTTTATTATTATTATTTTTATTATTATTATTTTATTTTATTTTTCCTCTTACAAGTCTACAGCATCTGTGGTTCATGTCATTCTGACCCTTTGCCAACTAGCAGCTCTTTGGAAGAATAAACTACCGTTAGGATTTGTGGGTTCTTTCTTCCCCTTTTGTATTGTGTATGTTTCTAATGAGAACCCTATTTGCTTTTCAGAGATATGCCTGCATGTCTTTAAACAAGAGAAAACTGACTATGGCATAACCCGTGTGGTTTCTTTTCTGTGCTTCCTACACAGCTTTGTTTGAACCTGCTACAATAGTACAGATGTCCTCCATTTCCATTTTAAAAGCCAACAGAGATGATCAAGCAGTACTATCAGTCTGTTTCTTGTCAGTCATGTACAGGAGCATCTTAGCAAATGAAGGAGAATAAGCACACTTAATAGGACAGATCCTGAAAGAATTATTCCTCTCAGTTCTTTCTGCTTTCTCTTTATGTATTTTCTTTAGCTAAATACAGATTCTAAAGGTCCACATTTAATAGGATAAATTCTATGACCCTTCTCTGATTTTCTTTCAGCAGCTCCTCATTACCAAAATTCTTCCACTGCATAGGAATATGCAATACTTCTCTCTCTTCTGCTGTAAATTCATCCATGAACAAATGATTCTTTCCTCAGTCTCAACTTCCTCGTTTTGATTTGACATTTCTCATTTTCATTCTTCTCACTAAAGACAGCTACACCCTTCCCATCCTCTTCTCTTCCAGGTACTGTTTTTTTTTTTTTTTTTTTTTTTGTGGGATTGTCTGTTGACGGCTAGTTCACACAATCCAGTAAATCAAAAGACTCAGTTTCTATCTAGCTTCCCAGCCTGTGGTTATATTTCTCTGGCAGATATTACATATTTACAGGATTTAATAGGATTAAGTGAACTAGGACAGGATTCCTACAGCAGAGAATACTTTGGGTTTACCTTTTTCATATTCTTGCATATAAAGAAAATGGGAAAGGACATGTATATTCTACAAAACTTTGTTTTGGTAGATAGAGTTTCATTCCCTGTGATGGTTAGTGTAATCTGAGAAGCATCAGGAATACAGATTTATTTTATGTAGTAGACAACACTTTCAAGATTAAATTACTTTTAAAATATATATCCATAAATTTGCTTTAAAATGGTGAAACAAAGAACTGCTGGATAACCCCTGGGACTTAGTGTTTTTCTTATTTCAGACAAAATATTTTAAATTACATTTATAAAAGAGCTAGCCACTTTTTGTTTCACTATTTATGAAGTTATAACATTTTTTTAGCATCTATAATTTCTTTAAAAATGTTACAAGGCTTGAGGATGAAGAGTGTTAGATTAGCTAGAAAAAGATAAGCAGGGTAAAGAAAAAGAACAAAAATATGGGAACTAAACATTCTGGTGATAACATCCTACTACTACGATATTCCATCTCATGTGGGCTACTGGGAACTTCTGCACTGCGCCTGGAGCATCTCTTGCCCTCCTGTACTGTCACTGGTGTCTGCAGGATTATTTCTCATTTCTCACTCCTCTCTCCCAGCTTCTGCTCTGCAGCAGTTTTCCCTTTCTTCAATTTGTTCTCAAGGAGGTGTACACAGCGTCTTTCATGTCTACATTCTGCACACTGGCTGGTCCCCTTTGGATCAGCTGTCACTGGCTCTGAGATGACGTGGGGCAGCTTCTGGGCTCTACTCACAGAGGCCATCCCAGCAGATCCTGCTACCAAGACCTTGTCTCATAAATCTAATACAAGTACCCAAAAGTGTATATTCTAGATCACACACACACACCTGAAAATCAAATAAAAAATTAAACTAAAACTCACCTCAGACATATATATATTTCTTTTTCCTTGGGAAAAGAATAGAACATGACTGACATTACTCAAGTCTCTGGGAAAGCCTCAGAATTTATAGGGGTATGGTTGGGAAAAGAGCTTGAAGTGGAGTATCATTGTTAGCACATTTTAGACTCCTAGCAGATTTTGAAAAACTAATTATTTGAATACATGGATGTTATTATCAATTATTAATGGGCAACAATCAAGTGAATAATTTTTTATTTCATAAACATTTTAAATAGCTCACACTAGAAGGAATGCAAATTGCCTGACTAATCTTTTTTATCTTTAACATCTTCAGTTGGCAAAATCTAAGAATATTTGAGTTTTCACATATTTAGAGATGACTTTACATCACTGAGCCCCTAAGTAGGGAAATATTTATATGGCAGAAAGATAGACATTCATCCCACAGATTCTTAATTGTCTAAATCTTAACTCAAACTAATGATCTATGCCTTCCTTATAAAAATGGAGACTTTTAAACATGTCCAGAAACATTTTCAGCTTAACTATGTTGGCCTTCAATAGAGAAAAATCACCATTTACAACTAGCTACCTCTTCCTGATGGTTAAAAAAACCAATGCTGGATAGCAAACTAATACTAGAATATGACTGTTAAGAAGCTAACAAATAAATGATTACACCTTATATGAATGATTTTATAATCATTAAATTATATGCAAACACACTTATTGTTCATAGCCTTGTTTCTGGCCTCATTTCATCAAGCCAACTTATTTCAAGAGTCTGGATTAAAATGAAGAATTTTGGATGACAGAACTAAAAATCACTTACAGATAATTTGACTCATTAAACTATAGAAATCATTACCATTTTCAATAAAGGAAAAACTTTACTGAAAAAGTCCTGGAAAATAAAGGTACTATAACAAGCATCGTATTTCTGTGCCATATAGATATATATGTAGCACAACTCTTAGGTTTTTTGTTTGTTTGTTTGTTTTCATATTCATCAACTATGATAGTCTAAAGTAGCTCAGTAAGATCCTTACAAACACATATGCGGAAATTTCTTGTTTTCTATTACTATTACTTTGATGACACAGCATTTCAGAGATTTAAGGTGATGTTTAGCTTCACATTATTATTATTCCCATAATGGGGGTTTTCAGATACTTTGTAATCATACATTAAGCAACTTATTTAGATTGGTCTAGTGGATAATTAATTCACCATAATGAAGGTTTTTAATAGAACCTGTTTAAGTTCATATGATGTGAAAATATCTTCAGAAAATTATTAACTTATTTTCATGGATATCTGAAGATACAGAATCACAGAATGATCAGTGTTGGTACGGTCCTTTGGAGGCCACCTCATCCAAATTCTTTGCTCAAGCAAGATCACCTAGAGCCCAGGATCTTATTCAGATGCCTTTTGAACATAGCCAAGGAGGAGATTCCACAACCACTAGGAGCAACGTATTCTAACATTCCATCACCTGTACAGTGAACTTTTGGTATTCCAGTTTGTATTGACTGTCTCTTGCTTGGGCACTGGGCTCCACTGAAAGTTATGTGAAAAAAATATTATTCAGACAGCCTAGGACTCATAAATATAAGGTTTTGAACAATCAAACCAACCAAAGTCTAATTTCTGGATTACTTATGAGTCTCTGCTCAGATTACTTAACCTTGAACACCGCTATCTATCTCTTCCATGGGAAAGACTGAAATCAGAGCTTTCACAGAGCTGCAGTTCACAACAAAGTAGAGGAAAATATTTCCACTGAATTTAGTGAGAAGAAACTTAAAATTCTTCAGGTACTGGGGAAAAAAATAAAAAATAAGAAATAAATAATTAAAAAAAGCCTGAATTGTAGGTCTGATCTTTTACTTTGAATTCTCAATATCTATTCGGAGGGAAATGGGTCACTACATTTTCCACCATTACTTAAGAACAAAACAAAGAAATGAATCAAAGGACTTACTTGCATGGACGTAATATATCTTTCGAGGACAAAGAATTTAGGGAAGAAACTATGCATGAGTTCTATTACATGATGATGTGCTAAGTGTCCACAGACAGCTGGTGACAGATCTTGTCATGCAGGTTTGCTATAAGTATTGATTTGCTGCAAATAAGTGACCAGAAAAACTGTCAATTACATACTAGCATGTGGAAGCAAGTTTATCTTCCATATCTACCTTGTAATTGTTTAAAAATGTATGCCCATTCGTATGTTCCTGGAATATTTTTGGGAAATGAACTGTGAGGACATCATGATCCTACCTACATTTGGTGAAATTTTGGGCACTCCAAAACTCAGTTCATATTGTTGGTGTCTTTTTGTTTCTTTGCTTACTTGGTTTTGTCTTTTAAAACAAGGCAAAATGTCTTCAGAGCTTATATACCCTGAGGTATTGCGTCAGCAAATTTTCGTTTATGCACTAAGTTGTTTTATCTCATTTAAGATGCAAAACTTCATGGCTGTTAGATAAAAGATAGATCTTACGCCTACTTACTGTAGTGCTGGATAGTACATACTAAGAAGAAATTTTTCATGGAGTTTGAAGTTCATGTTGAAGTCTAACCAAGATATTTTACTGTGTGCCAGGGAAAGGACTGGGGCAGACTGGCTGTGTGAACTGATCAAGGTTAATTTCTCCATTGTGTTACCACAATTACCCACACAGCAGACTTAAGCATTCTGTAACTTTAAATGGCAATAGAGTACATGATACCACTTATACCCTAGGAAATAAAACATTTTCACAAATTTGTTTTATATAATAAAACAATGATTATTTATTTATTTACTTACTTACTTATTTTTATTCATTTATTACAGTCTGTAACTATTCCTTAGTGAAGCTAAGGAATTTGGTGTATTCGGTGTAGATTCAGACTCTACACACAAAGATCAAAAAGATGTCTGTGTGCTTTTGAGGAAATCCAGAGTATTGCTTCATTGAACTACAAGGTCTTTAGGCTTCTAAAATGCTTAACTTTGAGAGTGTTAGAAAGTATGTTTTCATAATGTAGCTCTCATCAATTAAAATGGTGAAGAAAAGAATACTGTAACATAAAAGAAGACTCCTCTCTGGTTGTCAGGTTGAAGTCAACTCAAAACTTTCAAATCACCTGTGTTGATATAGTTACAGAGAGAAACGGAGCCTTCAAGGCTGAGATTTCTCCAGGGACCTTGTGGTGATGCAGTCTTTCTTTTTTGTCTCCCTCTGTCTCTCTGTCTCTTTTTTTTTCTTCTTCTTCCCTCCCTCCCCCCCACACAGTCTCACAAAGTGGGAACATATGAAATTTTAAAGAAATAAACTTGTCTAGCATCTAATAAGAAAAGAATCTATTTCTGCTAGTGATGTGAGTGGGAATACAAGAGCTATAGGCATGTATATTCCTTCAGCAGAAGAGAAGACAACAAGGCAAAAGGTTAGCCTAAGATTTGCTCTTGGTTGCTTTGGAAGACTCTGTTTAATTGTTAGTCATGATTCACTGTGGGTAGAACAATTAGTTGTATCTATATTTGATCTAAGTTGTAATTATTTGCTACATTAATCATGACTAGAATGAGAACAGAATTAGTCACGAGCATTACGTGCCATTTTTGGGTGTTTTTCTTGAAAGAGGTGGGAAATGACCAGTTCTCTTATTATATACAACTTATTAAAGTGAGTATGCCTGTGAACCTACCCCTCACCCAGGATCTTACCATTTGCTGAACACGTAGGATTTCCACCCCAGAAGAACAACCAGTTTAGCTTTTACAAAGTCATGTATTAGAACCAGGGCTGAAGCCAGACAGAGTGGGTGTGAGGAGTGGGGAAATTAATTGCTGGATAGCTGTGGCAGTGTTTAGTGGCCTAGAGTCCACTACAGGTCGTTAATGGAGTGAGGTACTTCCCTTGACCACATTTACTCCACTCCAGGGAATCAATGCCCAAACAGAACATTTTACATTACCCTTTGCAGGCTGTGTGGGATAGACAGATGGCATTTTGTTCCCATTTCCCTCATCTAGCAACATTTATCACAGGGCAGTGCTGCTGTGAGACCTTCCCCAATGCTGGCGCTCCCCTGTTGCCATACATGGCAGTATTTTGGCTCCCACACTCCTCTGAGCAGCTGCAGAATCAGGGGGAAGTGAGTGATGGGGAAAACACCTGGGACTGCTGCCTGGCAGCAAACTAACATCACCCCCATCCCAAAGAGATAATAAGAATGGAAAGGGCTGTCTCTGGGACCAGGCAGGGTGGAGGCAGTGAGAGAAGGGGATGTCATCTAGAGAGGTGATAGTATGCATGACTGTACAGGAGTTATTTTGAAAATGTGGCAGAAGGGGAGGAAAAAAGTTGGCTGAAGAAGAAGTTATTCTGATAGCAAAGAAAGGACGACAGGAAGTTTCTGTTCCTGGGACAGCTTGTGTGACTTGTCCTGTGGTTTCCCATGCCTGCATGTATATGCTCACATTTGTACTGTGTGCACATCTCAGCACCAGTGTGACAGGGCTTAGGGCTGCTGTCTGAGCCAGATTTCTCTTTGCGGGAATGGGACCTGCATTGTAAAACCAATTGATTTTGATCCACAGAAACAATCCCACCACAGGGGTTGAGACTATTTGTGTGAGTAAGTGTTCTCTCTGACATGACCGAGTTTGCCTTAAGCTGCAGGATAATTTTCAGACATCTGCTCATTGCAGAAGGGGCTTCTTTTCCCACAGACCACAGATATCAACATTTGAGAGTTCTTTCATTACACTTCCCAAAGTGAGTTCGTGTACTACAGCCCAGGCAGCAATTTGTGAAGCAGATTTCAGTGTCATGTAGTAATCCAGAAAACAAACAAACAAGCAGAAAAACATTATATAGAATAAATGATTCTTCTTTATATACTCTTTCTTTCTTTCTTTCTTTCTTTCTTTCTTTCTTTCTTTCTTTCTTTCTTTCTTTCTTTCTTTCTTTCTTTCTTTTGTTCATCCATCTGTCCATCCATCCATCCATCAATTCATCCATCAATTCATCCATCAATTCATTCATTTTTCCTTCCTTCATTCCTTCCTCCCTCCCTCCCTCCCTCTCTCCTTCCTTTGCACACCTATTAGAAGTGTAAATAAACGCAGAAAACAGTTTTAGGTACTAAATTATTTTTTTTCTCCTCCAGTGAAGTATGTTTGACTATTTGAAAGTTATTTGGTTATTGTTTTGGTTATTCATATTCTCATCTGTATGTGGATGGCTGGAATATTATAGAAAAAAAGTCTAAAATACCAGAACAAAACTTGTTCATCAATGTGACTCTCAAGATACTATGACACAATTGACAACTTTGCAGCTTTTTCCTTCAGCCAGTAAGAAATACTAAATAGATAGCTGTTGTTTTGAAACTCTAGTACATACTATCACCACCTAGAAGAATTTGGAGTAAAAGTTGATTTTTATGGTTATGGACTCCCTGTCAAACTCATCTTGGCATTGCAGCATGCATATGAGGAATACAAAATCTTGGGGAAAAATGTCTCTCACCTCATTCTTCTAATAATATTTGAAGACTAAATACCTCATCATGTCCCCATGCAGTAACATTTTCTGTGCATATCCATTTCCAGTAACAATAATTACTCTCTATATACTACAGTAGTACAGTAGAACAGTAGTATATAAATACTACTTTTCTGAAAGAGTGGTCAGGCACTGGAATGGGCTGCCCAGGGAGGTGGTGGAGTCACTGACCCTGGAGGTGTTCAAGGAATGGTTGAATTTTGTGTTGAGGGACATGGTTTAGTGAGTACTATTGGTGATAGGTGGATGATTGGATTGGATGATCTTGAAGGTCTTTTCCAACCTTGGTGATTCTGCGATTCTGTGATTTTGTAATAGTGACTTGATGCACTGACAGCTGGTTGAATATTTTAAGTGTATTTATTTGGTTATAGATTTTTTGTACTGGAAAATAGAAGTAAAAAATGACAGATGAAAGGTCATGAGCTCTTCTCTACTTTTAAACCAGCCCTAAGTCCAGCAAATAAAACAAAGTTGATTGTTGTCAAATGTTATGTTTAGATAGTTAATTTGAAAAGATTGCAAATCCCTCATTAGTTTATACATTCTTTACACTTTTGAAAACACTTTGTAACATTTGAGAAAAATGCTAAGCAAAGGTACCAGAAATGGAGTGCTAGCTCCAAATCTTTATTAATTGTCTCCCTGAATTGACACCTAAATTGAACAGCAACATTCTTGACACTTAAGCTCTCTTAAGCATTCATCTGCTTTACCTCATCAATGGGTGACACATTTTTCCCTTTTCCAATGAGAGGACAGCATGCAAATGATCCATGCTCAAGATGAAAGAAGTGAATATTCGACTGCTTAATAGAAGCACACTGTGAATCAAACCTGTATCCTTTAGTCCAAAATTTCAAGCCTTGAAAATCTTTGGTGAAGAATTAACTTATTTTAGCAATTAATAACTTTACTAGGAGAGGGAGATACAGCTTCAGGCAGTATGTCTCTTTAATATACAATTTGTTTAAAAAAAAAAAAAAAAAAAGGTTCTGGGTAACCAAGACAATATGAAGATTGGACTTATGCTAAAATAACACTGAATATGTTTGTTTCAGAGTAGGTATGTGGACACCGTAGCATAGGGAATGATGTCAGATGTAGAGCCCAACTCAACTTGTAAGCAGAATACTCTAATGCAACATAGGTAATGCTGTTGTATAGGTAATTAAGTACTGTCCAGTACACATGATTATCTATAAGAACAATATCTAGATGCTTACAGATCAGTAAGCACACCCCTCAGGGCCTACCACATCAGCGAAACAGACTTCCTATTGCAGCAAATAAACACAAGGCTGTTAAAATCTCCATACTTCAAAGACTCCTGGGATTGTCCTCTGTGGCTTAATTTACAACACTCACAGGTCTGTGGATAGGATTGTGTTTGTGCATAACCAACACAAAAGCTTATAAACACTTAGTTTTCCTTTCTGTCTCCCACTGTACCTATTCAGACCATGACATATCTCTTTTCCAGGTGTTCTGTTCCCAAAGAAATTCCACTTCCCTAAAATTCAGTTGTTATAACTTTGCTATTAGGTCTAGGGAGTCATTTCCTTTGGTCTTTTTGGTATTATCATGTACATCAATTTCATCATTGCTCTTTATACCATCATGTTTATATTATACCCCTTTATCTATAGCTGATAGATAAAGATAGATAAAGATTGTCAGTGTATGTTCCTGAATACCTTTGTTGAGCTACCCTGTGCTTTAGGAGAGCAAATTTTTGGCAGCTCAAGGAACTGCTGAGTGAGATCCCCTGGGAAACTGTCCTTAAGGGCATGAGAACAGAACAGAGCTGGCAGCTCTTTAAGGACAGCCTTCTGAGAGCACAGTGGCTCTCCATCCCCCAGCAAAAGAAGTCAAGCAGGGAAGGCAGGCAACCACTGTGGCTGTGCAAGGACCTGCAGTTTAAACTGAGGGAAAAGAGGGAAATGTTCAGGAAGTGGAAGCAAGGTTGTGTAGCCTGGGAGGAATACAGGTCTGCTGTTTGTGTGTGTAGAGATAGGACTAGGAAAGACAAGATGCAGATGGAGCTGAACTTGGTGATGGATGTGAAAGATAAAAAGAAGGGCTTCTACAGGTACGTAGTCATGAGGAGACAGGCCAAGGAGAGTGTTCCCACTCTGATGAAAGGTAATGGAGAACTGGCTTCCTCAAACATAGAAAAAGCTGAGGTACACAATGAGTGCTTTGCTTCAGTCTTCACGGTTCATCAGGCTTCCTGTGTTTGCCAGAACCATGACCCTCTAGGTGAGGGTGTGGGGAGTGGTTCCTGTCCCACTGTAACAGTGGAACAAGTCCGGGTCCTCCTTGTGAAATTGAACGTGTATAAGTCCATGGGACCAGATAATATCCATCCTAGGGTTCTGAAACAGGTGGCTGATGTGGTTGCTGAGTCACTCTCCATGATATTTGAAAGATCATGGCTGTCTGATGAAGTCCCCAGTGACTGGAAAAACGTAAACGTTACTCCCATTTTTAAGAAAGGGAGAACAGAAGACCTGGGGAACAACAGGGTGGTGAGCCTCACTTCTTGGAAGATCATGGAGCAAATACTCCTAGAAGCTATGTTAAGGCACATACGAGATAAAGAGGTGATTTGAGACAGCCAACATGGCTTCTCCAAGGACAGATCTTGCCTGAACAATGTGGTGGCCTTCTATGATGGAGTGACGACTTCGGTGGATGGAGGAAAGGTGGTAGATGTCATCTCTCTGGACTTCTGCAAAGCCTTTGACATGGTCTCTCACCACATCCTACTCTCTAAATTGGAGAGGTGTGGATTTGAAGGACAGACTGTTTGATCGATCAGGAATCGGCTGGCTGGACACAGCCAAAGGGTTTGATTAATGGTTCTTTGTCAGGGTGGAGGCCAATCACAAGCAGTATCCCTCAGGGGATACCTCAGTCTTGGGACTGGTGCTTTTCAACATCTTCATCAATGACGGAGACGATGGCATCAAGTGCACCCTCAGCAAGTTTGCAGATGACACCAAGCTGAGTGGTGCAGTCAATACATTGGAGGAAAAGGAAGCCATCCAGAGGGATCTGGGTAGGCTGGATAAGTGGTCCCGTGTAAACCTAATGAGGTTCAACAAGGCCAAGTGCAAAGTGTTGCATTTGAGCCAGGGCAATCCCAGGTACTTATATAGACCAGCTGTGTCCTGGGCTGCATTAAAAGAGGAGTGGCCAGGAGGGAGAGGGAGGTGATTGTCCCCCTCTGCTTGGCTCTTGTGAGGCCCCATCTGGAGTACTGTGTCCAGGCCTGGGGCCCCCAGTACAAGAAAAATGTAGAGCTCTTAGAGTAGGTCCAGAGGAGGGCCACTAAGATGGTCAGAGGGCTGGAGCACCTCTCCTGTGAAGAAAGGTGGAGGGAACTGGGATTGTTTAGCTTGGAGAAGAGAAGGCTCCCCGGAGACCTCATTCTAGCCTTCCAGTACTTGAAAGGAGCATATAAACAGGAGGGGGAATGACTGTTTACATTGCTGGATAGTGGTAGGACAAGGAAGAATGGTTTTAAACTAAGACAGGGGAGGTTTGGATTAGATATTAGGAGGAAGTTTTTCACTCAGAAGATGGTGACGCACTGGAACAGGCTGCCCACGTAGGTTGTGGATGCCTCATCCCTGGATGCATTCAAGGCCATGCTGGATGTGGCTCTGGGCAGCCTGGTCTGGTGGTTGGAGACCCTGTGCATAGCAGGGGGATTGAAAGTAGATGATCAATGTGGTCCTTTTCAACCCAGGCCGTTCTATGGGCTATTCATTCTATATGACTCTATGATTCTACAAATACAATTTTATCTGCTTGTACTTAGGCAATTTTTGAATTCTACCATCATTGCTGTTTTAGACACTGTGAGGAAGTATTCACACAGTTGTTCAGTAATCAAGCTTTTAAGAAAATAATAATAAAGACCCTCTCTTTTGAACTATTTTTCCACCAATCTTTATGAAAATGACTTTTAATTTAAAGGAAATGTACTGCTCAACCCACTGTGCGGGCAAATAACTCTTTTTGGCCAAATCATAGATATGATCTTCTGAAAGTGTATTGCACCTTTAAAAGCTAACATTACTGCAGAAAAGCATATATGGAACCTTGTAAGCATGGAATAACTGAGCTCAACCAAGCTGTCATTTCTGACAGGTCAGCGTAATGAGCAAGAGAGTGCTGAGATGGTCAAAAAGTTTGTTGTTGGGCTTTAAAAAAAAGAAAAAAGAAAAAAAAAAAAAGTAGGATAGAGCTGTTTGGGGTGATAAGACTGTATATATGTGTCTCATTAAGTGTATATCATCAAATTGTTGTCATCCATGCTAGCACACTTAACCATATTTATGTTTGGAATTCAGTTTATGCAATTTGTTTAAATTTTACCTCAGGGACAGCAGAATATCTGATTTGCTGGAGCATTAGACATCAGGAAGAAGGCCTGTCCATATTTGTTAAACGTACATCCACTTGCAAAACCAATGACAACAAGAAGCAGTTTTGCATTTGTTCTTTTTCAGAAATTCTTGAAATATCTTTACATTAAAAATTAAGGAAAAGGTGAAAAGGAAAGGAATAAAAGTCAGAGAAAACAAATGAGGAACAGGAAGATATTTCTATTACAATTGTAATAATTATATTATTTTTGCCTAAATCTTCTATAAAAGGCAATACAGCAGACTAGATAAGGAATATTCTTCGGAAAAGTTAGAATTTATTTTAACATTTTGCCTATTTATTTATTTATTTATTGTATATGTATGAGCCTTCATTGCTCCGCACATCAGCTACCTAGCATGTCAGGTTAAGAGTGGTGTCTCCATTCTTCTTTGTAAAGTGTGCTGATGAGAAGCACTTTATAAGAACTGGGAGTTAGTAACAGCACAACAATTAGAAAAAGAAAAAAAAAAGAAAAAGATGAAAAGGACCAAAGTTTAGAATTTAAAAAATAAAAATAAAAATAATCACACTGCCACAGAATTAAGAGCAACAAAAATAAATCCTTTTGAGCTGCAGCTTGAATAGCTGAATATGGGGGGAGGGACAAGAACAGAGAAATACAACCTCCTTTTTGTCAGCTGTCAGTATCATCAGTACAAAAACACGTGTACACATAATGATGCCATTTGAATTATGTAAGAAAAATTTGAAATAGGGCAGGAAATACAAGCAATTGATGTGTAGAGATGGATCAGATAAGTAAATTAAAATATATGCTGAATTCTGCTGTAAGCAGATATCCCTTGAGGCTACAAAAAATAATGATTTGATTATCAAAGCTATAGAATGTGTAGCTCATCTCCTTTTGTGTTACAAGGAGTCTTTCCATTAAATTTGTTGTTAAGTAAAATGTCTACAGGAGACTTATTTTGGATACTGATTATGCACCTCATAAGAGAGGAACTCATTGCTTCCCTTCTGCATGCTGGAGTTACATTCCAGCAAGGAGCTACAAGGTCAAGTCATCAACTCCATGTCTTTGATATACCTGGAATCAACATATTCTGCCAGCATGTTAAATAAAGCAATTACAATAGCATTAATGCAAATGACCAGTTCATCAGATGCAATGTAGGGGAAGAAGATGAAAGCATTTTGTTATATTCTCCCCAAATTATAGAAGCTGCTTTATTTCACATCTCCACAGAAATGAAGGACAGCCAAACAGGCTACTCATGCCAGACAACTGCATGATGGCACAGAAGGAGTTTCTTCCGAAAATTCTATTGATTGCTTTACCTCAGCACTTGAAGGTGGTCTCATTTGTTTCCAGAGTGCTAGATCACTAGTGATAAGGTGTTTTAACACCTCTGTCCTGGTGTGCAGTGGTTAAGTGGGAGGGGGGAGGGTTAAGGTGTTACTCGTCTCCTGTCCTAATGAAGAAGACACCCCAGTGGGAAAACAATAGGCCTCATCCTTATTTGGGCATTGCAGCAGATACATGGAAAGACTGTCTATGTGTTGGATGGCTGTACTGAAACGAATAAAGTAGGTCTTCCTAAAAATGCTGCTCTTTATAAACATTTGACAGCTGCTATGTTAAACTTACCTTCTTTGATGCTGAAATGAAATATGCTGGATGTGAAGAACAGCTGCATGTAGAGAGGGAAAAAGCATGACATCACAAGTGGTTTGATGCTTCCTGCCACATAACATCGTATGTTACAGTAAGGTTTGGTCATATGTCGTTATTACGTTGGAAATGTGACTGGGCTTTGGACAACTACTGCTAAAATAAATCAAGATAGGAGCCTTGCTGACATGTTGGCAGGATGTAAAATGAAAGTCTGACATTTCCAAGATTGTTTTGTGTGTTCTGTGCCCGCATTTCCTTCCTTAGTCCTAGTTTTCCTCTCCATTTACTCCCTTTACAGACACTGCGGTGAAATCAATTTTTCATGAATTCCTTATTTGGAGCTCGTTAGTAATTTGGTATTAAGTGACCACATCAACATTTTGAATTGAAACATTGCGTATTTCATATTACAATGTAAATAACTTTTTTTTTTTCTTTTTCTCTCCCTTTTTGTTTTTTCAACAAAGAAGATAGCTAAAGCAGAAAAGTCTTATACATTCATCAGCAATCAATCAAAGAAGAAATGAATTCCAGCAGCAAAGATAATTTGGGTGCTTTGCATACGTTTAATTGTGGGGTTCTAAAGGAAGGAGAAAGCAGAGTAGTTCATGTGGTCATATTTCCATGGATGATCTTCCAGAAACCAGACAAATCTGAACACAAATCTGATGATTTTCCTGTCCTGTAAGAAATCTTGATTCAAATTCTACTGTCGTACGTGAGAATTGACTTAATGGGATTCCACGTACAGCTAAGGGATTTAAGAGGAAGAAAGTAGATAAGAGTAACTTAGGTTTCCTAAACAGTACCTTTTCCCTTCCTTTCCTTTTCTTTTTCTTAATTTGATTATTATTTGTTCTCTTGATTCCATTAAAAAAAAAAAAAAAAAAAAAAACTAATATATTTTTTTTTAATCATTAAAAATATGCAATACCATCACAAGAAATGCATAGAAAGAAAGAATTTGAATTGGTGGAGATTTGAGTTGGAAAAAGATCACATCAAAATTACATCAGTGACATCAGAATGATGTTCCACAACTTAGTATGGATTCTGACTGCCTTGTCTGTTATGTTGTGGTTACTTCTGTCCCATGCCCTGCTTGCAAGGCAATGTTTCTAATGCCTAACAGTGTGAGTTAAAGTGGCAGCAAAGTGCTGCTTCTCAGTTCTGCAGACAGCTGAATTCATAACTTACTCTGAAGTTGATTAGAGACATAAAAATTCCTCTTCTCACCTTCTCTCAACTCATTGCATTACTGCAATTGCTAATTTAAGCAGGACATGAGGTGAGTTCTTTCCAAGAGTGAACCTGACCTTTTACCTTTCCAGCACTACCCATGGCAGTTGCAAAGCAATTGTGCCTGTCAATGGAGAACAGAGAGCAGTAAAAGTAATGAGAAAGGTAATAAGAGTTAAAACAAAGGTAGATGGACCTCAAACGAAAACAGGAAGATTTAGGATACCTGGAGAAAGACAAGTCAGCATTATATAGAGACGAATTAATACTTTGGGATTAAACTGTGTGTGAAGGGTAGGGGCATACTGTACTAAAAATAGGAACAGAGTAATTTAGAAGCTAATCAAGCTCTGTCACAGACAAAATTAATAAGTAAAAAAAGTTTTAACAAGACATTAGCCATCCGAAGAACCTAGAAGGCCTGTGGAGGAGGATATTGTATCAGAAGCTGTTATTAACAATGCTATTATTAGAATGGTTATGATTAACAGGACTTGGCCAGAAAGAATCAAGGTGAAGTTTAGAAGTGCAGTGCTGGATCTCCCAGAATGTCATTACAGGTGAAAACTGCAAAAAGGAGTAGGAAATATAGGAAATAATTTTGAGAAATGATAGATGAAAAGACAGCAAAGTGTTTTGACCTCATTTAGCATGAAGATACACTGAGCAAACCTAAGAGGATAAGGTTTTCTCTTTTCTTGTTTTCTTTTCTATCCTTGTATCTACTGCCCTAATGCAGTGGCTAACATTTGAAAAGTTGTAAATTTGTGATTTCATAGTCAGGGAACCACAACAAAACAATTACAATGTACCATGACTGCAACTGTCTTCATGTTGTTTGTTTGTTTATTTTCTACAGTGCCTTACAATAGTGATTTCACAAGGACTAAGAGCCAGGTTGGTATTTTGCTGGTGTAAATTTCTGACACTTCACTGAAATCAGTGAAAGTGAATGGATTCTTACAGTTCAGAATTAGCCCGTGATTTATCATTCATTTTGTAAGCCAAATGAAAATATACACAAGATTATCATCAAGGACTGACAATTTTTTGAAGGACAGGTCTGGTTGTGACCACCATATGAAGAAATAAAGTGCTAAGTGTAAAAGGGGCACATTCCTGAAACTGTTGAGCAATAGGAAAAAAGATCACTGGTTCCAGACATTGATTCCCAAGCATTTATTACTGAGCACTGCAAGAGCATGTCCTAGGTAGACACTTTTAATTTTCTTTTGTTCAAAATTGAAAGTAAAAAGTGCTCAGAAATGCACTCAACTCTCAGAATTGTATTATTTATTTGTTTATATTTCATATGAGATCTGCTCAGATTGCTTTTATTTTAGACTATAAACATTTTAGATCAGAAGATACTTCTGTGATTTCCTTACTGTTTTTTTGTTTGTTTGTTTGTTTTGTTTTCTCAGCAGCACATGATCAACTCTTTCAAATGACATCTTCTCCCATATAAAACACTCTTAATCTATTACCAATTCTGCTTGCCATTAGTCCAACATTTAGAAAGAAAAGTTTTAGTCAGTAGGGATTTTTTTTTTTTCCTTGCATTGATTAGGCACATAAGAGCAATAAATAATCACAGGCGTGTAAATTCTACTTAATACAGAAGAGTATTATTAGTAAAGAACTGCATTTTGTCTGGAAAGGAGGTAATGTTTCAGGACTCCAGTGCTGCCACATCTGGTTTCACCTCCTCCAGGTAGATTCTTTATTCTCTCATGTCACTAAGGAGTGATTTTCCTGAACTTTGTGCCATTAGATGGAAGGTAAACCTGTCTGTGATATTTGAATCTATTTGCCTACATCCACAAGGTTTTCACTGTGCTCTAATCACCAGGGCATCCAAGCTCCATTATACCTGCAGAGACAATTTGATAGGTGACACTGTGACAGCAATGTCGCTGCTGACCACCAGCTAAGTCCCTGGCTCTGGAGCAGCACAACCACTGGAACACTCAGCATATTTACTCTTCCCTGCCTGAACGTGTTCATTGCATTTCTGCTGGATACAGACATCTTCCTCTCCTCACAAATTGCATTATGCTCTCTGTTTTCTGATGGAAAGTGGTAGTGAACCTGTAGAGCCCTGAAACATAATATGCATGGCTGCTGTTTTACACTTGTAACATCTTGTATGCATTGAAACGTACAGCTGTTTGCACTTGTAGCTCTGTCAAGTAAACAAGTGGTGATTTCTTATGATAGAGGGGAAATTGGCACAGGGCTACTATTCACTCACCTACAGACTGGCAACTCCTGGTGGTGGAAATCATTCTTTAGGCACCGAGCTGGCTTAATGCATACTGTAAAACTGGCTTTTCTGAGGCAGAGGGGAGGCAAAAGGAAATCTGTTGCCTGCATCTGTACCTTTCAGGAAAGGCAGGTGCTGAGCATCTGATGGGCTTTGCCTCCTGCCACAGCCACCCACATCAGCATTTGCAAGCAGACTCAGCAGAGTCTGTGTCAAGGTTTTGGCATGCAGATATACACTGGGCGTCTTTAGATGAATTCTTATCCAGGGGCTGTAGGGTTTTTCGCCCAAACTGTGTGCTAGTCTGCATAGGACAAGGGCTTGAAAGTGCCTTTATCTCCTAAAGATTCCATTGAATCTTAACATTTGTAAAAATAATTAGAAATCATGAACCAAATAGAGCATCCAATGAAACTAATTAGGAGCAAGTTCATAGATGCTATTTTACAATAGCATATGTATGACTTTGGGATTGCTTTACAAAGTAAAGACAGTGCATACTAAAATTTAGCAAGAGCTCTCAGGGAAGCTGAATAGGTTAATGGAGATGAAATTCTTAAAATATTAAGAAAAACAAACCATTTCTGTTAGAGCAAGTCAGTGTGTAAATCATGAAAAACTGGAAGATTATTCAGGGAAATGCATGCTTGCCTTCTTAAAGTTTGCCCCTTTTTTATGCTTGTCTTATTTCTATCCCCTAATACAGACATCAGCTTCTGATTGTAGCTGAAGATAGGATATAGAGCTACATGGTTCTTTGCTTGGCAACTGTTTTTACATTCTCCTCAGATCTTCATGTTACTAATAATTAAGTATCTTTGTATAAAACAGTCCAAGAGAAAACGAAATCTGGATTAAAAATGATAAATTTATCTATTACTATTCTTTTTAATTTATTTATTTATTTATTTATTTATTTTTCTGGGATCACAATTTCATTAGGTAGATAAACAAGCATAATCATATATAGTCCTCATAGAAACCTCTGTGGAAAAGTAAAGGGCAGGGCAGGGCAGGGCAGGGCAGGGGAGGGGAGGGAAAGGGAAGGGAAAAGGGAAAAGGGAAAAGGGAAAAGGGAAAAGGGAAAAGGAAAAAGGGAAAAGGGAAAAGGGAAA